>CM062808.1:88782618-89190053 GCA_031772625.1 Pinus tabuliformis | reverse complement strand
ATGTTAGATCGAGAGACATCTTCCATCCGTGATAGTCAGACTTCTCACGGAGTTTGTCTTCAGCAGGGAAGTGTGTTGAGGACCCCATGATTTTAAGATTGCCTGCCAATCCTTCTGTTCGGTGATTGCTCTTGCTCTTGCTCTTGCTTGGGCTTTGTCATCACCTCAGCTCCGATACCATGTTAAATTATGGTATGTTCTATGCTTAGAGCAGTTTACTTATTTTTCTTCTTATTAGTCACAGATTAGCAATCACATATACATTAAGTAAAGTGCAGATAGAACATTAAATGATCAACAGAAAACAAACCAAAACAAGAGACACAAGATGTGGCGGCTAGCCAGGGACAAACCCCAATGTGGGAAACCCTTTGATCAAATCTTCTTTTATCTTCAATAGTTCAACAGAGAGAAATAGTACAAAATCTGAATTTTGTAATTTTATATCAGCAGCAAACCCTAGATCAACAAAGTCAAACTTGGTCAAACTAGTTGAAATTGACCTCTAATATGCTAGGTCAATTTCCAGTCAACTTGCCCTTGAACAGCCTGAAGAAACAACCCCAAAAGTACAGTCAATTTGCATATTTCTGAAGTCAACTTGCAGCCCTAAACTAGGCCAGTGAACACTGGTGAAACCAGAGGTCAGATCACCTCGGTTTTCGTGCCAAAAATTGCGGCCTGCCAAGGAGAGGCAACCACACCCAATCCACACTTCTGGATGGTCAACAACTAGTCAACGCTGGTCAAAGAGATTACCTGTTGCCCTAGCGTCCTTCTTTCTGCGTCTTCCTTGCCCTAGGACGTCTTCCTTTCAGCCACACGTGTGAGAGAGAGAGAGGCTCCTTTTATGCGTAGGAGAGAGAGAGAGAGAAGATGAGTGAATGAATTGTCCAAATGAGGAGAAGGCTCCTTGTATTTATATGCAAACGTTGAATAGACGTGACTGTTGGGCTTCTGAGCCTACATAAGTTTGATGGCTGACCTTGACAATTTGTCCATAATCAAAATAAATTCATATCTCCATAAATACTTATCGGAATCGGATGATCGTTAGATCAATCCTGCACCTCTCGATGAGAGGAATCTAGGAAAAATATCAGAAGCCATAAATAAGGTGATCCACATGGACTTTGGCCCTAGTTGTCAATTTTAACGTGTGGTCGTGTCTTGGTTACATTAGCGTTTAATTTATTCATCTGAGTTAATCAAGATTCATTTACATTCGTCATGTTTTCCATCTTTAAGTCTCCTAGAACCTGTGTTCCATAGGCTTTCTCGTCCATTTACCTTAGGGACTAACCCCCTTGACTTGCCTAGGAGAGAGTTTAAACGGAGTGAGTAAGGATCGAGAGTGACAGCCCTTACTTTGAGCGTTGTCACGGTGCCTAGACACTTTGTGCGACAACAGGCTCTAAAAAATATACATGGCCAAAAGCTAAAATCAAAGAGGCTTTGATACCAATGTAATGGACCAAACTAGTTCATCAACTAAATATCCAAAATAACTAGGATGATGTAAAGATATCCATATTGGACATAAAGTATTAATAATGAATGTGATGTTCTACAAGACCTCTCATGATTGTATAAATACTACTGACTAATCACAAGGTTGAAGGGTTGTGTCTCTTGGGTTATTTAATTATAATTATTATTATTATTCAATGTTAGTTATATATTTTATTTGTGTCACGGCTAATAAAAAAAATATACAAGTATGTCCACTACACACACCACCTAAACTTGTATTGTGCCATGCATGTAATTCATCTAAATTCATGAATCATTGAATTATGTAAGGGTTTGCATCTTCTTGAATTTTATTCAAACTGTTTTGAGAAAAAATTGTATGCATTACTTTAATAGTTATGTCATTTTGAATGGCACACATTCACCCATCTAAATTAGTGAAACTAAAGGACAGGATAAAGTTAGCTATTGGAAGAGAAGCAATCTCTCAAAAGATATGTCAAGAACAAACATATTGAAAAATAGTAAATACAAGGTTGAAAATCTACCTTCCAACTTGATTTTGATTCATTTGACTTGGTTGATCGAAGCATTTCATGTAATAATCCTGCACTCTCCCAAACAATCGAATCACAAATGAATCACCCAAGTCAGCCAACCACTAACAATTTGAATAAACACAATGTATCAACCAAACATGTAGACATGAAAATATTTACCCAATGACCATTCGGAAAATAACACAGCGAAAAATCATTTCCCACTAAATTTTGCACAGATTTTCCCTTTAAACTGTAAAATATTTTTGAACCTAAACAAGATACTCACAAGAAGAACAAACAAGCATTGGTTAAATCTAGTTTTCTCTTGACTACTACTAACACATTCTTCAGTATCCCACTTCTTATCTATTCATTCTAATGTCAAAATATAACCAATATTGTATCTAGGAAAACATGTACAATTTAAGACAAAAACAGAAACCTAATTGACTTCAACAAGCTGGTAACTCCAATAATGTTTACATTATAGTTCTAGAAGCTCGTAAGAATTATTGGCTTGTTTCCACTATAAATTCCAAGATCTAGCCCTATATGGTGGTCTTTAGCCAGTAATATACAACTCTCCTCACATTGCTCTAGCTCTACCAGATTCCAATCATGCTAGATGATAGTTCCTCCCTTTCCCTAGGAAACATTGCGCTCTCCTCTTCTCTTTGTCTCCATTCATAAAGATTGACTTTCAAGTCTACCTGGATAATAAGATAGATAATTTTATGAATGTCCAACAAACGACCACAAAAGTAGGTCAGCGGGACTGAATCAGAGTACAATCAGTATGAATACATTGTGAGAGTGCAACACCTAGAAAATGCTGAAAATAACATAAAGAAAGAAAGAAACAAGCAGTAGTTTTGTTGTCACACAGATATAAAAGACTTTAGCGCGAAACAAGATAATCACTAGCCTGCCAAAAAAAGAGTGAGTGAGATAGGAAGATCTAGCAAT
Organism: Pinus tabuliformis; assembly: GCA_031772625.1. Classification (NCBI taxonomy): domain Eukaryota; kingdom Viridiplantae; phylum Streptophyta; class Pinopsida; order Pinales; family Pinaceae; genus Pinus; species Pinus tabuliformis. The sequence goes on along the minus strand of CM062808.1, from coordinate 89,187,072 downwards.
AGAGCTGAAGATGTCAGGGGCTCCTGAGTCTAATGACCAATGGCCAGGGAGGTGAACTGGGCACTGGCTCACTGTCATTCAAGGTCGAAAGAAATAAACTTTGGATAGATATATGGCCACCTAGAAAATCTCATAGATATCTTCCAATAGTAGATCTTTCAACTTTCGCATGTTCTACCCAATCAACAGAACTTCATATTTCACAAAGAGGTCAATCTATTTATCAAACCAATCTTGCAGGTTTGTGTAAGTCAGTCTCTCCTCTAGAGTGTGAAACATAAACCAAGCATGGTTGCGTATTGGAAACAAAACCAAATGTTGGCTTGAAATGTAGAACAAAGGTTGACTAAGGTGTCCAACATAGGCATTGTAGTGTAGTGACAACATATAAATCCCTAGTTTATCAAGAAGATCTCACCCAAGGCACATTGTAGGGACCTTAATAAAATGCAAGAATATTGAACATGATAGAGGATGCGACGTAAGCTATTCGAACGTCCATCCCATCACTAGCATAGCTTCTTAACGTGTATTCTATTATCATTGTCATCTACTATATTGTGTGTAAATGCAATAGTTCAAACTGTTGGAAAAAATTGTCATTTATGTCAAACAGTGAATGGGCCAGCATTTGTTTTGATGATTTGAGTGCACAAATCAAGTGAATTTGGGTACAAAGACCTTCTACATTGGTAGCCCTTGTCACGCCATTTCGTTTGATAGGTGGCGCGCTTTGTGAGTCCTTGTGGTTGGAGAGATATTATTTTTTGAAGATTGATGCCCCAAATGTGTTGAAATAAATAATTGTTATTGATGTTAAAGGGTGATGGGTGTTGGAAATGTAACTAGGTTTGGTCTTCAGAATTATCATTGTACTTGTATCAAAAGAAGAAAAAAAATTATTATATGATTGTTTTCACTTTTAGTCAAGGCATGTTCTTCATGCTTGTAGGGTCATTTGAGTAAAAGAAAATTTATTATGACTCAAAAAAACATAATTGAGTCAAAGTCCCATTTGTACTTCTTGGAAGAAAAAAGAACAAGAATGTTGTATTAAGTCAAAAAGTCAATTTTGTCATCCACAAGTCAAGTCGGCTTAGATGTAGGAATTTACAGGGTAAGTTCCTAAAATAGAACACCAAAGGACACCGCTCACAAACAGATCACAGATCAATACACCAGTATTGTTGACGTGGTTCAAATCCTCAAAGAGGGAAACAGTCCACGGCTTGAGCCAATACCTCCACTTCAGGCAATTTATTAATATAAAAGAAAGAAAATTTACATAAGCTTCTCTCATGAATGGTCACCTAACAAATGATCCTCCATGCTCTTTAAACAAAGATCATGGACTAATCGGGTGTTAAGCCACGAATCAAGTGTGGATAATACTGAGGAAAGAATGAGCCGTCGGATCAGACTGCAGAGAAGGGGTTTCTCGTTGGGTATAGCAAAACCTCAAAGGCATACAAGATCTATATTCCTAGCAATAGGAAGATTGTGGTGTGACGAGACATGAAGTTCATGGAGGACTGAGCTTTCAAGATATCTCGTGAGATGCCTGCAGGTGATCAAAATCAGTCAATAGAAGCTCCCATGGTCCAACAGCAAGGGCAGGTGCAAGGGTAGCCAGTGGGACCAGTGGAGGACAGTCACAGGGATCGAGTACAATGACTAGTACCAGTATTTCCTCAGGTGCAGGAGATGTGGGGAGTTCTCAACAAACGGAGCAGTAGAGGAAGGATGAGGAGGAGCTAGTTGAACCTCCCACCACTAGTGGTCGAGCCAGCAGAGAAGTTCGTCACACATTGAGAGATGCAGAGGACTTTATTGGAACCCCTAGGACGAACTATTAAGTTTAGGTAACAATGGTATGTTCTATGCTTAAGAGCAATTTTACTTCAATTTCTTTATTAGCCCAATATCAATATCTAGTTTAGCAATCACATCAACATGATAGTAAAATGCAGATAGAACATAAACATAAATAGTAGAAGACAAGCCAAGACAAAGAGGACACAAGATGTGGCACCAGCCAGGGACAAACCCCAATGTGGGGAAACCCTTGATCAATTCTTCTATACTCTTCAATAGTTTAGAAAAGAGAGAGATAGTACAATTTACAAATCTGATAAGTTATGACAGCAGCAAAAATCCCTAACCAGAAAAGTCAATGCTGGTCAAACGAGGCAAAATTCTTCCTCTAATCAGCTCGGTCAAACCCAGTCAACTTCAGCCTCCAACAACAAGCCCAATTAGCACAAAACAATCCAAAAAAGTCCAGTCAAAAATTGGTCAACATAAGTCAAACTACGACCAACCCTAGGGCAGTCAACGTTGGTCAAATGAGAGGTCAGATTGCCTCGATTTCAGTGACCAGATCTGCGACCTGCTAGGACAGAGATACCTCACCCAAACCGCAATCAAAACAAGTCAATGCAGTCAAACAGCAATCCTACAGCTCGATCAACGTTGGTCAACGCAGTCAACAGAATTCATCCTTCTTCCTTCGCACGTGTGAGAGACAGCTGCCCAGATATGCGCACCCAATCAAATGAAGAGAGAGAGGTGAGTGAAGATGAGATGATGATAAAATGACTTGAGGTCTCCTCCTTTTATATGCAACGTTGAGGATGAGTTGGGGGTTTGAATCCCTGTTTTGCTTGTTGGTCGACCTTGACAATTTACAAATCTCATAATTTATGACAGCAGCAAAAAAGCCCTAACCAGAAAGGTCAACGTTGGTCAAACGGGGCAAAATTCTTCCTCTAATCAGCTCGGTCAAACCCAATCAGCTTCAACCTCCAACAACAAGCCCAATCAACCCAAAACAGTCCAAAAAAGTCCAGTCAAAAACTGGTCAACAAAAGTCAAACTGCAGCCAGCCCTAACGCAGTCAACGTTGGTCAAATGAGAGGTCAGATTGCCTCGATTTCAGTGCCCAAATCTGCGACCTACTAGGACAGAGATACCTCACCCAAACAACAGTCAAAACAGGTCAACGCAATCAAACAACAATCCTACAACTCGGTCAACGCTAATCAACGCAATCAACAAAATTCGTCCTTCTTCCTTCGCACGTGTGAGAGACAGCTGCCCAGATATGCGTACCCAATCAGATGAGGAGAGAGAGATGAGTGAAGATGAGATGATGATAAAATGACTTGAGGTCTCCTTTTATATGCAACGTTGAGGATGAGTTGGGGGTTTGAATGCTTGTTTTGCTTGTTGGCCGACCTTGACAATTTGACCATAATATAAATAAATTCATATCTTTATTTGTACATGTTGGAATCAGATGATCTTTAGATCAATCCTACACCTCTCAAAGAGAAGAATCCAAGAAAAATATCAACTGCCATAAATAAGATGATCCATGTGGAGTTTGGTTCTAGTTTCCAATTTTAACAACAAAAGAGAATGCAAAGTTTGTTTTAAAAAACGGTCGAGTCGACTCCGACTCGGCCGAGTCAAACCAAGCCAATGCCTGGTCGGGTCAGCTCAGTGGCCGAAACGGAACGGCTAGCCGGGTTGTTACCGAGCCAATCATTGACTCGGTCGACTCGGTAACAACTTAGCCAACTCGGTAGTGACTCGGCCGACTCGGTAACAACTCGGCCGACTTGGCTTTTTGACAAAAAACCTAAAGCACATTTGTCAAAAGTTGTTCTGCCTCCTACATATCAATGGTTGGGTTATTGTTTATTGCATATTTATAGCCCTAAAGTAATCTAACACTATGAGAAAGTTTTGAAAATTACAAGGCCGAAGTATGGTTATCCTAGTGGCATGAATTAGAAAACCGAAACAATGCATTGAGCCATACAATGTTTTTAAAAAGGCAAACATTCTAGCAATGGACTAATAAATACATATTTACCTCTGATTGTTCTGGAGCTTGACTAGAATTAAATCAAGGGTTTTGAGACTTCATTAGGAGCAGAGAATTGGTATTATTCTTGTTGTAGTCTAGTGATTGTCCTTAGGCTGAGGCAGAAACGAATCCCAGCATTGGTGGCTAAGTATGAACTTTGTATTGGACAATGCACTAGGTGCCATTTTGATATAATGGATATATTCATGAGCCTACTTTGATCATATGTTGTCTTCTCTCTATATTCTAAAGCTTTGAGTTTGGAAACATGAATGAAAATCTTCAAAATTATGTTTTTTATAAAAAATAAATATTTAATGTATTTTTACAACAACCGAGTCATTGAAATCAAACCAACCGAGTCGATACCGAGTTGGAGTTGGAGTCGGAGCCGACCCTCGACCATTTCCGAACCGGAGTCAAAGTTTTAAGACATTAGCGCAAACAGCCTGACATGTACCCAGCATTGGTGGCTCTGGTTGTAGAACCTTCCAGCTTTCAGGAGGCTGCACAGAATCAGGTGTGGGTAGACGCCATGGTAGAAGAGTATAGCTCTATCATGACGAATAATGTTTGGGAGGTGGTGTCAAGGCCTGAAGACAGGTCAATTGTAGGTTCTAGATGGATCTACAAGATCAAGTATGTTGCAAACGGCAGTGTGGAAAATTACAAGGTTAGGTTCGTGGAAAAGGGGTATGCACAAAAGGAAGGGATATATTATGAAGAGACCTTCACCCCAGTTTCCAAATACACCTATATCTGGTCAGTTATATCCTTAGCAGCTCAGATGGGATGGTCAACTCACCAGATGGACCTCAAGATAACTTTCTTGAACGGGGTGATAGAGGAAGAGGTCTACATAGAACGGCCAAAGGGTTTCAAGGCTCATGAGAAGTGCACTCATGTGTGCAGACTAAAGAAATCTCTATACGGACTCAGGCAAGCTCCCAGGGCATGGTATGGTCAGATTGGCAACTACTTGCAGCAAATGGGATTTGTCAAGAGTGACACAGATCCCAAACTTTATTATTTAATGGTAGAGGGTGAGCCACTCATCCAAGTTTTGTATGTGGGTGATCTTTTTCTGATAGGATCATCAGGGCCCATAGAGGATTGCAAGAGGAACCTGGCAGCAAAGTTTGATATAAAGGACTTGGGGTGGATGCACTATTTTCTAGAATTGGAAGTGTGGCAGAAGGATGGGAAGATCTTCCTTGGGCGAGGAAGATACGCTACAGATATTCTGAAGAGGTTCAGAATGCAAGATTGTAGATCCATGTCTATGCCCATGATCACCAACTGGAAGAAGATAGATGCATCAGATGACAAGGATGTCGACCCCACCTTGTATAGACAACTTATTGGGTCTCTCATGTATCTAGTCAACAATAGGCCAGATATTTGCTTCGCTATTAATACTCTCAGTCAGTTCATGGTAGAGTCGAAGAGCGTACATTGGGCAGCAGTGAGGCATATTCTGAAGTATTTGTGTAGCACAGTCAAGAGTGGGTTCACAAATGCAGATTGGGCAAGCAATTCAATAAACAAGAAAAGTACCTCCCAGTACTGCTTCAGCATTGGATCAGGGATGGTTTCGTGTTGCAGCAGAAAGCAGAAGTCAGTAGCACTGAGCTCTGCAGAAGCAGAGTGCATGGCAACAAGCACAGCTATGTGCAAATCTATATGGCTTCGAAAGCTGCTTGTAAGCTTGTTCAGGCAAAGCATGGAGGGGACTAGAGTCTATTATGATAATCAGAGTTGCATCAAGCTTTCTAAGAATCCAGTGTTTCATGACAGGTCGAAACACATAGATATTGTTGAAGATTCTAAGTTTACTTAGTTAGAAACCCTTCATGCACTTTTTCTTATTTATTCCTACCTACTTGTTATTTTTTCTTTAACAAGTTATTTACAAAGTAAATAATGAAAAAAAACTCCAGTGCAGGCTCAATATATTACAGATCAACAACTAAAAGAAACAAGAACAAACACACCACATGACACCATTATTTTTGGACCAATGTCCCCGGAAAAACCCAATGCGGGAAAACTGGTGCAGCTATCTGAGGGTTTTCTTATTAAGCAATATCAGAGTACAATCTGGGTGCCAAAACTGGCCTACCCAACAGAGAATTTCCTTAGCAGCTATACCTCACAATTTGAGAGAAATCTCCTGGCTGAAACCCCGGAAAATCCTTCCGACAGTTCCTCAGCACAAAACTGCTCTGCAACCCCAGCGTCTGCCCAATCTAGACTACGTCAGCCTCTCTTAGCCCAGCGCTAGCCCTGTGTCAGCCTTCCTTGGCCTGCGTCAGCCCCAGGAGGCCCTGCGTCCACTACGTTGGCCCCTCTGGTGCTCTGCGCAACACTTGGCTGCCTTTGCGTGGCCCTGCGTGAGAACTTGCTGGCTCTGCATCACCCTCCTTGGCTGTTGCGCTGCTCTCTCAGCACAATCTTTGCCTTCTCTGTTTCTTTGTACTCAATGCCCCTCAGTTGCTCTCCCGATCACTGATTCTATCTCTCTTAGCAAACCCCGCTCTAGAGAATAAAATGACGGATCACTATGGTGTATTCTCCAAATGACCCTCAAGCCTCCTCTTATACTTTTCCTGTTGACATCTCAACGGTCGAGATTAAGTCCCTAATCAACGGCTAAGATTAGATCTAACTTGATCCATGTCTTTTGGACCACTCTAACACAGATTCATATTAATACACATGAATATTTTATTTTACCCAAGTTTAAACTTATGGACTCCATTAAAAATATTAATTATTTTAATATCTCCTGATCTGTTTAGAATCTGCCCAAACCCTTTCTGGATATTGGAGATCTCATGTGCCCCAACCTCTCCACCAAATTTCGTGGCTAGAGCACATTCGATGCTACCCCAAATCAACACTCCCTCTTAGCGAGCATTGTGCTCTAGTAATACTCCTCACTGAGTATCACCCCCATCATCCGGCATTGGTCCTTGTGCTAATGCTAAGCCTCCCTGCCCAACATCCTCTGCACTGCTGCATCCTATATTGTTGCTCATGGTTCTGCGACTGCCACTGCTGCATCTGTACTACAGCTCCCTCTGCATCCGTGTTGTTGCTGGTCCTTTCTCCCAGCATTGCATCCGCACTGCACCTCCTCTCATCATGTTGCATCGTGTTGCCCACTGCTGCACTACAACTCAGTTACTCAGAAGTAAGTAACTGACCTCCCTATTGGGCTAGAAACACCCACTGATGCTAAAGCTCCCTTTGCCGCTGACAAGTGCTCCCTCTCTGACCTCTGCGTTGCTGCAACAACTCCTTGCATCTCGCATCGTTGCACACCTCTCTGTGCCTTCCTGCACTGGTGCAACACTCCTGTGCCTCTCGCACTGCTGCAGCCTGCTAGCTCTGTGCTGTCTTGGGACTCCTGCACTGTAGCTCTATCTACCGCTCCATCCACATCCGTCTCTACCCACTCAACCAGTCCTGCTACTCCTCATCGAGGCTCCCGTAGCAAGGTCTAATCCAAGAGGCTGGGTATCTTGAGGAAGTTCTAACAGACGATGATTGTGCCATGAATGCACACACGCCACTTGAACGGAAGTGGGGAGACATCGCCTATAGTCTGCCTGACTACAGCTTGATGTCTCCCCACTTCCACTCAAGTGGCGTGTGTGCACTCATGGCACAATCATCGTCTGTCAAAACTTCCTTCTCTGCCCGTGCTGGCGCTGCCTTAGTCTCGAAAGACTCTCCCTTACTCTTCTTCTTGGGCACTGAGTCGCATAATGACCCATCTCCCCACAGTGGGAGCACTTGATCTTGCAGAGATCTTTCTTCTTCCGCTTCTCCTGCTTTCCCTCAGATGCTAGGGCCACATCCTCCTCCTCCTCCTACTTGACCTTGATCCCTTTGCTGCTGCTACCTGTCTTCAACTGTCGTCTGATCTCTTCCTAACAAAGAGCCGCCCACATCTCGTCACAAGGTGGGAGAGTCCCTTTGCCCAGGATACTCTGGACAAACACTTCCTAATCTTCTGAGATAGCATTCAGGGTTGTCCTCACCATAAGCTCCTGATCCGATGTCGCTTCTACAGCAGTCAACTGGTCGCGGATCTCATTCAGTCCTCCGAGGAAGGTGTCAATCGATTGACCCTTCTTCATCTAATACGACCTCATCTGGTTCTTGAGCAACGTTCTTCTCTGCATAGAAGTATGCTGGTACAGGTTCTTGAGAGCCTCCCACATCTCAACTGTCGTTTCCTTCTCGGTTATATGTGGTACCACATGATCCTTGACATCGTCAAGGATAATGCACTTGACCCTCGCCATTGCCTCCTCGTACTTGTCATTATCATTGAAGTCGACTGGGATAGCTATAACCTTCAAGGCAAAGTTCTTGACACGATTCCTGTCAAGCACTGATAAGATTCTGGCCTTCCAGACTGCAAAGTTCGATGCTCCGTCCAGTCTATCCTGGTCTCTTACCCCGTGTAGTGCCATGACGCTCCTCTACTTCCTTCCAAGAAGTTCTCTGTTCGACTCCTCTAAGTATCTACTTCCCGTCTGGAAGTTCTCTTCTGAACTCCCTCTGAGTCCTGATTTCCCTCCTGGAAATCCTTCTGACACTTGTCGAGATGCCCCCTACTTTGATCGTCTTGTGCAACTGCACTGCTGATCCGGGTTCCTCGGCTAGAAACCCTCAGTAACGACTCCTCTAGCGCTGCTTTGTCAGGTACTGTTCTGACTGCAGAACCTCACTAGCTCCACTCTGCATATTCCTGCAACCTTCTAGACCCCAGCAACTACCTCTCTGTGAACTGCGTCAACCCCTTTCTGCCTCACGTTGGCGCTGCGTCAACCCGGATGGGTCTGCGTCAGCCCTGGGATGCCTTGCGTCAGCCCTCTAGCCCTCTGCGTCAGCAACGCTGGCCTCTCTGAGGCTCTGCGCAGTTCCCGGCTTCTTCTGCATGGCTCTAGCTGGCTCTGCGTCACACTTCCTTGGCTTTTGTGCTGCTAGAAACAGCTTCTGTCACCTCGCGACAGTTGTTATTTCTCCGCTCGGCTGATGTCTTTTTGTCCTCCTGTGATCTGCAATCACGCTCTGATACCATGTTGAAGTTTCTAAGTTTACTTAGTTAGAAACCTTTCATGCACTTTTTCTGATTTATTCCTACCTACTTGTTACTTTTTCTTTAACAAGTATTTACAAAGTAAATACTGAAAATAAACACCAGTGCATGCTCAACATATTACAGATCAGCAACTAAAAGAAACAAGAACAAACACACCACATGACACCATTATTTTTGGACCAATGTCCCCGGAGGCCCTGCGTCAGCTACGTTGTCCCTTCTGGTGCTCTGCACAGCACTTGGCTGCCTCTGTGTGGCCCTGCGTGAGCCCTTGCTGGCTCTGCATCACCCTCCTTGGATGTTGCGCTGCTCTCCCGGCACAATCTCTACCTTCTCTGTTTCTTTGTACTCAATGCCCCTCAACTACTCTCTCGATCACTGATTCTATCTCTCTTAGCAAACCCCGCTCTAGAGAATAGAATGATTGATCACTCTGGTGTATTCTCCAAGTGACCCTCAAGCCTCCTCTTATACTTTTCCTGTTGACATCTCAACAGCTGAGATTAAGTCCCTAATCAACGGCTAAGATTAGATCTGGCTTGATCCATGTCTTTTGGACCACTCTAACACAAATTCATATTAATACACATTAATATTTTATTTTCCCTAAGTTTAGACTTAGGGACTCCATTAAAAATATTAATTATTTTAATATCTCCTTATCTGTTTAGAATCTGCCCAAACCCTTTCTGGGTATTGGAGATCTCATGTGCCCCAACCTCTCCACCAAATTTCGTGGCTAGAGCACATCCGATGCTACCCCAAATCAACAGATATACGACGTCATTTCATCAAAGATTGTGTACAGTGTGGGTAAGTCCAGCTGTATGTTCCCACATAAGAGCAGGTTGTAGACATACTCACAAAAGCTCTAAGGAGAGCTAAGTTCATCTATTTCAAAGAACATATGGGTATGGTGGAGAACCCGTTCCATTAGCAAGGACAGATTTTCAGTTGCGGTGTTGTAGTTGCAGCAGCAACGGATGAGAGGGAGTTGCAGTGCAGATGCAATGTTGGCAGCAATATGGCAGGATCAGCAGTAGCACAGATGCAGCATTAGAGTCTCGCAATAGTTGGTGGGCAGCAGCAGCCAGACATCAATAGCGTGATAGTAGATTATACAGAAAAAGAGTGTTGTGGCAGGGTGTGCAACACTAAAACACATTCCTCGCTAAGAGGGAGTGTTATTTTTTATAGCATCGGATGTGCTCTAGCCACGAAATTTAGTGGAGAGGCTAGAATGCATGAGATCTCCAAAACCCAGAAATCGCTTTTGGAAAATCCACCTAGAAGTGTCTCAATTAGATTCTTAGCCGATTTTTAAATATTTCTTAAGTCTAAACTTAGGGAATATGCTTAATTAATCAGTATTCATTGAGCTAAGGTGAGAATCATCTAGAAAATCACACAGATCGATCCAGAAAGGATCTGAGCCATTGATTAAGATTTAATCTTGGTCGTTGGAGTCCTAACAGGAAGATATAAGAAGGGATTGATGTGGTGATGGAGCGGACAGCAATGTAGATACTCAGTTGCCGAGGCAATTCGATTTTTCTCAGAGGTAGAGATTCAGCAAAGAAGATAGAGCCAGAGGGTGAGTAGCAGGTGGCAGAGCGCGTAGCATCATTCCTAGGAGGAAGTATTCCAGTCCTGGGAAGAAGCAATGAGAGTAAGGTTGAATTCCAAAGAAGTTATGCGCAAGCACTATGCAGACGGTGACACAGAAGGCTCAGCATGTGGCTAGGGAGGCAATTTCGGTGGCAGAAATTAACTGTGGGGTGAGAGAAAATTCTCACAATAATTTTGTCAGTATTTTCCTAAGATTAGATTGCCAATAGAGCATCTAAATCATTGTACTCAGAATTGTTGTTGAAAAATAATAATAAAAACCCTCGTTGTTGCACCGGTTTTCCCACATTGGGTTTTTCCAGGGACAATTGTCCAAAAATAATTGTGTCAAAATTCTTGTGTACTAGAACTTCTCAGTTTCCAATATTTTATTTTCCGCAGTATTTTTATGGTGAAAATTGCAATTGTGATATTATTCATTATTCGTCGTATCAAATAAACTGCACAATTTAATTTACAGTTAGGAGAATAATTTCCAGTTGTTGCAATGGATGAAATTTTCACATGGTGTGGCAGCTAACCCAAGGCACATAGGAGGTTTGTCTCACACCTTAAGACATGGGAGGGCAAGCACCATCGTCATAGCCCTTAGTATTGGAGCATTACAGGCTATTTTATCATCAAGAAACCCATGAGACCATTTTTTGTGCCCCAAACACAAAATTGGGTCCCACGTGATGACTTACATGGAGAGTTGGGGTCCATCCTCTAGTTCAAGATTTATGGAGCCCTCTCTCACATTTTGGCACAAAGAGGACAACATTGCCTTCCAACAACCCAACATCAGCATGACATCATCATTTCAGCAGGCATTTGGATGGCTAATTCATATTTTTGTAAAGCTACTTGATCAGCTTGTGACCAAGGGATTGTTAAAATTTGGGTCCCAGAGGACAAATGGTTCCCTAAGGCTTTGATCTTTGGCCTAGGGAAAAGTGTCCAAATTTATTTTTTACTTTTCTCCTAAAGTGACTTTATAAGTGGTAAAGTTACATTCTAATTTAAAAGTGACTTTATAAGTGGTAAGTTACATTCTACTTTAAAGGTGACTTTATTAAAGTGAATGAAGAATTAGAAAGTGAAAAAGTGAAAAAGTGACTATGGAAATAAAAGGCTAAGTGGGTCTTTATTTAAGTGGGTGAGTTAAAAAAATAGAAAGTGAGAATTAAATTCACATTTATTCTCACCCCTAGATCTAAATGAATCTCAGCCATTGGATCTTAGGGTAACCCAAAAGGTCATTTAGAGAATAAAAGGAGAAGAGAAGAGGAAAAGATCAATTCATTCTTTCATGAGCATTTGAGAGAAAGAGAAGGGAGAGCAAGGAGAGAATTTCTGAGCAGTGAGGAAGTGAAGGAGAGCAGCAAGAATACATTTCAGCAAATCTGGGCGGCAGCATTTATTGGCACGCATCCCAAGGAAAAATCATACAGCAGGAGAAAGGCACAGAAATTGTGGAAGAGGGATAGCAAGTTTTGGGCACATTTTTCGAGGCTGGCCGTACAGCATTTAATGTTGTTTTATTGATGTAAAAATTTCTGTTTTGGTTGTTTACTGATTGGGACGATTTTCGAGGTGAAGTTCAAGCACGAAAATCGAGATAAGTTGTAATTTGTGGTTGCTGGAATTTTTACTGTGTATTTCAGTTTTTCTGTAAAATCATTTTCAGAAATAAAGAAGAGCTCTCAAACTGGTTTTCCCCGAGAATTGTAGGGGGTTTTTCCAGGGTCACATTGACCAAAAATCACTGTGTTCTTTTCTGTGTGTGGCTGTCATAATTTTGTTGTGTTTTATTTCTACAATTTCAGCAATTGTGAAATCTCAAATTTGTGTTTTCAGAAAAATATTATCTTTCCAGATTTTAGAATTTTTATCATGCTTGGATTTAAAACTAAATGCATGGAATGATAAAGAAAACTGATAACCGAAGTGGGGGTTGAAATTTCTTCATGATATCAGAGCTTGGTTCGCTGAAAAGTGTAGTTTGGGACAGCAAAGTGAAAATTACAGCAAGCTGATTTTTACACAGAAAACAGAAACCTTTACCACAGATTTGAAAATTTCAATTTGGTAGGACAGTGAAACATGTCTTTGGGTTTGAGAGTTGAAGACAGGTTGATTCTAGAAGGAATCAAAGACCATGTCATTCCTCATGTGAGAGGAAAGACTTATGGACATGAGATGTGGACAACCTTGACCAATGTTTACTAGAGCTCAAATGAAAACAGAAAAATGGTCCTAAAAGAGAAACTAAAGGCAGTGTTCCACGGGGACTCGCCCCCTCCCCTAGGGGTCTAGTTTCCTCGCTCCCCTACGCTCCGGGGACTTGGGGACGAGTAGGGGACGTTTCCCCACGCTCCCAAAATGGAGGAAACTCAGGGGACTTGCCAGGGAAACGTTTCCCTTCCCTGAGGGGACGTTTCCCCACGCTCCCAAAAAATGGCCTTGCTTATAGTTTATGATTTAATAGACCTAAAGTGGTACAAAGCTACTCATGTTCTGTATGGGGATAACGTCTTGTGCTGTCTTTTGGTTTCAACAAGCGTTATTTTAGAGGGTCAGTATCATGGAAATTTGCTGGACCATATAGCACATACATGAATTTTCCCTTTTAAAACTTCTCCTTTTTTTCTCAAGTGATGGCTGGATTACAGTGGGGAGATAACTGGAGTGACAGGCAAAGAATATGAGACATTCAGTTTGTGTTTTTAATTTGCATGACATTTGACATACAAACTATGGAAGCAGCACCTATGTCATGTGGAAAATAATTGGGTGGACTATAGACTAACATGCGTTTACTGCAAGCATGACAAAATACTATGGGCAACAAGAAATCTCAGGAACTGTCGTTATATATGAATTTATACAGTTACAAAATTTACACAGAGCACAATTGCTCAGCTTGAATTCTCAGGTCTGAAAATTATTTTCACCCCTGAAATACACTGCTAGTTTGAAGTTTGAACTGCATGGCATTGCTCTAATAAGGTAGACAAATTATCCATGCCATCGTTGGTCACCCAAGTTGGTTCGCAGATGGTCATCCTGCAGTCAATGTCATTTGATAGTAAACTGTCAGAAACTCTTTCATGTGATCTTCTCATCTCTCCTGGAACTAAAACTCTTCTTTCAGCATATGGTGTACTGTCTATATTATATATAATATAACAAACTTTCTAGCTATTGGATCCAATACAGCTCGACAACCCATTGTAGTTGCCCCTTCTACTGCCAATGCAGTGTTCCTGATCTGTTCATTTACCTTTTCACAGAATTCAGTGGCTACCTTATCAAGCTGAAGCTCTCCCTCTGTCTGACCAAAATCTAAATTAGAATTTGAACAAGCTGAATTAGAATTTTAAATTTATTATTTTATATGATATTATAAATTTGGATAATGTCAAATGATATTCATATAAATGATCATGCTTTGCAACTTTTCAATTCAAACCAAATTGTCATAGTGGACTCAATTAATAAATTATATTTTATATTTATAAATTTTTAATACCCTGACGCTCCCCACGTTTCCTAAAAAATGGTAGGGAGCTTTTGCATAGGCCGCTCCCGCGCCCCCTCGCTCCCTCACCCCCTCGTCCCGGAACCTTGGTGGAACATTGACTAAAGGCCATTAAAATGGATAAGACTGACAGTGCTACAGCATACCTCACAAAGATCACTTCAGTGAGAGATGAGTTGGCAGTCGTAGGTGAGATCATTGCACCCACTGAGTTGGTGAGAATTGCTTTGAATGGTCTTCCCAAGACTTGGGAGAATTTTGTGGATGGCATTGTTGCACGGGAAAACCTTCCCGATTGGGAGAGGTTGTGGGATGATTGCATTCAAAATGAGATCAGAAAGAACCATCTTGGGGCAGCCAAACAGGTGGAGGAGGATGACAATGTGGCATTGTTAGCAAGAGGCAAGAAGGGCAGAGCAAAGAAGCAAGCTTCCAACAGTGGAGGCAAAAGCAAAGGTAAAGGCAAGCAGCAGAACAAGGAGAAGGACTATTCCAAAGTCAAATGTTGGAATTGTCAAAAGTTGGGACACTATGTTGTTGTGTGTCCGGAGAAGAAGAACAAGAAAGGGAAAGACAAACCCATGGCAGCTTCTGCAGAGATAGAGAGCTTCTCAGAGAGATTTGATCGGGAGTTTGGGTTCATAGCTTGTGAGGCCACTAGTGCAGGATCACCTGCCATACAGGTTCAGAGGGAGTGTGCATTCCCCGCTACTAGCAGAGCATCTTCTAGCATTTGGTATGTTGACAGTGGCGCTTCCCGCCACATGACAGGAGTCAGAGAGTACTTCTCAGAGCTTTCAGAGGGTGATACTGATATGGAGGTAGTACTTGGTGATGACAACATTGTTAGAGCAGTCGGTGTGGGGACATTGACATTTGATAGGGGACCCAAACCTCCCTTGAAAGTGTCAGATGTTCTATATGTGCCTGGAATGAAGAAGAACCTGATATCCGTCTCAGCACTTGAGGATAGAGGGTATGATGTGTTGTTCAGAGAGGGCAGGTGCTTATATATCCTAGGGGAACTCCAGCTTCTTCAGCTAGACAGATTGGTGTGCGCCATGCCAAGGTGTACAAGTTCTCATTCCAGCCCTTGATGGCATTCAGTAGCAGCACTTGAGACAAAACCGACAGCAGATCTAGCAGTTCAGAGTTGTGTGAGATTTGGCACCGCAGGATGGGGCACATGTATCATGGGGCCTTGAGTAGATTGTGGGAGATCAACACTGGTGTGCCAGATTTCAGTTCTAATCACCTTGATGTATGCAGAGGATGTGCTATGGGGAAGTTTGCCAGATCCCCTTTTCCCAGCAGTGACAGCAGAGCGACCAGGATCCTTGACTTGATACATACCGATGTGAGTGGTCGGATGTCTCATGTATCATTGAGTGGCTATGAGTACTATGTTTTATTCATTGATGACCACTCCAGGAAGACCTGGATTTATTTCTTGAAGACCAAGAGTGAGGTCTTCAAGCGGTTTCAAGAGTTCAAAGCTCTTGTGGAGACCTAGACAGGTAGGAAGATCAAGGTCCTCAGGTCGGACAATGGAGGGGAGTATACCCTTGGTGAGTTTGTTGATTTTTGTGCTGAGGCAGGCATTAGGAGGGAGTTCACAGTTCCTTACTACCCCCAGCAGAATGGGGTTGCAGAGAGGAAGAACAGATCCATTGCAGGGGCTGCCAAAGCCATGCTTCATGATCAAGGGTTACCTTTATTTTTGTGGGCAGAGGCTTGCAACACTATTGTGTACTTGCAGAACAGGAGTCCACATCGTGCCTTGGGGAATGTGACTCCAGAGGAGGCTTTTTCTGGGAAGAAGCCTAATGTTGGGCACTTTCGTATCTTTGGGTGCCTTACATATTCCTATGTCCCCAAGGAGAACAGGACCAAGCTAGAGCCCACTGCAGACAAGGGCATCTTTGTGGGTTATAGCGAGACCTCGAAAGCTTATCGGATTTATATTCCTGCGCAAAGGAAAGTGGTTGTCAGGCGGGATGTGAAGTTCGAGGAGGAGAGAGCTTTCAAGAGGTCACGAGAGTTAGAGTATCCAGAGTCACCAGACCCTCAGGAGTAGCTGAGTCAGTCACAGGGATCCAGTGGTCAGGGATCAGGAGGTACGTCGATTACAGTGTCAGGTCCATTAGTGAGCAATGGCTCTCAAAGTCAGGTGGGTGGTTCTTCGGGCAGCATGCAGGGCAGTCCGTAGAGCAGTTCACAGGGTAGTCCACTAATGGACAGTTCGCACGGTACTTCAGCATCTACAAGCACAGGTTCAGGCATGAGGTCAGTTGACAGGCCTTTAGGAGTTCAGGCTTCTGATGATGATGAGGATTCTTTCACTCTAGTGGGAGAAGTATGCTCAGGGAAGAGGAAGCCCAAGTGGCTTCAAGATACCTTGCGCGAGGCCACATCAGTTGCTGGGCCAAAGAGACAGGTTAGAGAGAGTAAACCACCTGAGCGGTTCTGTAGTTACATGGCATTGGTAACAAGCATTGTTGACTCTGAGCCTTCTAGTTATGAGGAGGCAGCCAGCCAGCAGGTCTGGAGAGAGGCCATGATGGAGGAGTATTCTTCTATTATGAAGAACGATGTTTGGGAGGTAGTGCCGAGGCCTGAAGGTAAATCAGTTGTTACTTCCAGATGGCTCTACAAGATAAAGCATGTTGTAGATGGCAGCATCGAGAAGTTCAAGGCTCGATTTGTGGCAAGAGGGTTCTCACAGGTAGAGGGAGTTGACTATGAGGAGACCTTCGCTCCCATAGCTCGGTATACATCTATTCGCTCCATTATATCGATTGCAGCAGAGATGGGTTGGAAGATCCACCAGATGGATGTGAAGACCGCATTTCTCAATGGCTTCATTCAGGAGGAGGTTTATATTGAGCAGCCACAGGGCTTTGAGGTGCATGGGAAGGAGTCCCATGTATGCAGATTGAAAAAGGCACTCTATGGCCTGAAGCAAGCTCCTAGAGCTTGGTACTCGAGGATTGATACATACTTGCAGCAGTTGGGTTTCACAAAGAGTGAGGCTGATCCGAACCTATACTTCATTGTGGTGGGTGAGGAGCCTCTCATTCTGGTGTTGTATGTTGATGACTTGATCATCACTGGTGCAGAGAGACTCATTGAGGGCTACAAGAGAGATCTTGCTTGATGCATTATTTTTTGGGGTTGGAGGTGTGGCAGGAGGAGGGGCATTTATTCCTGGGACAAGGGAAGTACATTGTGGATATTCTTACCAGATTTCACATGGAGGACTGCAAACCCATGTCTACACCTAAGCTTCACGCTTCTGATTCCGAGTTGGTGGATCCTACTCTATACAGACATTTGATTGGTTGTTTGATGTATTTGGTCAACACTTGACCAAATATATGCTTTGCAGTTAACACTATGAGTCAGTTCATGTGTGAGCCCAGGAGAGTGCACTGGGTAGCTGCAAAACACATTCTTCGTTACTTGCAGGGGACTGTGGATTTTGGTTTGGATTATAGACAGGGTGATGGAGTGAGACTGGCAAGGTACACAGATTCAGATTGGGCAGGTTGTGCTTCAGATAGGAAGAGTACTTCCGGGTGTTGTTTTGGGTTGGGTTCGGCAGTTGTGTCGTGGATCAGCCGGAAACAACAGTCAGTTGCATTGAGCTCAGCTGAGGCAGAGTATATGGCTACTAGTTTGGCTAGTTGTGAGGCCATATGGCTTCGCTAGATGTTGTTTGATTTATTTAGTCGGGCATTGAGACCTTCAGTAATTTACTATGATAATCAGAGTTGCATAAAACTCACGAAGAATCCAGTTTTTCATGACAGGTCAAAAGCATATTGAGATCAAGTATCACTTCATTAGAGACTATGTCCAAAAGGGAGCTGTCAAGCTTGAGTAAGCTTGAGTACATTTCTACAAATGAGCAGGTAGCAGACATTTTCACCAAAGCCTTACCACGGGGCAAGCATGTATACTTCAAAGACAAGATGGGAGTGGTGAGGAACACTTTCCTCGATAAGAGGGAGTGTTAAAATTTGGGTACCAGAGGACAAGTGGTTCCCTAAGGCTTTGATCTTTGGCCTAGGGAAAAGTGTCCAAATTTATTTTTTATTTTCTCCTAAAGTGACTTCATAAGTGATAAAGTCAATTTAATTTTAAAGTGATTTTATAAGTGGTAAAGTTACATTCTAATTTAAAAGTGACTTTATAAGTGTTAAGTTACATTCTACTTTAAAGGTGACTTTATTAAAGCGAATGAAGAATTAGAAAGTGAAAAAGTGACTATGGAAATAAAAGGCTAAGTGGGTCTTTATTTAAGTGGGTGAGTTAAAAAAATAGAAAATGAGAATTAAATGCACATTTATTCTCATCCCTAGATCTAAATGAATCTGAGCCATTAGATCTTAGGGTAACCCAAAAGGTCATTTAGAGAATAAAAGGAGAAGAGAAGAGAAAAAGATCAATTCATACTTTCATGAGCATTTGAGAGAAAGAGAAGAGAGAGCAAGGAGAGATTTCTGAGCAGTGAGGAAGTGAAGGAGAGCAGCAAGAAGACATTTCAGCAAATCTGGGCAGCAGCGTTTATTGGCACGCATCCCAAGGAAAAATCGTACAGCAGGAGAAAAGCACAGAAATCGTGGAAGAGGGACAACAAGTTTTGTGCACATTTTTCGAGGATGATCATACAGCGTTTAATGTTGTTTTATTGCTGTAAAAATTTTTGTTTTGGCTGTTTGCTGATTAGCACGATTTTCGAGGTGGAGTTCAAGCACGAAAATCGAGATAAGTTGTAATTTGTGGTGGCTGGATTTTTTACTGTGTATTTTAGTCTCTGTAAAATCATTTTCAGAAATAAAGAAGAGTCTCAAACTGGATTTCCCCAAGAGTTGTAGGGGGGTTTTCCAAGGTCACATTGACCAAAAATCACTGTGTTATTTTCTGTGTGTGGCTGTCATAATTTTGCTGTGTTTTATTTCTGCAATTTCAGCAGTTGTGAAATCTCTAAATTTGTGTTTTCAGAAAAATATTATCATTTCCAAATTTTAAAATTTTTATCATGCTTGGATTTAAAACTAAATGCATGGAGTGATAAGGAAAACTGATAACCGGAGTGGGGGTTGGAATTTCTTCAGGGATGTATCTTGCCCAATTTTATTATGTTGAGGGGCTTCTAGGCTAGATCACGTGTAAATATATGAGAGCTCATTTGAGTTATCATCGTCATCACACTTGGATTGGATCTCTTGAGAAGAACTCACACTTGTTTCTTTGGCTATTGGAGAATCTTTTGGAATGCATTTTGACATTTGGAGCTAATTCGCATTTCTTCTTTGGAGCTATTTCTTGGATCTTGGATGGATATATTGCATGTCATCTTGTAAGTGCTTAATGTTGATGGAATTTTTCTCTTGAATTTGTTTAATGTATGGAATTGTTGCTTCTAGAATGTGCTAATTGTGCCCTAATTATTGAAAATTAATTTTGGAAGACTTTCTATATGTTATTCAATGTATGGCAGGTAATGAATGTTTGTAGTGGAGGAAATTCTTGAACTCTCCATGAAATCCCATTATCTTTGAAGTGGGTAAATGGTTAAACATGGTGCCTAGGGCATAATTTTTAAGCCTCCTTAGAGACGATTTAGCTCATTTTGAACCAGTGTTGCGAACATCTCGATAACATCCCAATTTTATCTCGAAATCACGATTTTTTGGCCTAGCCGATGTTTGTCGATTTTTAAAAATATTTTTATGGTATCTTAATTTTGCCGATGTTTGTCGATTTTTTACAGATATTTTCCCAATTTTTACGATTTTTTGGTTTTAAGGACCCTTGCCGATTTTATCCCGATGCCGATGTTCACAACATTTTTTTGAACATCCTAAGACTCCATATGCCTGAAGGACAAAGCACTAATCCAAGTCCTTGGTGGTCATCTCTACTTTTCAGCCATAATTTTTCCTCTTAAAATTCAGTCATTTTAAGGATAGGGCAAAATTTTGTCCTTTTAAGGCTAGGGTGAAAATTTAGGGCTTGCAACGAATTTTAGGAAGGATATTTTTTGGGAATTCGAGAGCCCAAACATCAAGCTTAGGGTCTAGGCTACCTCTGCTCCAAGTTTGGTGGACATCCACTCGAGTTTCATACATAAAATATCTTCCCCTAGATGTTGCTCCAAGAGGGAAACCCTAGGTTCTTCTCCCTCAACTTGAGGACTTCCTTGAAGGTTGTATGAGCTTAGTACTTGTTGAAGTATATCTCAAGAAGCCTTTTCTCTCAGGCCTTGACCTTGTGAATACCTATCACCATCGAAAAATCCTAAAACCCTAGGTCTTGTGCCTTCTTTTCTAGGGCTTGTCTTGGAGAGCGATTTGCTTCTTTGAAGCCATGTACCTTTATTGAGCCTCTCTTTTGAATGAGCTCTAGCTCCATCACCTTGTACCTTCAAACCTAGAATATCTATTATAGGTGATCATAATCATACCAGGACTCCTCCCATCGGTGAAAGTCCGTAAAGAACAAGGGACCTTAGCTGTGGTGACAGTGGGCCATTGTCCCATTGTTATCACTTCGTCTAGCTCTTTGTCTTGTAGAGTTTCCCTCATTAAGGCCTGCTAGATTTTGTGATAACAAAATTAAGGTGTATAAAGAAAGTCTCCAAGTATAGATATAAAAAAGGGTATTATAAAAGTAATATTCAAGCTATAAGTAACAAGTTCAAGTGCCAAAAAAAGGACACTCGTCATTATTAAAAATTTGAAGTGCAAAAAGGTGTTACTCTTCAATTAAGAGGCTAAAGTTTGGGTGAAATTAATTATTTTGAAATTGATAAAAGGTATTATGTTAAAATTGGCAACTAGGGCCAAACTCCATGTGGGTCATCTTGTTTATGGCAGCTGATATTGTTCTTGGATCCCTCTCATCAAGAGGTGTAGGATTGATCTAAAGATCATCCAATTTCGATAAGTTTCATGGAGATATGAATTTATATGTGTTATTGGACAAATCGTCAAGGTCGGCCAGCAACCAAATAACCCACACGTGTGCTCAACGTTTTAGTATAAAAGGAGGTGACTTGAGAGTCATTTGGACACACTTCACTCTTGATTTCTCTCCACTCGCTTTGGGTTTTAGTGGAAGAGAAATCCAAGAGGATGAAGCCCTAGACACATGAGGAAAGGAGGCTAAACAAGTTGTCCTAGCCGCAGTCCTAAAGAGGATGGACTAGCCATAGTTCAAGGGAGGAGACCCCTACTTTTATACGCTGCCCAACCTGCCCTCTACGTTGCCTAAAGGAGAGATATAGCACGGTGAGGAAGGCCTATCCACGTTTCCCAAATACGCAGGTCTATCCTGCCCTAGCCGCAGTATGGAAGACAGACCAACAAGGGTTTGAAGGGACGTTTTCAGGTGACCGAGTGCTGGAAGGAGGGCCAAAGTACCTTGCTAGAGGCATGCTACAACTAGGGACTGTTCTAGGCTAGAAAACGCAGGGATATTCTCTTGTAACAGGCCGAGTAAAGGGACCTTCCTATTGTGATTAGGTTGCAGGCCTGTAGGTACTGTTTTGAGGGTCAAACATGTTGTAGGTGCCTCCTCTAATTTAAGGTGTGTTTTGGGCATAATTTAAGGTGTGTTTTGGGCATGATTGTTGGGTTGTTGTAGGTTACAGTGGGAGCCCTAACCAGTGACCACAACACTGCCCATGAATAAAAGTGCAGAAGTATGTATTCTTCTCCATTAGTGACTTGTGTTGGGTCATTGCTTGACTTGTTTTCGATCAGGTTGATAGGAGAGATCTCTTCAGGTATCTTGATGAGAGGAAGCCCCTATAACACACAGATCAGCATTGTACATGTTGATGGCAGCCTTGTGTGTATCCTAACAGCATGGTGCAGCAATGGCACATGGTACAGCAGTGTGACAGCATGGTGCAGCAATGGCACAAGGGACAGCAGTGTGGCAGCATGGTGCAGCAATGGCACATGGGACAGCAGTGTGGCAGCATGGTGCAGCAATGGCACAAGGGACAGCAGTGTGGCAGCATGGTGCAGCAATGGCACATGGGACAGCAGTGTGGCAACATGGTGCAGCAATGGCACATGGGACAACAATGTGGCAGCATGGTGCAGCAATGGCACAAGGGGCAACAATGGTACATGATGCAGTACAGTGATGGGTACAGTCATGATTAGTGAAGCATGATGAAATGCAGCATAGTGATGACGAGTGCAGCATGGTGCAGCACGGTGAGGTGCAGCATGATGATGAGGTGCAACACAATGATAAGTGTAGCATGGTGATGGAGTCACCATGGAGAATCAGTCGAAGCAGCATGTCTTCAACTGAGTTCGACTACCTCATGTATCATCTTCTTAGAGATGATCTATGCTCCTATTTAGATAAGTCAAAGTGTTGACTTCTGTTGTAAATGTATCTCTCTCTCTCTGTTGAACTATTGAAGAACATATAAGAAGAATTGATCAAGGGTTTCCCACATTGGGGTTTGTCCTTGGCTAGCGCCACATATTGTGTCCTCTTGTCTTGGCTTGTCTTCTGCGATTTATGTTTATGTTCTATCTGCAATTTACTATTATGCTGATGTGATTGCTAATCTGGAAAAGATATTGAGCTAACTGTGAAAATTGAAATAAATTGCTCTAAGCATAGAACATACCTAAAATTAACATGGTATCAGAGCTGAGGTGAAGACAAAGCCCAAGCAAGAGTGAAAGAGCAATCACCGAAGACAGTTGGGAAAGGACAAAAGGCTCAATGGATTCCTCATCCCTCTTCAAATTCACCAAAGGTGAAGTCGAAGCAGAGAATATTATCAGAATGGCGCAGCAGAAGCTTCTATTGGCCCACCTAAAGATCACTTCAATGGGAAGTCCGGATCTAAGGGTAGAAGGAAAGGTAGATGCCTTGTTTGTAATAAGTTCAGCCATTATGCGAAGGAGTGTCCAAATGGTAGGGACACATCACTTGATGATGATAACAATCATTCCAGGGACATCTTCAATGATCGGAGGAATGATAGGTAATGCAGGTCATCAAGGAAATAGCTAACTCTTCAAAGAAAGCAAGGAACCCCAGGTATGAAGAATCAAATGTTGTTACTGATAAAGAAGCATTATCTTATATTGGCCCTCTCCTTCAGACTCTTTGGGACTCTGGCTTATTGATTGTAGTGCTTCAAGGCACTTCATCGGATAGAATGGTGCTCTCTCTAATTTGGTAGAGATGGAAACAATCATGGGATAATACTTGGAGTCAATACCACCTATCCCGGAAAGGGTGTAAGGAATGTTACCCCTCAATTGAATGAGGGTAACTCGATTCATTTATAATGTAATATCCCTTATCGGGAATATACCTCAAACACAAGCAAACTCCAACCAGAGATGGACAGGGAGGGCATTTACCAGATATGTCACCTCTGAAAAGAGGACGAGATCCGGAGGCTACTTGGCCCTTTCCAGACTCTGTCTAAGAGTATAAGAGAAACATACAAGTGATATAATAGCCGAGAATGCTCAAAGAGATACAAATAACAATGATGCAATGTATAACAATAAAACCATAAGCAGATACTCAAGAAATGCAGAGAGAATGCTAAGCCATTTTATTATACTGAGTAATAGAATGAGTACAGGAGGTGATCAAGAAGATGGCACCTCGACTTGCACAAGGCAAGTGAAGAAATACACTCAGAATAGCAAAGGAATGGCCCCTCTCTGAACTGCGTCCAAGCTATTGGAGAAATGCTGTGCTATTGCTGCTGCTAGAAATCAAACGAGGATTTGGGGCTGCTCCCCTCCTCAAAAAAGGTTGAAACTCTGGAATTGAACTCTACTCAAGAAACCCAGAAAAGCCCAGAAAGATTTTCTGAAATGGCCGACCCTCGAAAATCACCCCCTTGGGGTTCTGCGCAGTCCCTCAATGCTCTGCGCTGCCACTAGATGAAACACTCCAGAAACTTGCCTGAAACCCTTGCCAAAACTCACCAATAAGCAAGGGTTGATCCCCTACTCTACCTCTCAGCACAAATCCTCCTGCAAACCCTCAACCCAGACTCCTGCTAGAAAGAACTGCGTCCTCATCTCAGTGCTGCACAGTCCTCCAAAACGTTGATGAAACTGCTGTTGAAATGCTGACGAAGCTACTGCTGGAATGCCAATGGAAATACCTTGCCCGAGTAGGCACTCGAAGTCCACCAGGGCTAAGGGTGAGATCTCCAAACGTAGACACTCAATGCACTAAATAGTGCTGCAGACTAGCTAAACAGCCAGCGTGCTCTAAGTCGAAATGACTATCACAAATGCTCATAACCGAATGATCAAAATGAGGGGGCTCCTCTCTCCTTTATAGCCTTTGCCTCTCTCAATCCCAAGGCTCACCTCCTCCTGCGTGATTCTTCTCTTGCCACGTGTTTCTTCCCTCCTGCGCAGTCCCTCCATGTGTCTGGGTGGGCTCCATTTCTGTGTCCCCCTTTGGCCCCCTTGGCTCCCCTCTAAGTCACAATCTTGTGCTACTAAGAAGTGACTTTTTATTCTAAAAGTGAGTTATGTCCCCCGTCCTCACTTTTTTATTTACAAATAACTATAGAAGGCAAAAATTGAACAAAATCGAATATTCCAATTAGCCATGGCTAATTAGGAATATTACAGTCTCCCCCGGCAAAATGTTGCTTGTCCTCAAGCAACTGAAGTGATGGATGCTGCAAGATCTTCTCACTCTCCCAAGTGGCATCCTCATCCGGCAAATTCTTCCACCTCACCAAGAATTCCCGGACCGTCCTGCTCCGCAGCTGCCTCTCCCTAGTATCAATGATAGCCTCCGGCTACAATACCAAATGCCCCTCATCATCCATGGGTGGTAGCTCATCTGTCACTGTCACCTGCTGCCCCAATGCCTTTTTCAGGCATGATACATGAAAAACGTTATGAATCTTGCTGCCTTGGGGCAGCTCCAACTCATATGCAACCTGTCCAATCCTGCGTATCACCCTGTATGGCCCATAAAAGCGGGGCTTGAGCTTCTCAGCCCCCTTCTGCTTCAGTGACAACTGTCAGTATGGTTGTAATCGTAGGTAGACCATGTCCCCTACCTCGAACTGTCTCTCCACCCGACCCCTGTCGGCATACAGCTTCTATTGGTTCTGCGTTGTAGCCATGTTATCCTTGAGAGCTCGGAGGATATCCTGACTCTCTTGGATCCAAATCTTGGCTCTAGGAGCCTTGCTATCACCAAACATCACGTCAGCAAAAGATAAAGGATGATACCCATATAAGGCATAGAATGGTGACATACCAATGGACATGTGATGTGAAGTATTGTAGCAATACTCCCCCAGATGCAGCCACTTCAGCCATGCTCGTTGCTGCCCACTGACATAGTTACGCAAGTAGCCCTCCAGCCACTTGTTAACTATCTCTGTCTGCCCATCCATCTGTGGGTGATAACTGGTACTCGGTGTCAACTCCGTCCCCACCAACCGGAAAAGCTCCTGCCAAAACCCGCCCATGAAACGGCTGTCCCTATCACTGACGATGGTCTTAGGAAGACCATGTAGCCTGAAGATCTCTCTGAAGAACAACTCGGCCACCTGTGCTGCTGTATAGTGTGCGGATATGGCAAAAAAATGTGCGTACTTCGTCAGTCGATCAACGACGACAAAGATACAATCCTTGCCATGTACCATGGGCAACCCTGTGATGAAGTCCATCGAAATACTCTCCCATTTCCCCTTCGGAATGGAAAGAGGCTACAATAAACCCGCGGGATGGCTCATCTCTCCCTTGTTCCTCTGGCAAACATCACACTCCCGGATGTGTTGGAGTACGTCCTCCTTGAGGCCCTTCCATGAGAACCTCTCTCTAATGGCCCTGTAGGTTTTGGTAAACCCCTGATGTCCTGCCAATGGTGAATCATGTGATGCCTGGAGTATCTTCTTCTTGAGCTGAGACCCTTCAATCAAGAAGATCCGATCCCTGTAATGGATGATCTCATTGACCACCTTGTACCTGTCATCTGCCACCTGCCCATCCAGAACCTCACATGCAAACCTGTCCTTGGAGTACTCTACTAAGAGTCGAGCCCTCCAGTCTGTATCCAAGCTCATAAGAGACAACGTGGCTGGTCTACGTGAAAGGGCATCTGCTACCACGTTGTTCTTACCCTTGACATACTCAATGTCAAAGTCATATGCTTGGATCTTACTAATCCACTTCTGCTGCCTCTTGTTGAGTCTTGAAAATGTTATTCATTTCCATTACACTTTCACTATTATGTCCATTATATCACCTCCATTTCACTACTATGTCACCACATTCATCCCACTTTCATTATCATTGGGCCACCTTTATGTTTTTCCAATCTTTATTATTTCTAAGCCTTTTAAGTGAATTGTGGTTAAACATTAGAAAATAATGTGCATATGCTTATACCTAACAAATGGGTTGAGATTGTTGACATGTGTAGGTTGAAGGAAGCTTCTAGAAGACTCTTATGTGGCACTCTAAGGCCAAATTCGAATTTGAGTGGAAAGAATCATGGGATCATGAGGATATGTGTCACATCTCCTAATTGTATTGTAACTCTAAGAAGACATGTGTCTTATCAGTTCCTATTTTGATTAGGACTCTAGAGGTAGAGGGAGAGATTCATGGATTCTCATTAATGAGATGGCTTCTCATCTTTTTGTATAAATAGGAGATCTCTCTCCTTCATTTGTTAGTCCTTTTTATCTTAGAGTTTGGAGTTCTTAAGTCTTTTTAGCTTGTGAGTTTGTAGTTCTTCCTTGATGGCTTTTGAAAGCTTTGGAGAACTTTGTTGTACTTTGTAATTTTGAAGAATTTGAATAAAGCTTTGATGTTTTCAACATGGAAGGAGATGTGAAGTAGATGTCATGGAGCATATTAGAATGTACGGTAGAGTAGATTTCATTTTGTAAATTTTGCTTTGATTTCATTATGTCATTTGATTGTTTTCAAGTTTGATAGATTAGATTTTTCATTCATGCAATTTTAATTCATGCAAGTGTGTTCAACCGGTTGATTGTAGGTTAGTAATGCACATAGCTTTTTAATGACTAATGACATGACGGAATCATCTTGTCCTTCTGCTGATTTATTTTTTTTGAGTTCTAATTCCAGCATTGTTATTTCAATCAGTTTTGTTTTGCTCATTTACTTTCCTGCAATTTAGATATCATATTACTTAACTTGTTCATGATTGCTTCCCATAAGGTAGATTGAGCTGAAGGGTAAAGGATCAGAAGAGTTGAAGTAGTGTGATTAGTTTCCTTTATGCAATTTAATTTCTTGCAATTTAGATATCATATTGCTTAACTTGTTCATGATTGCTTCCCATAAGGTAGATTGAGCTGAAGGGTAAAGGATCAGAAGAGTTGAAGTAGTGTGATGAATTAGTTGCTTTGCTTTCAGTCTTTGAGTTGCTTTAAGTTCAGTTTTTACTTTCTTTTTCATACAGCAGCAATGATACTGGGTTTCATAGTCACTAGCTCATTGATTGGTTGTTGCATTCCATTTTGATTGAAGTAGCTGCATATTTACACTTTTGTTCAAGTACTAATTCCACCAATAACATGTTTTGAGATCTTTTGAAGTGCTAAAGTTTTGGAAGTTACCATTAGGGACTTAGGCCTTAGGCCTTGTCTTGAAATCTCTATCCATACTTGTCCTTTAAAAGTATTCTTAAGACCTTAGAATAGGATTTCCATTTGCATTAGACACTTTAGGAAACCAACAAAAACAAAACCCCAAAACAAAATAAAATCTATAAAACAACGAAGCAAGAAAAAGGTTAACTAAGCACATATGGTGCACCACACTTCATCAGTTTACGATACCCGGATTGATAATTTATGTAGAGCAATTTAAGACGTTAAATTGACTAGACACCTCTCTTGTAGTTGCTTCTGCTCCAAAAAGAACTTGAGGTTGTTGTGATCAGTCCTCACCCTGAACCTGTTACCCACCAAATACTGTCGGTACTTAGCCAATGCATGCATGATGGCCAACATCTCCTTGTCATATATAGAATACAACCTCTCGTGCGGAAGGAGCTTCTGGCTCTCAAAGGCTATAGGGTGACCTCCCTGCATCAACACTGCGCCGATCCCCTCTCCCGACGCATCACACTCCAAAACAAATGGCTGCGTAAAATCTGGCAACGCAAGCACTGGGCAGCTGCTCATAACCTCCTTGAGCCTGTCAAAGGCTCGCTGCGTTGTATCCGACCAACTGAATGCCTCCTTCCTCGTCAAATCTGTCAAGGGTGCAACGAGCTGTGAGAAACCTTTGACGAACTTCCAGTAGTAAGTACAAATGCCAATGAATCCTCGAAGTTCCGTCACATTTCTCGGCTCCGGCCATTCTCTGATGGCCCTGATCTTCTCCTCGTGGACTCTCACTCCGTCCACCCCTATGATGTGTCCCAGATACAACATCTCCGTCAACCCAAACTCACACTTGGAGAGTTTGGCATAGAACTGCTGCTCCTGTAAGATACGCAATACTGTCTCAATGTGTTGGAGATGCTCCTCCCAAGTCCTGCTGTAAATGAGAATATCATCAAAGAATACCAACACAAACTTCCTCAAATGACTACGGAAGATGTGATTCATGCAGGACTGAAATGTAGCAGGGGCATTGGTTAGCCCAAAAGGCATCACCAAGAACTCAAAGTGCCCATAGTGACACCTGAAGGCGGTCTTGGGAATGTCCTGCTCCCTCACACGAATCTGATGGTACCCAGATCTCAAATCAATCTTTGAGAAGAACCATGCTCCTCTCAACTCGTCCATCAACTCATCGATCCTGGGTATGGGGTACCTGTTCTTCAGGGTCTTCTTGTTCAGGGCCCTGTAGTCAATGCACATCCTCAATGTACCGTCCTTCTTCTTCACCAACACCACAGAAGAAGCAAAAGGACTCGTGCTCAGTCAAATATGCCCAAGAGCCAGCAACTCCTGGATAGCCTGCTCAATCTCATCCCGATAGGCCTTGGGGTGCCTATAGGGGGTGGTGATCACTGCCTGTATGCCCTGCTCAAGCTCGATGGTGTGCTCAAACCCCCGATCCGGTGGTTGTCCTGGTGGAATCTCCCCAAACACTATGGCATACCGATCAAGGATGGACTGTATCTCTGGATGCACCGTCTGCATTGTAGTCCCTGCCTTTGATGCACGCAGCTCCACTGCCCACTCTATGTCTCCCTTCCAGAAGATTGCCTCCATCCGATGAGCCAAAACAGTCTGAGGCGGATATGTGTGTTGTCCCCGTATCTTCTCATGCCTCCCTGTCTTCTCATCATCCCACTCCATCTCTAGGGTCTTCCAATCCGTCGTGACATTCCCTAGAGTGATAAGCCACTAAACACCCAGTATCATGTTGGTGTCTGGAATATCGACCACGAAAAAGTGGTCAGTCAATGTGTAGGTGCCCATCGTCACTGAAAGCTCTGGAACATAACGAGCACATGTCATGGTCTGATCTCCTGGGACCAAGACTGAAAACCCATCAAAGCTCTCTGTCTGTATACCTCTTCGCTCAACCATCTGTGCATCGATGAAGTTGTGGGTCGCCCCACTATCAACCAAAACTGATACTCGCTGGCCACGTACTATCCCTCGTACGCGTAGCGTCAGATACTTGGGAACTCCTCGCAATGCTGCAAGGGCCCCTCCGGTGGGTGCAAAAGATGCACCACCTGCTGCTGGCGATGGAGGTGGCAAAGGTCCCTGTATGGCATGGCTATCTCCTGCCTCCACATCATCCTCGTCATCCTCTTCTCCACTGCTCTCGGAGAAGACCTCAATAAAATGTGCTTTGCCAGCAGCACATCTATGTCCCGGTGCCCACGGCTCCTGACATGTGAAGCACAACCGCTTCTTCTTCAGCTCCCTCCTGACATCGTCATTAATCTGTAGTCGTCCTGGATTCCCCTTTGGAGGTGGAATCCTCACATCCTTCACCTTACACTGAAAAGTCTGTCTCTGGGGGTAAGGTGTCTGGGTCCTGGGTAAGACATCCTGTAAGTCCCGAGTCCTGCTGATAGCATCCTGGAGTGTGGCTGGTCTAGTGGATCGGACTAGACCCCGAAGTGGCTCTGCTAACCCCTCAACATACATATAGACCCTCCGTGTCGTGGATAGGTCTAGCACCATCACGGAGACCCTCAAGAAATCTGCAATGTAGGTCTCTGGGCTCCCTATCTGTTTGAGCCTCGTCAACTCAACAAAATGCTGCTCTGGATCCCTCCGATCAAATAGCTCCATCAATCTCCTGGTAAACTCCGCATATGTCGTCACTGTAGAGTGCCCGAGTGTAACCATCCCATGAAACCACCAATCCTGGGCCTCACCATCCAAATGCAATGTTGCCACCTTGATGGCCTCTGTCTCCGACATTTGGTTAAGCTGGAAATAAGTGTCCAGCTTCTCCACCCAAGACTTTGTCGAACTGTTTGACGAACCATCAAACATAGGCACGTGGAATCTACTCGCTGCACGATGGGTGTCACCATCATGGTAATGCTGGTACCCTCTATGATGGTCGCGGGGTCTACTATCCCGCTGGAGCTGAACAAAATCTCTGAATGAGAGGGCTTCCCTGAACTCCTACCCATAGGCCTGGTACTCTGCAAAATAATCGCCCATATGTCCGGGCTCTGCCTCTTGCTGGGCTACGGCACCCGTGTCTGCTCCTAAGAAAGTGGGCATGGTAGAACGTGTAGGGGCATGTGAGGCCACCTGCTGCGCAGTATCACGCTGCTCTGGCAAATGGTGGGATGCGCCCGATCCCTCACCAACCTGGAAAACCCGTGGGCTCTCACGCTGTCTAGCCTCTACTGCCGTGAATCTCTGCCCCATCACCTCAATCTGCCTCGACAGATCCTGCACTGATTTGAGGAGCATATCCACAAATCTCTTCCCGTCATCATCTGCCATCGGATCCTCCTGCTCTGCGTCCACCACAAGCTCCCTCTGTTCTGCGTCCACCACAAGCTCCTGTTCTGCGTCCACTACCGGAACACAATCTCCCTCTCCGTAAGTGTTCTCCAACCTACGCCCAGTGTCTCTGTATCTTCAACCTCTGTAACAGATATAGAGTTTTTCCCCTGGTGTCATAAATTGCTAGCTCCACAGGTTGAGCCAGATCTATGCTCTGATACCACTGTAATATCCCTTATCGGGAATATACCTCAAACACAAGCAAACTCCAACCAGAGATGGACTGGGAGGGCATTTACCAGATATGCCACCTCTGAAAAGAGGACGAGATCTGGAGGCTACCTGGCCCTTTTTAGACTCTGTCTAAGAGTATAAGAGAAACACACAAGTGGTATAATAGCCAAGAATGCTCAAAGAGATACAAATAACAATGATGCAACGTATAACAATAAAACCATAAGCAGATACTCAAGAAATGCAGAGAGAATGCTAAGCCATTTTATTATACTGAGTAATAGAATGAGTACAGGAGGTGATCAAGAAGATGGCACCTCGACTTGCACAAGGCAAGTGAAGAAATACACTCAGAATAGCAAAGGAATGGCCCCTCTCTGAACTGCATCCAAGCTATTGGAGAAATGTTGTGCTATTGCTGCTGCTAGAAATCAAACGAGGATTTGGGGCTGCTCCCCTCCTCAAAAAAGGTTGAAACTCTGGAATTGAACTCTACTCAAGAAACCCAGAAAAGCCCAGAAAGATTTTCTGAAATGGCCGACCCTCGAAAATCACCCCCTTGGGGTTCTGCGCAGTCCCTCAATGCTCTGCGCTGCCACTAGATGAAACACTCCAGAAACTTGCCTGAAACCCTTGCCAAAACTCACCAATAAGCAAGGGTTGATCCCCTACTCTACCTCTCAGCACAAATCCTCCTGCAAACCCTCAACCCAGACTCCTGCTAGAAAGAACTGCGTCCTCATTTCAGTGCTGCACAGTCCTCCAAAACGTTGATGAAACTGCTGTTGAAATGCTGACGAAGCTACTGCTGGAATGCCAATGGAAATACCTTGCCCGAGTAGGCACTCGAAGTCCACCAGGGCTAAGGGTGAGATCTCCGAACGTAGACACTCAATGCACTAAATAGTGCTGCAGACTAGCTAAACAGCCAGCGTGCTCTAAGTCGAAATGACTATCACAAATGCTCATAACCGAATGATCAAAATGAGGGGGCTCCTCTCTCCATTATAGCCTTTGCCTCTCTCAATCCCAAGGCTCACCTCCTCCTGCGTGATTCTTCTCTTGCCACGTGTTTCTTCCCTCCTGCGCAGTCCCTCCATGTGTCTGCGTGGGCTCCATTTCTGCATCCCCCTTTGGCCCCCTTGGCTCCCCTCTAAGTCACAACGTTGTGCTACTAGGAAGTGACTTTTTATTCTAAAAGTGAGTTATGTCTCCCGTCCTCACTTTTTTATTTACAAATAACTATAGAAGGCAAAAATTGAACAAAATCGAATATTCCAATTAGCCATGGCTAATTAGGAATATTACATATAAGAATCTCTTTATGTACCTGATCACAAGAAGAACCTGGTGTCCATTTCGGCAATGGAAATCAAAGGTTTCAAGGTGGCATTCATCGATGGAAAGGTACGTGTTTGATCAGGATTGGCAATTTGTATCAAGTTACAGGATGGTCCATTGGGGACCATGTCAGTTGACATCTCATCTATAGCACCGAAGGTCTACTTATTATGGGGCCCTACCAGATGTGAGTCAGATGGTGACAGGGATGCCTGAATTCAAGAAGAGCATGAAGGTACATGTCTGAGATGTACCGAAGGAAAATCTTACAAGGGGACCATTCCCCTCATGTACCAGGACCACAGTTTTGAAACAACCCAAGGGGTTTGAGATTCATGATCGGGAATCTCATGAATGCAGGTGGAAGAAAGCCCTCTATGACTTGAAGAGAAACACCCTGGGCTTAATATGAGAGGATTGATAGTCGTCTTATGAAGTTGAGATTCACTAGGAGTGAAGCCGATCCAAACCATTGCTTGAAGGTTGTGGATGATAGACCTCTCATACTGGCACCTTATGAGGACGACCTCTTTCTGACAGGTGCAAACCCTCTCATTTGCAAAAGTAAGAGGGAGTTGGATTCCGGATTTGGAATGGTGAACTGCAAACCCGTGACTACCTCGATGGAGCTTAACTTTTAGAAGTTATGTGGTAGGGATGTCGGACCAGATTTGGGAAATGCCTCTAAGTTTCATAAACTCATTCGCATTGATGTTCTTGGTGAACTTCCGTCCGGATATATGTTTTGCAGTTAGCATGTTGGGCTCATATTTGGTTGAGCCTCACTAGATTGGTGCCAAGAATCTTCTAAGATATCTTCAGGGCACAATCTCTCATGGATTGAGATACACTGCCAGAAATGTGAAGCTGCATGCTTATTCGAATGTTGACTAGGCAGGCAGTGTGGAGGATCACAAGAGCACTTCTGAGTGCTAGTTCTCTTTGGGTTCTGCTTCGATATCTTGGATGAGCAGGAAGTAGAAGACGGTTGCTTTAAGCATCGTTGAGACCAAATACATAGCTACGAGTATGACCTCATGTGAAGCTGCCTGGTTGTGGAAGCTCTTCAATGAGTTGTTTGTACACATGATGGATACCAACATGACCTTTTGTGTCAACCAGAGGGGGATTCGATTATTGACGAATCCCGTATTCTATGATTGCTCCAGCATATAGACATAAGGTACCACTTTATCTGCGATATGGTACATCGATGAGCAAGAAGGCTCCATCGCATTGGGACTGATGTGCAGGTCACAGACATTCTGTCGAAGCCCCGGGGAAAGGTCAAATTTGTGACTTTCCAAAATGACTTGGAGTCATTGAGAGACCCTCTTATGAGGGTCTTGTATGATGCATGCATTGAGCTCTGGGAGCTCTGAGGGGCTTGGGGTACTTCTTGGAGCGACAAGCGACCATAGGGCGACTCACCCTCCCCTAGTGATGCGCTGTGTACAGGGTAAATGGTTCAGCCTTCCCCTGTGATACCCCTTGGCTACTTATGGACAGGATGAGTGGTTTTGTCAAGGCATCCTACCCATGCAATCTGGGACTCATGGGAAGTACCTCTCATTTGGCCAATGAGTAGGGAAATGGGGTTAGGGACCATAGTAGTACTGATGGACGCATCGTGTATCTACCGTACTCCCTATGCTAGGATGACCGACATTGATCTGGGATCAATTGGAACTGACTTCAGGTCAATAAGAGTGATATAGCTCACTCTCTCTTGGAATTGATCTGGGATCAGTATGAATGGTTTGAGACACGCTCTTGATATTGATCTGGGATCAAAGATACTGACTTCGAGTCAGTGTGAGTGGTTTGAGACACTCTTTTGATATTGATCTAGGATCAATTGGAACTGACTTCGGGTCAGTAAGAGTGATATAACTCACTCTCTTTTGGAACTGATCTAGGATCAATAAGAGTGGTATGACACACTCTCTTCATATGGGACTGACTTCAGGTCAGTAGAGAATGGTATGAGACATTCTCGATCAATTCTTCTTCTTCATAGTTCAGCATAGCAGAGCAGTGCAGGGCAGGGCACTGATGGCAGAGATAGTACATTCTGGCAGATGGATCAGCAGATGGAGTTCTCCCTAGTTGAGAGGGAGTGTTAAAATTGGCAACTAGGGCCAAAATCCATGTGAGTCATCTTATTTATGGCAGCTGATATTTTTCTTGGATCTCTCTCATCGAGAGGTGTAGGATTGATCTCAAGATCATCCGATTCCGATAAGTATTCATGGAGATATGAATTTATTTGTGTTATTGGACAAATCGTCAAGGTCGGCCAACAACCAAATCACCCGCACGTATGCTCACGTTTTAGTATAAAAGGAGGTGACTTGAGAGTCATTTGGACACACTTCACTCTTGATTTCTCTCCACTTGCTTTGGGTTTTAGTGGAAGAGAAATCTAGGAGGATGAAGCCCTAGACGCATGAGGAAAGGAGGCTAAACAAGCTGCCCTAGCCGCAGTCCTAAAGAGGATGGTCTAGCCACAGTTCAAGGGAGGAGACCCCTACTTCTATACGCTGCCCAACCTGCCCTCTACGCTGCCTAAAGGAGAGATATAGCACAGTGAAGAAGGTCTATTCACGCTGCCCAAATACGCAGGTCTATCTTGCCCTAGCCGCAGTAAGGAAGACAGACCAGCGAGGGTTTGAAGGGACATTTTCAAGTGACCGAGTGCTGGAAGGAGGGCCGAAGTACCTTGCTGGAGGGCCGCTATAACTAGGGACTGTTATGGGCTAGAAAACGCAGGGATATTCTCTTGTAACAGGCCGAGTAAAGGGACCTTCCTGTTGTGATTAGGCCGCAGGCCTGTAGGTACTGTTTTGAGGGTCAAACATGTTGTAGGTGCCTCCTCTAACAACGAGATCATTTAACTTGGAAAGGAGAGGAGGCCGCATAATTCAAGATGTGTTTTGCGCATGATTGTTGGGTTGTTGTAGGTTACAGTGGGAGCCCTAACCAGTGACCAAAACACTGCCCATGAATAGAAGTGCAGAAGTATGTATTCTTCTCCATTAGTGACTTGTGTTGGGTCATTGCTTTGACTTGTTTTGGATCAGGTTGATAGGAGAGGTCTCTTCAAATATCTTGATGAGAAGAAGCTCCTATAACACACAGATCAGCATTGTACATGTTGATGGCAGCCTTGTGTGTATCCTAACAGCATGGTGCAGCAATGGCACATGGGACCGCAGTGTAGCAGCATGGTGCAGCAATGGCACAAGGGACAGCAGTGTGGCAGCATGGTGCAGCAATGGCACATGGGACAGCAGTGTGGCAACATGGTGCAACAATGGCACAAGGGACAGCAAAGGTACATGATGCAGTACAGTGATGGGTACAGTCATGATTAGCGAAGCATGATGAAATGCAGCATTGTGATGACGGGTGCAGCATGGAGCAGCACAATGAGGTGCAGCATGATGATGAGGTGCAACACAATGATAGGTGTAGCATGGTGATGGAGTCATCGTGGAGAATCAGTTGAAGGAGCATGTCTTCAACTGAGTTCAGCTACCTCATGTATCATCTTCTTAGAGATGATCTATGCTCCTATTTAAATAAGTCAAAGTGTTGACTTTTGTTGTAAATGTATCTCTCTCTCTCTGCTGAACTATTGAAGAACATATAAGAAAAATTGATCAAGCGTTTCCCCACATTAGGGTTTGTCCCTGGCTAGCGCCACATCTTGTGTCCTCTTCCCTTGGCTTGTCTTTTGCGATTTATGTTTATGTTCTATCTGCAATTTACTATTACGCTGATGTGATTGCTAATCTGGAAAAGATATTGAGCTAACTGTGAAAATTAAAATAAATTTCTCTAAGCATAGAACATACCTAAAATTAACATATTATATCAATAATACCCAAATCACAAAAGTGTTCAAAGATTAAGTGAAATATTACGAAATTTTGAAAACGCAAAATGGAGACTAGTAATGGAAGATTTCTTATAGCTTTTAGGAAAGTTGTTTTTGCACTATTTAAAACCAAAGGAACAAGTGTAGGAAGGGATGTTATTGTCTCTAATTCCTACTAAAGATAACGATTATGTTAGTACCAAATGTGCTAACCAATTATTGGTTCTTAAGTCGAATCGAATTGAAACAATATACAGGGATGAAAAACAATATGACATAAGCAATTTACAATGAGTAATGGAGACTATACTTTTATTTCACAATTGATCGCTAAATCTTTATTTTGTGATGATAGTGACATAGTTCTAGGATCGCCCTGCATGGAAGCATCATAAACATGAAGAAGAAGTTCTTATCATTTTTCTATAAGAAGAAAAAATAGCATTACAAGATACTAAGTTGGAGCCAAATTTAGTAACATTGAAGGACTTCAAAGATATCTGAAAGGTAATCCTTCAAGAAAATCAAAAGTCAATGCAAAATATGCAAACAAAAAAAATTGACAAAATTGTCAGAGACAAAAATGAAGAAATTTCTCACCTCAAGAACCACAGTGAAAAATTACTTACGCAGATTAAGAATCTTAAAAAGGATAAGAAGCCATTGGAGAACAAAGTACAACAACTTATTGAGAAGGAAGCATAGAAATATTCAAAAGTGAAAATAGAAGTTGAGTAAAAGGGAATGAATACAAATCCAATAAATATCACAACTCAAAAAAATGTCAAACTAGTTGCAGTAAAAACATACTCAGATTTTGTAGTACAAAGTTCAAACGATAGAAATTCTGAGTGTACCTACTAATAAAAGCTCAACAATTAATGATGCAACATCAATGCATAGAGAAAATAAAACTCCTGAAACATAGCAAAGAAACACTACTAAGAAACTTTATTAACATCCTAATCACAAGAGAAAGTACATTAATCCATTGTTGCAAACATTGGCATCGGGATAAAATCCGGCAGGGTCGAGAAAACAAAAATATCGTAAAAATCGAGAAAATATCGATAAAAATTGGCACACATCGGCTAGGCCAAAAAATCTATATTTTGGGATTTTATCGCAATAAAATTGAGATGTTTGCAACACTGCATTAACCAATTAGAGCATCAACATCAATTAGAAGGAAAACAATTAACATATCTCTCGAAAAATATTGATACCAATAGTATCAAGTCTCATGATAAAAATTCATATTGGGAAGCCTATAAGCACAACATTCCACAAAGGATCAAATTAGGATGGTTAGATCATGTTACAGTTCGACAATTCTGCTTAGTTCTTAGATGTGTGTATTATCTATTGTCATCAAACTTGACAGCATCAAAAAACAAGAAGCAAATGCAGTTATTACAAACAAAAGTCAAAGATGTAAATCCTTTCCATAAATATGCTTTGAGGATAAAGCATTTCTAAAATGGAAGGCAATGTTATAAACATAAATGTGTATAAATAATAATAATAATAATTAATTTAAATATAATCAATAATTATGAAAAGAGATGACTATTCATGAAAGGGCATCCCACCTAAGTATATATATACAAGGCCCTCATTTTGTAACCGAACCATATAAATTCTCTCATACAATTATATATTGTTATTTATCCTAAAGTGGATGTCTTCATATTCCAAATATTCTAGATTATTAGTTTGTGAGCCATATTTGGCTATCACACTCCACCCGAGTCTATTCAAGTGCACCAAGGCATTTGGTAAAAGCACACCCGATGGACACATGATCGAGTATGCCTAACGAGTGTAACCACGATTGTGGTATGCAACGACTCATGCCCAAAGGCACCTCAATCGTTCTCTGCAACCCCCAAATGTGACCAACTAACTTCTCCAATCCATATGTCACATACCAAACCCCCTAAGCATCATTACGACGGGTAATCGAATTTTCCTTTAAATCATCCTTTCAAAGGACCACTCTAAAGCCATATATAAAATCATAGATGCATTCTATTCATAAAGATCTTTCCAATGACTATACTCTTGCTCAAATTCGAGCTCCGAGCAAGAATTTACAACATTTTAAAGTCTCTTAAGGGCTTTCTCTTTCCTCCCACATGTTTGCCATGTCATCATTTGTACCTTCCTCACCAGTAATTTACGAGATTTATTTCCAGCCATCAATGATTACACAACTAATTTACGAGATTAATTTCCAGCCATCATTTGTCCCTTTCTTGTTCATGGTTGCACATTATTACTTGGTTGTTCTATACATGTTGTGAATTGCATCTTTGGAACAACACTCCTTTAATTTCATGTGTATTGCAAAAGATCCAAGTGGTTAGTTAGAGTGTATTGTTTATAGCCTAACTAGTCTTCATCGTATTCAAATCCTCTTGTCATTGATCTTGACTCCATAGCCAAATTGGATAGGCTTGTTCATTGATCTTGACTCCATAGCCGAATTGGATAGGCATTGGTCTTGGAAAATTCCACCATCCATTTTATTCAAAAGAAAACATCATGAAAATAGTATTTGATAGGGTCTCCCCGTTATGCCAAAAAAGAACCGGCCTAAAGTAAGAGGAAAAATTGTTGTGGCGACATTTGACAATCTTCCTCTGTGCCCTTAGGATTGCACTCTATTAAAAGACTTCGCAATATTTGAAGTGCAGGTTTGGGGGGTAACAATTCCTATAACTCGACTTGTACTCTCAACTAAGATAGGTAATGACCATTGGTTGTCAAGTAAAAATTAGTCAACCAAGAGAGAACTCCCACGGTGGTTATGTTAATCATGATTTCAGTATGAAACATATGAAGAAAGACAGTCAGTTTACATCATTGAACCAATATTGTAAACATGGCAGCTAAATCTTCAGCGTTCATACCTTCAACATTGAATAAGCAATCAGTTAAATGTAATGCTTTTCCAGGACCATTGCGATAAAAAGCCCCCCGTTCAATTTACTACACTCAAAACAAAAAACCATACTGTGAACGAGCTTTTCATGTCTTGTACATACTAGCCACAGGCTACAGATTGGATAAAATATTCACAGAAACCAAGTAGGCATGTCCTAGTCTTTGGCAAGAGGAAACTTGCCATATAGTTGACAAGATTAAATGCATTATAGGTCCTAGAAATGCAGTAGGTAACCTACACCCCATTGCTAAAGACATATCCAGTGGACAAAGGTGTGCTTTGAATGTTTTAGATTGTATGCTAAAATTGGTGCAACTTTGCAAACTGTGAACTATATGATGGACAATTGTACAAACTAATATAGACAAAAGCATTTTCAGTGCCTTCATTATATATGAATTTCAACTTAAAGTAATATATTGTCCAATACTAAGTTCCACAATAAAATCCCGACAACTGATTTTTGAGAGTGGTTCCATTAAACTCCAGAAGCATTACAATTCTCCTGGATATATCAAGCAGCATGAGAGCCAATTTTCATGGACAAGACAATCCTCAAAGGATGAACCATAAATCACAAGCACTTTCCTTTGACTGAACTGTCACAACAGGGGGTGCCTTCTGTCAAAATCACCTAAGGATCGTACATGGCCCCATCTGCTTCTCCATGCTTTGAGGGAATTAACCATGGTGAATGGCCTGACACACCATCATCTTCACCGCTGAACCACGATCCCATCAGTAGATTTTATTTATTCTAGATTACCATGATATTTTATACAAGATCACTGAATTCAGTGGCATACAAAACCTCAATTCCATGGGCAGGCAGGTTGCTATGGAATTTTTGGATTAAATGGCAAAGAGACCAACCCAGATTGTGGGTTTACACAAATTTAGAGTTGCCTTTTGATTCGACAAGGAGGGCAGATGTGATCAATCATAAAGCTCAATAAGATCTTCAAAACTCTTATGTTCCAATCTGTTAAGACATATTTCCCACCCTGCCTACTTATTATCTTCTTCTAATGATGCATGTGTTACACCCCACTTCCTTTCTTTCTATTTAGGTTCGCTTTCTTACTAACACCTTCCACTCTTCTGCTTAACAATCTTACTAGTAGATCTGGTTAGGTATATTATTAGCACTTTCCACTTAGACTCTTATCCGTAATAACTTTTGTTCTCTCTCTGCTTGTCATGCCAAGGGAATGAATGCGTCACCTACCACAATCTACCTCCAACTACAAAAACATAGATGTATGTAACAGAAGTCATGCTAAGTATGGCTGTTGTGCATTGGCAGGTTGCCCCCTCAAGGTGGCAAAGTATTCCAATCCTGATATTATTTCCTACTGTGAATCTT
The DNA here is from genome assembly GCA_031772625.1 of Pinus tabuliformis. Taxonomy (NCBI): domain Eukaryota; kingdom Viridiplantae; phylum Streptophyta; class Pinopsida; order Pinales; family Pinaceae; genus Pinus; species Pinus tabuliformis. Next base: position 89,146,187 of record CM062808.1, on the reverse strand, counting down.
TTTGGTGTCTCGTTTGCTTCCAAATGCTACAGCATCACCCTTAAGCAAAGTTCTTATTAAATTCTAATCAATTTCATTATTTCACCTTGATTCTCAGTGAAAAGGTAGTCTCGCTGGTCATTTAGAAAGTAAACATAAACATAAACGTCCGATCAATGTTTGGATTTAAGCTACCTAATTTGATCCCAATTCAAAGAGATCTGAAGATATTATGCAAAGGGCCAAATCGGGGCTTATTTTACCGGGAAGCCTCCAGGGCTGGCACAATTAACGAGAGAAGCAACCTAATTAGAGGTTAAAATAGAGAAACTTGGTCGATAAATATCGCAAAGGCATTGTGCAAGCAAATTCAAAATCGATTCCAGAAAGAAACATCAGTGGATGAAGCAGGAGCCAAAGGCATCAAATAAAATTGAAATTGGGGATATTGGAGACAACTTACGTTCGCGTGTGACTTGGCGAAATGCTTTGAAATCCCCGTGGAATGATGATGAAGAAGAGGAAGAATCTCCGTCAGCCATCAGACGCCTATCCCTTTATTCTCCTCCGCCTTCTGTTCTTCTTCAGTTACAAATTGTTTACAAACCCTCCCCCACAATCACAGATGAACGACCTTGTTTTCCTTTCGCAATTTTCACGAATAACTTTGGCCCCGGTTTTAAATGCTGAATGAATGAAATCACCAGACGGAGTCCAGAGGAATTTATACCGAAGCCTGGTCAAGAAATTATTCATTCTTCCACAGTAATCCAATTAGTGGGTAGTCATTTGGTCAACGGTTTCCTTTGAAGTGACTCGATCGATCGTTCCCGTTTTCCATCCGATTCATGTTCCTTCGCCGAATCAAGCTGTAACTATAAGTAAATATTAACGATGTTAAATAAAAAATAAGTTAAAACAGACATGTTTGAATCTGTTAAATCGTAGTATTTATTTACATTTTAATTGAAATTTAAAGTTTATTTTGCAATTAAAATATATTTTTGAAATCACATATTTGACGATAATTTAGTAAAATGTTACCGATGATCGGCATTTCACCCTGATTTATGTTCTATGTCGGTGAAATAATATGTCAGGGTTTCATAGAATTTTATGAATTGATCGGAAGTCCAATTTTTTTGTAGGGTCGTGTTCTAGGAATATGAAGAAAGAAGTTATAAAATTAGATATTTTCCTTTAGTTTCACATTATACTATTATTTATAAACAACAATATGTTTAGATTTTTTTATTTATAAACAACAATATGTTTAGATTTTTTTAAATATATATAAGGTTATATTTTTTTCTATATTTTTCGTCACCTCCACCTTTATGAGGATGGGTTTTCTCTTCCGCAATCCCAATGAATATCTTTCACAATTCCCTAATTAACGGCTCATTATCCAAAATATTTTATATACGAGATTGTTTAGCGATTAGCATAGAGGAATTAATGGAGAAAAGTGATAAAGCATTGAGCACTTGTACACAACCATGGAAACGGCCTCAACATAACATACTAGTTGAAATCAACGCTCGTTTAGTGAATTGATGAGTACTTTAAACCATGTGTTGTATGTTTGTTGGACAAGAAGTCTGGACTAATCTATGCCATAACCACTAATTTAAGCATTGAGCATATTTATACGACCAGGCAAACGGCGTCAACACAACATACTAGTTGACATCAATACTCATTTAGTGATCTATGTCATAACTATTAATTTAAGCATTGAGCATATGTGCACAACAAGGCAAACCAGGTCAATACAACATACTAGTTGACATCAACACTCATTTATTGAATTGGCATTAATGAGTATTGTTGTAGCTAAATCTAGCACCCTGTGGCACAAGTGTTGCACAAGAGATAGAAAGCCTCCTAGAGACAGCCTCTGGGTTGATTATAGACCAGTGCCTTAAAAAGAGGAGTGCATGAAAGATTATATGTGAGGGGTTTGCAGCGCTCCAATTGTCATGTAATGAAAGATAATAAGGGGGCTTGCTTCATTCCTCCACAGGTATGAGTTATGTATTTCAGGTACTTCCTCACACACACAGTTCCCAGAAGTATCACATAGAACAGCGGAGGTCGATTACTTCAAAGGGGATTATAGCTTAATAGGCTTTGTTGAGTAAATGAGAGAGGATTAGGAGAAAGCATAACTCATCATATAGAGCCCAAAACATCCATAATTCTATAGTGAACACATAGAGCTGCAAGCAATGGGAAATTATACACTTGTTTGAGTTACAAGTAATGGATTGAAGAGAGGATGGGTGTTATGATTCATATAGATCAATTTAAAGATATAATTTCAGCCCTTCATTCAGGCATATGCATTAATAAATCAACACACATGGATATGCAAGGAAGCATGAAGTCATTTCTAGCAACTATTATAGCATGAATGCATAGAAGAATATGAACATAATGGAATTAAATAGGAGGATAACATATTGTAATACTTAGAAGGGGGAATCACCACCATTTCTTTGTTTAGTCTGAAATATCTGCTTGTGTAAAGTAATACAGTCTGAAATACAAGTCATTCTCTTACAGATTTATGAGCCAAATTGGTATCACATATTTCAAACCGATCGGATGAGAAATTCCGGAACCTCTGTATAATGTTGTTTTCCCCTATTTATAAGAAGAGGGGAAGAGCTTAGGTTACAGTTAAAACAAATATCTTGGCTTGAGCTCTGGCTATCTCAGCCAGTGTAAGGCTCTGTTGCCCAAAGATTACAATCGGGATCTGCTCCCTTTCTTGGAAATAAGAAACTACATAAAATAATAAGAAACAAGAGGAAGATGGATGAAGGCTTTTGATCAAGCCACGTCTCTATCATCATGCTCTTTTCTGCTGTTGAGGTGGTTCGCTGTCCATTCTCCCTTAAATGCATTTGGCGCCAACTCTGGAAGCGTGTTACGATAGGGCCTTATCTTGAAGGCGCCCACACTTGGCTTGAATGCTCCATACTTTCATTCAACACCCCAGTCGCCGACCCATATGTCCTTTAAAGCTCTGTACAATCCTTTTTGGCACTCTGATACCCCTGGGGATGCGTTTTATGATGTAACAAGTAGTTTGTCAGGTGTGGGCCTTTAACACAGAAATAAGACGAAATAGGCGAGTTCCAACTTCCCTTTAAGCCCTCATGCTTTCAGCGCCTTTCTACGACTTCCTTCATATGACTGGGTGCTTGAAACAAGTGCTTAGCCCTTTATGCGCTAAGGTTTTCCACTACTGTCCGAGGGGCCCTTTCCTTTATAACACAGAAAGCCTTTGATACTTCTTTTATCGCGATGGCCGATATTCTGGACGCGAAATGCTTATAAAATACAACCCATGACATATCATATCCGAGAGGATCCCCCCACATATCACAATTGTCGCCCAGGAAGGAGTATCGACGAAAGAATAAGCTTTTACTTCATGTGATCATCGATCCGTGGGATGACGTCATCATTGCCACGTGTCACCCTATGGGTGGTAACATGTGTCACTCGGAAATGGCCCCATAGGATCCCTGAAAACACCGAAACTGAGTGACACGTGTCCTCGTGCGATCACATCACCTTCCGTACCGCCACATGGAGGAGAGAGAAAGGGTCCGCCCGACCTTGGTTTTTCCATGCATTTCCTTTGTAAATCCTTTTCGGCCTCCCCCGACGATGTTACACTAGATCACTAAATCGGAAGATCGCAAGGCTTTTACAGTGATAACCCCTTTACTCCATCGATCGTTGATTGTCGATATCGCAGGACTGCGAGATGCGGGAATGCGACATGGTCGATATGTGAGACTGCGGGACTGTGAATATGCAAGACTGTGAGATGCAGGAATGTGACATGGCCGATATGCGAGACTACGAGAATGCGATATGGCCGATATGTGGGACTGCCCACTACCGATCGTCGATAAGTTACCACCACGTGGAGGAGAGAGAAGGGGGTGGCCCTACCTTGGTTTTTTCCCGCATTTCCTTTATAAATTATTTTCAGCCTCCCCCGACGATGTTACACTGTGTTGCAAATCGCAACACCGTGAGACTTTAAAGTTAGGACCCCGCCGATATGTCGATGTGTCGATGATGCGGGACTGCGATATTGGCGATCGGTACCATAACCCGCCGATAAACCGTAAACTTGTGCCCGGGACCCCTCCGATAGCTGATTTGCGATTGTGATAAGCTCTTGGGTCCCCGATATTGCGATTTGCCTTCATACTTGGTCATTTCTCTTTGTTTTCCGAGCTTTACAATGGTAACTTCAACGTGCTCTAACTTCTACTCCAGGAGTCCATTTTTGGACTTCCATATACCGTTGGAAATCTCTTTATGAGCACTAGGCAATGGAGAGGGTTTGATTTATCTCTAAGAGCTTTTGTGGCATTGGAAATGGCTTCAACTTCACTGTTGTTAGGCATTTTAGAGAGCTGACAACTTGTAAAGCAGTGAGTGACAACATTGGCTCCAACTGGGGACAGTGCCTTGCTAGCAAGGTGCTGAGAACCTGCAAACCAACATCCTTCACTATTGGGAATGGAGTCAGTAATATATGAACTTTGTAACCAGCAAAATCTCCATGGGACTTTCCTCATCAAAAAATGCAGAAATAAAAATTCTAATAACTGAAAAGAAAATGCTCAGCTTGTGAGCTTATTTATGTACATTCCTACTTATGCACCAGAGCTTAATTCACCTAGGTGAGTTCAACCCTCCAATGGAGCTAGGCCAGCATTTGAGTACTGGACCTTATGCCTTCATACTGTTGTAAATTAAAAATTAAAACAAGCATGCAACATGAAAAATCTACAAATGAAAAGTTTGATGCATGTTGTTGGCATAACCTCTATTGTTGGCTTAAGAATAGGCTCATGTATTCAGCCACGGGGTCATGGAATAGACAAGGAGAGTTTGCAGTTGTCTTAATTTCATAAGCAGTCTGTTGGCCAATATCCTTTTGGCCAGGGCAGCCACAAACACTTTCCAGCTCCTCAACTTCAACCTTTTCAAGGAAAACTTCTTGTTGATCTTTTACTGCCCATTTTTCAATGGGCCAACCCTCTTGGAAATCTGCAACAGACTCTTCACTGTCTGAACTGTAAGAGTCATAGATTGGAGGGTCTGTTGAGAATTCTTGGCAGACATCTTGCTACAACAGGCAGCAGTAGACTCTGTGTGGTCTTTTAGCTTTGGGTTCTTCTTGAAAAACTTGTTGTTTCGAGCTTTCTCCCCACTTGTTGGTAAACATATCCTTTTGTACCCCAGTGACCATCTCTTCCTCCTCTGAATAATATGAATCATGCTTTGGAGGAGGGTCTTGGTCTTGTTCTCCAGGCGAAAGATGAGCATTGCAAAGTGGAGGCTCTTCGCTAACTTCCTGATGGGCTTCCTCTTCTTGTGTAGCTTCCCCTAACTGGAAGCATTGTGGATCTGCATCACTTGACTCTTCACTAAAGTCGTATTCATCATAAGAAGGGGAAACATCACATTCAGCTGAATCAGACCCCTGAGGGTTTGTTGGCAGCTCGACAACATTCCCTTCTTCTCTTTCTTGCTCAGTGGGTGATGCTTCTTGATGCGAGAGGGTGTCTTCCTGGAGTGGAGCTCCACAAACATCTTTAATAGAGTCATCAACCTCAGAAATGTCTTCATCATTAAAATATGTGCAACAATCTTTAAATAGAGCATTCAATGGATATAATCCTTTGTAATAGTGATTGAATGTTGTATGAAAACTTCTTAGGGAAGATATGTTGCCACGAGGTATTGTTTTGTACCAGACTCTAGCATCCTCATCTAAAGACAATTTGAACAACTTCATTTGTACATATTCAAGAAGAATACCTTGTTGCTCCATGCATTCATGAAAGTATTTGAGGTGTTGGTTAGGTCTTCTCTCTGTGTTCCCACTGAATCTAGGAAAATAGGTATTCCACTCATGAAACGCAGGGACATGATTGGGATAACCAACAATAGAAGAGAAATCTAGTGGGGCAAATTGGTTGGCCAAAAATGCAGGAAGGGCCATCTCGAAAACCTCCCTATATGAGTGATTTCAGTTTCAAAAGTAGGGGAATTTTTCGGCTGTTGTAGCATCAGAGTGAGTATGGGGCTGCTTGAAAGCCAGAATGAACAAACAGAGATATGGATAGTGGAGTCGCCAAGATGTTTACCATAAAATTGAAACAGTGGAATCGCCAAGATGTTTACCATAAAATTGAAACATTAGAGTTGCCAAGGTGAGAGATCTTCAACCCACACTTCCCTTGCTCACCTAACAGAGGAAATGTAAAATTTTGTCGTACCTAGGGAAAAATATTCTAATTCATTCCTCGGAAACGACGCCAGAAAGATGTTGTAGTTAAATCTAGCACCCTGTGGCACAAGTGCTGCAGGGGAGATAGAAAGCCTCCTAGAGACAACCTCTAGGTTGATTGTAGACCAGTGCCTAGGACATCTTAAATAGAGGAGTGCATGAAAGGTTATATGTGAGGGGTTTGCAACACTCCAATTGTCACATAATGAAAGATAATAAGGGGGCTTGATTCATTCCTCCAAAGGTATGAGTTATGTATTTCAGGTACTTCCTCACACACACAGTTCCCAGAAGTATCACATAAAATAGAAAAGGTTGATTACTTCAAAGGGGATTACAACTTAATAGGCTTTGTTGAGTAAATGAGAGAGGATTAGGAGAAAACATAACTCATCATATAGAGCCCAAAACATCCAGAATTCTATAGTGAACACATAGAGCTGCAAGCAATGGGAAATTCTACACTTGTTTGAGTTACAAGCAGAGATAATGGACTGAAGAGAGGATGGGTGCTATGATTCATATAGAGCAGTTTAAAGATATAATTTCAACCCTTCATTCAGGCATATGCATTAATAAATCAACACACATGGATCTGCAAGGAAGCATGAAATCATTTCTAGCAACTATTATAGCATGAATGCAGAGAAGAATATGAACATAATGGAATTAAACAGGAGGATAACATACTGTAATACTTAGAATGGGGAATCACCACCATTTCTTTGCTTAGTCTGAAAGATTTTCCTGTGTAAAATAATACAGTCTGAAATAAAAGTCATTCTCTTACAGATTTATGAGCCAAATTGGTATCACAAAGTTCAGACCCATCGGGTGAGAAATTTTGGAACCTTTGTATAATGTTGCTTTCCCCTATTTATAAGAAGAGGGGAAGAGCTTGGGTTACAGTTAAAACAAATATCTTGGCCTGAGCTCCAGTTGTCAGACTAGCTATCTCGGCCAGTGTAAGGCTCTGTTGCCCAAAGATTACAATTGGGATCTGCTCCCTTTCTTGGAAATAAGAAACTACATAAAATAATAAGAAACAGGAGGAAGATGGAGGAAGAGGTCCTTTGCAGTTCCTATGAAGGCTTCTGATCAAGCCACGTCTCTGTCATCATGCTCTTTTCTGCTGCTGAGGCGGTTCACTATCCATTCTCCCTTAAATGCCTTCGGCGCCAACTCTGGATGCGTGCTACGAGAGGGCCTTATCTTGAATGCGCCCATACTTGGCTTGAATGCTCCATACTTCCATTCAACACCCCAGTTGCCGACCCATACGTCCTTTAAAGCTCTGCGCAATCCTTTTCGGCGCTCTGATACACCTAGGGATGTGTTTTATGATGTAACAAGTAGTCTGTCAGGTGTGGGCCTTTAACACAGAAATAAGACGAAACAGGCGAGTTCTGACTTCCCTTTAAGCCCTCATGCTTTCAACCCCTTTCTACGACTTCCTTCATATGATCGGGGGCTTGAACCAAGTGCTTAGCCCTTTAGGCGCTAAGGCTTTCCACTACTGTCCAGGGGGGCCTTTCCTTTATAACATAGAAAGCCTTTGATACTTCTTTTACCGCGTTGGCCGATATTCCAGACGCGAAATGCTTATAAAATATAACCCATGACATATCGCATCCGGGAGGATCCCCCGCATATCGCAATCGCCGGCCAGGAAGGAGTATCGGCGGAAGAATAAGCTTTTACTTCATGCGATCGTCGATCCGTGGGGTGACGTCATCACTGCCACGTGTCACCCTGAGGATGGTGACACGTGTCACTCGGAAATGGCCCTATAGGATCCCTGAAAACACCGAAACTGAGTGACACATGTCCTTGTGCGGCTACATCACCTTCTGTACTACCATGTGGAGGAGAGAGAAAGGGTCCGCCCTCGATTTTTCCATGCATTTCCTTTGTAAACCTTTTCGGCCTCCCTCGGCGATGTTACACTGGATCACAAAATCGGCAGATCGCAAGGATTTTACAATGATAACCCCTTTACTCCATTGATCGTCGATTGTCGATATTGCAGGACTGCGAATATGCGGGACTGTGAGATGCGGGAATGCGACATGGCCGATATGCGAGACTGCGGGAATGCGATATGGCCGATATGCGGGACTGCCCACCGCCGATCATCAATAAGTCGTACCCCCACGTGGAGGAGAGAGAAGGGGGAGGCCCTGCCTTGTTTTTTTCCCACATTTCCTTTATAAACTATTTTCGGCCTCCCCCGGCGATGTTACACAATATCATAAATCGCAACACCGTGAGACTTTAAAGTTAGGACCCCGTCGATCGTTGATACGCCGATATGCCGATGTGTCGATGATGTGGGACTACAATATCGACGATTGGTAGCATAACCCGCTGATAAACCATAAGCCTATGCCCGGTACTCCTCCAATAGCCAATTTGCGATTGCAATAGGCTCTCGGGTCCTCGATATTGCGATTTGCCTTCATACTTGGTCATTTCGCTTTGTTTTCTGGGCTTTACAATGGTAACTTCAACGTAATCTAACTTCTGCTCCAGGAGTCCATTTTTGAACTTCCATATACCGTTGGAAATCTCTTTCTGAGCACTAGAAAATGGAGAGGGTCTGATTTATCTCTGGGAGCTTTTGTGGCGTTGGAAATGGCTTCAACTTCGCTGTTGTTAGGCATTCTAAACCACTGACAACTTGTAAAGCAGCGAGTGACAACAAGTACCTTAAACCATGTGTTGTATGTTTGTTGGACAAGAAACCTAGACTAGTCTATGTCATAACCATTAATTTAAGCATTGAGCACATGTGCACAACAAGGCAAACAGGGTCAACACAACATACTAGTTGACATCAACACTCATTTAGTGAATTAGCATTGATGAGTACCTGTTGTGCCCTACAACAACCCCCCATTTCATAACATTTTTATCACAAACAATTTACATATGAAATGGGTCCCTTTTTAAAAAATTTAATCGGCATTAATAAACTTGTTCAGATAAGGTACGATAATCAAATGAATTTGTGCATAAAACCCTTGTTGAACAAATAACAGACATTTTTGGTTAAGTCCGAAAAAAGTAATTGCAAGGTCGGTTGCCATCTTGGTTTTTCCCGATGCGATATCGCTATCAGCCATCGGCAATAGCTAATTCACACACAGAAAAGGCACATACCTTTTCCCCGATGCGACGCGATATCGGAGATCAACTATCGGCGCTATTTCTTGTGAAAAATGTTTTAAAGCTTTTACCCGATGCGATATCGCTATCGGCAGTCGGCAGAATCCTACGCATTTTCATAAGACGTTCATATCTTTTCCCCGATGCGATATCGCTATCGGCATTCGGTAAATCAATTGATATACATTTAGGGGTTATGTTCGCGCGCTAATTCAATGTCGCAATCGGCGTTCGCTAAAGATCTTTCCCAAGTGATAATGTCACTCACACTTCCGATGCGATGCGATGACGCTTAATGATGACCTCAGTTCCAAAAGGTGATTATTTCAAAGCATTAAAGTTATATTTAAACCCGATTTGACAAAAGCACAGATTTCAAAATGCCGTTAAGTAAAGGGATAAGGTAATGCATGCGTATTTAAAGCTTTGCCCCTTCGAATTAACGAGCAATTACGATTAGACCTTTGAAAAAATCTATTGCACGCTTTAAGGAGTCATTCGGTTTAATAACTTAAGTAATGGTCATTTATGGAGCTGCAGGCTGTAAAATCACCATCATTGCATATACGGTGCCTTCTCAAATCATTAGATCCGCAGCCTCTTTTAGAAATAATCCCACCACGCTTCAAATAATATATCTATCCCGTTATGGATTGTCATTGTTATTTCTTTGTTACGATTTCTCTTGCCTTTGTGTAGAATTCAACTGACGAGAGAAGTCTGAATATGATGGGAAAGAAGTTCAAGAAGGTGGCAGGTTCTACTGCAACACCTGTCTCAGGCCAAGCTGCTACAGTTTCAAAGAAAGGCTTAATCTCAGATACTACATGCACTGGTCTTCCTGGTACTACATGGCAAGGGACATACAATTTGCTAGAAGCAGAACAACCGGAGACGACAGTAACGGAGGCAAGTGTGGATGAACTTAGAAAGTCTGAGGCAACTCTTAAAGATTTGGCTGACTCCTTTCTGCACAGAATAGCAGCCAGAGAACAAGTCTTGCCTTATACTGATGTGGTACGTTGGGCAATTGAAGAAATTACTCTTACTAATAGAACCTTCCATACTAAGGATGGAAGGATTTTCGGTTCCTTCAAGCCTGACGACTTGAGACGGATGTATCATTTGCCCAATCCCGAGCAAGTCTATAACAGAGCCTTTGTGGAGAAATTCGCCAGAGAAAATGAATCACCATCCGAACTTCTCCGAGATTGGAGGCAAAATCCAGCAAAACACAAGCAGGATATGTCGGGTAAGTACTCCAATGCTTCTTTGGCTTCACCTTACTGCTATGCTGGAATTATGATGTGTAGATTGTGGGGATTTCATGATTCTGCAAATATCCATGTTGATATGGTTCCCTTAATGGAAGCGGCCGTCAATAGTGTAATCATGGACTGGGCCACTATTCTGTCTGATAAGTTGGTCTTAGCTATTCGTGACTTTAGGGCCAAAACCAGAGTCACCGAAAGGAAAATCCCCCCTTTTATTACTCTGCCTACATTATGGATACCCTTTGTTTTAATTATGAGTTTCCTGTCCTTGGTTGGAGATGGACAACCCATGACCCAACACCTATTCATTTGTATCATCGCAAATTGTGGAAACCTTCTCACAAAGACCATTTGTATCAAATTTGCAATGGTTTTATGGTTCCTGTTCACTATTCTATCTTTGACAGACCTATCCCTAGAATTTCTTATGAAGCCTCTTTTGACCTACCAGCCGTAGCCCATTGGTTTGGCGAAGAATGTTTTTCCTATATCAGAGTTTTTGGAAGCAAGGCTAGGCCACATGTTCTCCCTTTGTACATGCCAGATAAATTGTTAGCCCGAGAAATCTCCTATCAAATCATGTCTGAGGGTGTCACACAAACTCTCAAAGAAGAGAAGAAGAGAGGATGGCCATCTTTTCCCTTAAGAATTGGAGTTTTTACGCTGCTAAATTATAAACATGCAGAAAAGGAAGCAGCAAAACTCCAAATGGTATCTCTAGCTTCTATTCCAAACAGACTCTATGACCCGAAAAAGACTGCTTTCATTGCCTTAGAACAGGCTAAGCTGACAAAAGTTGTTCATCAAGAAGACCAGTTTGACGACCTGTTCATGGGTGCCGATTCAATAAGCCAAGTCAGACAACTTGCTGCAATGAGATATGAAGATGTGGAATTAGCTGAATTTAATAAACTTAGAAAGCAAAGGTTGCAAACTTTGCCCCTAGATTTATTATCCACAACCCCAACTTCATCCTCAAGCGAGCCTGATCAGCTGGAAATAAATTCACCTCCCGTTACAACTAGAGAACAGGAGGAAAGGCAAAACAAGCTGCAGGCAGAAAGGCAGCAAAAGGCACAAATTGAAGAAGAGCAAAGAAAGCAGAGGGAGCAAGAAGAACAGAGAAAAAGAGAGGAAGAAGAAAAAGAAAAGAAAGAACTGGAAGATAGGCAGAAAAAGGAATTGGAGGAACAGCAACGAAGAGTACAAGAGGAGCAACAGCGGGAGGCGTTCGAGGAACAACAGAGGATTGAAAAAGAAAAAGAACAGAGTAAGCAAATCTCTGTTGATACTGAATTGATTAAAGAATGGAACCAATTCGATTCCATTATAAGTGGTAAGGAAGCCTCCAAAGACTCAGATGCCTCAAAGACTCCCGATACTACTTTTTCTCTGGTTCTTGAAGGAACCAGCGGCCCACCCATGGTACAGAATGTTGAGGAAATTACTCAGAATCCATCTGATCAAGTTGATCTTCAGGTAGAGGAAATTCCTCCCCTAGACATTTTCTACAGCCCTAAGCATAGAGCCGTTGTAAGGCGCTCAAGGAAGAGGCGAAGGCTTGATCAACCTTCTGTTTCAAATGAGCAAACAGTCACGGGCAATGTCGTCTGGAAGGGAGAATTAGATCCCTCTGAAGATTTGACAAAGCTGTCGCAATTTGCGGGAGCTTATTCAGCAGCAACCATTGACAAAGCATCCGAAGTGAGTCTTCTTTTGAAGACTAAAGAGCATGAGGTATATGCATTGCAAGCAGAAGTGATAGAGGCAAAGAATAAGGCAACACAGGCAGAAGAACAATTGCTGGCCCAACAACAAGAGAATCATTTGTTAACCCAGCAAATTGAAAAACTGAGGATAGACCAAAGTGACATTAAAAAAGCACAAGAATTGTCAGAGGCATTATCCCAGTTGGAGGCATCGAATGAGCTGTTAATGAAATCTAAAGAGGAGCAAATAGTTCAGCTGTCAGCACAGCTTGAAAGTATCAAAGGTGCCAAGAGTATTGATGATTTCAGAGCAGAGGCAACTCTGATAAACGGCGCATTGATATCTCAGACCAGACTCTTGTGCCAACAATTAGTTGAAGCTGAGATACTTTGTGACACATCTACAGCAGTATGTGAACAAATCGAGAAAGCCAGGACTAACTTGGATCAGGCCGAAGATGAAATAACAGAGTATATTGAATGGCAAGACACTCCAGAAGGACAAGCTGCAAATTTGTCCCGAATCTGTGTAACATACAAGAACATACTTTTCATGGAATGGGAAACACAGGTAATGAAGGCAGAAAGGGCAGCATCCAGATGCAAAACGATTGCCAGAAACATGATCAATCTAGTCAATGATACATTGTATCTGGCAAACATGATTTCACAATGTACACCTGGAAACATAACAACCGCAAACATGCTGGAGCACAGGAATTACCCTGAGCTGGAGACACAAGGGCGGTTAATTGCTGGAGTAAATACTTTGACCGCCGACGCATACTGGCTTTTCCTGATTAAACCACATTCTCAAAGGTCGGCTCTTAACTGCCTAACAGATGCTCTCCGATACCTGATTGCCGATTTCCAAGATGCCACATACGATGCACAGCTGACTTCACGCCTCAATACTCCACCAGAAGTAGAGCCAATGCTGGCGATATGTCAGCGAAAGAGTAAAGGCAAAGAGACCGCTGACTGAAGCATCGTCGCCGACTGCCGAATCACCCAAATGCAAAATGATATTTGTTAATGCCGATTTGTTAGTTTTCAGTTTTAGATATTTAAATATTTAGATTAGCATAGTATTTATAGACCCTTTCATTGTTTTGGAAAGGGTCGTAAAATTTTGTAAAAGACTTAAAGGCTGAAGTTTGCACTATTGTGCTTCAGTCTATATTCTTTTTTGAAAACTCGACCACTGGTCCTTAATTTTACTTGGAATGCTGTTTTAAGTGAATTGTGCACTATTGTCGTTTGCTTGGAATGCTTTCTGGTTGGAAGGAAGGACCGCGACATAGCGATTAATATATTGGATTGATCAAACAGCTTGCATGGTACTATTATCTGTATCTGTTCTCTTTTCTGTTATATGAATTGCTGTGTTATTACTTTGCTATTATTGATTACATGTATGTAATATAACAACAAATCTGCATTTCATATCACTATTGAATGTTTTGTGATTTGTTATCTTTCACTCATGTATGTATCAATGATATAAATGACTGAGTGCAGTAATTCGCTATTATCGCTCTGCGTAACTACTTACGCAGAGCAATCTCAAATGATTTAAACATCTATGCTTGTTGTTAGTGTCATCTATATGCCTGCCATTAAGCATAGGTTATCAAACGCTGCACTGTCTGAATTGATAAGTCCCGGGATTAGCTTATAGTTATTATATTTCTTTTATAGTTTAGTTATTTGTTTATTATCATTTCATATCGTAAATCATTCATCCATCCCGTTTACTTATAATCTTTGGGAAACTGGTCCCGTTATCCCCAGTCGGAGCCACTATTCCAAACGGAAAAGGAGCTGCACTAAGTTCCGGACTGGGTGGTTTCCCCGATGTTGTTGCAACGAATTTCGGGGCATCAACAGTACCTTAAACCATGTGTTGTATGTTTGTTGGACAATAAGCCTATACTAGTCTATGTCATAACCTTTAAATTTAAGAGGTTGTAGTAGAACTTGCAACCTTTTACCTGTGGATAGCCTTGTTGGCTTACATAAGTCAATTTTCGTGGAATCCTCTCTATGGGTGTAATAGACCATTAGAGTGATACTAAAACAAGTAAGGTTGCCAATTAATATGATATAGACTAAACCCATTATTAAATAACTCTTAGTAAGTAGTTAATACTAAATAAATGTAATGCAGTCTTACTAGAGAAGGTGAACTAAGTAGTTAACATTTGATTATGGTTAAGGTTTGCTAGGTAGCATAAATTTGGTTATGATCAAGTTTTGCTAGGTAGCATAAATTTGGTTATGATCAAGTTTTGTTAGGTAGCTATAAATAATGATACAGTCCTTATGTGATCATGTAATGGAATATTAGTATATTGGACCCTAGCTCAATGGGATATTTTCCCCTTAAATAAGCAGTAAATAAGAGGATCCTTCCATAAAAGCGTTATATGGTGTAACCCTAATTCAAAGGTTTCGAGGTTGAATAAAGTGTTAAGTATTTATGATATATTGTTTGTGATTCATTCTTGAGAGCTAAGAATCATAATAAGTGGTATTATAACACTTTCCAATGTAAAAGGGTCAATTCTCTCTCTCTCTCTCTCTCTCTCTCTCTCTCTCTCTCTCTCTCTTGCAAATTTGATATTGGAACAATCTAGTGGATTTCTAAAGCTTCCTATGCAGAATTTCCATAGACTAATTACATATCTAGATTATTTGAACAAATAATACAAAGAAAAAGCTTAAATTAGAGGTAGGACAAAGAAGATAAAGAAGATATCACACTTTGAAAATATGTTGTTTTATGGATTTTGTATTACAACCATGGCATTTAATTTTGTTTATGAGTGTTTTTGTATCAAATTTTCAAAAACCAACCACTACTCTATCATCATCTCATAAAAATACACAATATAAAAAAGAAAATGCTTGAATCAAACATTCAACAAATTACATATTAAAGTCTAAAAAATTGCTTAAACATTTTTCAGTGACAATTGTGAGCATTACAAAGCAAAGATCTTTTTGCAAAAGCATGAAGATTGCAACAACACCAACACCATTCTAACTAAGGGCTTATGGGGCTTCGATTTGTTATATTATATTTAAACTTTTTAATAATATTGAATGCACAACAACCCTTAATAAATTATAACCACGAAACCATGATCACCAAGGGAGCTCCATTGAATGTAATTTTCTCTCATTTTTGGTTTAAAACCTTAGCTCTCCTACTTACAATGGAATATTGCTTTTATCATCAATATATTAGCCCTCCTCATTGAGGCATATTGTTGTTAGTATGACACTTACGTGGAATAAACATTTCTTATAAGCTTTCTTCAACTTGCTTTGGAGTATGAGAAACATTAGAAGAAGTGGTTACTTGAAGTTTAAGAAATTTACAAGGCACACCCACATTATGCAAATCTTGAAGTAGTTTGTACACAACCACTCCTCGTGGATAACCAAGTACAAACACCGCAAGAAGAATGTGAAGCAATCCAAAGGATGGAACTTTGGAAACATATTGAAGAAGGTTATACAAGAGATATATCGAGCTAGGGTGATTTAGAGGAGGCTTGTGACGAATGGTATATGGACAATTGTCATTTATGGGAAGACAACTACTACCAACATCCATTCAATGCACATACCCTTTCATATGAACAATTATATATATATAATGTCCTAAGTTTTTTCTTTCAACAACTAGAATTATATTATGGTACATCTTATTATTTCATTTGCTTGGTATCTGATAAATGCTATTGTTGTGTGGAAATTTGATCTGATTATGTGTTGATAATATATAATATTTTACCAATTTATGTTCTTAATGTGGTAGTTATGTGATTTTCTTTAAACATGCTTTTTTAAATGTGAAATTTTGGTATGTGGGTAACAATTCAAGCTTATGTTGTGAATGCATAACATATGTGAAGCATGGTGTAAATGAACATATAACACTTACTTGAACCTGTAGGATTTTAAGCACAAGCACAATAATTTAGTTGCGACAAAAAACTACACTAATTGCAAGACAAAAAGAGAGAAGTGAGAATAAAGGATCACTCTTTAGACTAAGAGACTAAAAGACCAATTTGAATTCATTGTGTGTTATTGCTTAACTAGAGCATAATTAAATAACACTCTCTTGAGAAAGGATCAATGTGCAGTAGGTGTGGTTTCTTGTGCATGCACAAATTTATAAAAAAAAACAACTCCCTCCCAATGTCTAACTAGCCCAAAAATGGAGTTAGTGCTAATAACATATTTAACCAAGAATAGGATGAGCCAAAAAGAAGTGAGAATTGAAAAAAGAACTCGCACATGCAACTCGTAGCCCCATAAGTATAGATAAACCCAAAAAATAGGAATAAAAATTAGGAGATAAGGTTTCCAAGAGCAAAGGGATAAGTGGATAGAGTAGATGGATAATATTATCTCTAGAAATGGGAAAGGAAGTGTGCACTTGTGTGGGAGGACGATAAGGATAAGGAAGTGTGCTATAGGTGTTATGTCACTCCCTGGTCAATGCCTAATCACTACCACATGTCATCATACATGGAAACACTTTATATATATCTATATATGTGTGTTTGTATATATATATGTGTGTGTGTGTGTATGTATGTATGTATGTAAGGGTTGGTTTCAAGCCCAAAACATTTTACATCTTTCAGTGTTTCCATAGACTTCACAATTCTAGTACATCCACAAGTTTTGTTGTGTCCATTTTTTCCTTCGCTACTATGTGCACCACTACTCCTTGCCCATCTAGTCGTCTCACTTTTTTCCTTAGGTAGTCTTCATTATGTTCCAGCTCTTCCTGCTTGAGCGCAATTGCTTTGTTTTAGGATGCTTCCACTTCATTCAATCTAAGCTTAAGAACTACCATATTTGCCTTTATAATTGTCATTTTCTTATCCAGTTTTTTTTTTTCCTGAAACTATTCAATTTTTTCTCCAATAGTTCTAGATTTGCATCCTTCTCCTTCTTTGCCATTTAACTGCTTTTGTTTGTTAATTCCATCAACGACATCACCATATTTGTGAGATTTTTAATGGATTGGCACAAAAATTCTTGGTCCCGCACACTTAGATGTTCCTCCATTCCCATCAACCTATAACTCAATACCCCTTACATTATGAAGAGCCAACTCCCTCCTGCAACTTGCACTACACTGATAGTTACACTTGTTATATAAACAAACCGAAATCGATGCTTGAGTCAACATTTCCTGCAAAAAGAATTTATTTCCACAATTAACCAAATCAAATCACCACCGGGGCAATCCATTCCTACCAAGATATTCAATTCACAACATGTTTTGAATTGGGTGAAATTTAAATCAAATGCACGAATTTTGAAGGCTTTGTTCCAAGTGATTAATGAAGAGTGTAGCATGTTCACTACCCTTCTCCAAGTATGTCCTTTCCCTAGCCATTTGGCTCGCCCTTCGATTTTTGTAGTGAATATCAAGGCTCCTTCTGTACACATACTTGGCATGCAATATTAAATACCAAGGCCTATCGTTAAACAAAAAACTGGCCAGAATTCAAATATATGGTGTTGAATTCTTTAGGCCCCCCAATCACTTCCCGATGGCTTGTTTCACATTTTTTTTATGGTTGTAATGACCATATTTGGAAACCATAAACCACTTTGGACTCCTCATGTAAGAGGGGAAAATACTATTTGTGAATAATCTAGCTTCATTATGTCTTGATCCATAAATGTTCCCTTATTAGCTAGCTTATCTGCTTCTGAATTCAAATGTTTGTATACATTATATAGCTCTATCACTTCAAATTTATTCAGCGATAAGGCAATCCTTTGGAGTATTGCTACATTGGCATCTCCCCCCAACTTTAGCTTGTTGACTTGTTTTATTACGATTAATGAGTCTCTAAAAACCAATAATCTCCTTATACCTTTGGTAATTTCTAATTCCAATCCTTTCCAAAGTGCTAAATATTCAACCTAATTATTTGTTGATCTACCAATCACTAGGTGAATTGAATCACTCTTTCATTATTGGGGCGAAGAATGACCCCTCCTGCTCTTGCCAACCTGAGATTGCCTTTCAATGCACCATCAAAGAACAACGCTAAAAACTCTTACTTCGTCGCCAATTGTGAAAATCCTCATTTTCCAACCTTATGTTCATTATATTATTTAAGACGGAACAAGAAATGAAGTTGACAACATGGTTTGGAACTTTATTCACTTCAATCCAGGTCTTTCCTAGAGGAGATAGTTCCTCTAGATTTGAGGTTTTAAAGACTTGTTCTAATATAGTTTCAAATAATAAATTTAATGTTTTTCCTAGCTTGAGCTGGAAGGGGTTAGTCTCTGTTGAAAATTACTCCATTGTGAGCTAGCCAAATTTCCCAACATAAGAACTTAAGCGGAGTCACCCAAGCTCTCATGGATAATGAGAGGGTTTATGTTCGAACCCAAGGGATTTTGTTTTTCCATGCTTCAAACATTTTTGACCAATTGTCAAGGATGGAGTCCATTGATAAAAAAAATCAAATGTCATTCGCCATACAAATAAAGAGAACGGGCATTGTTGAAAAAGACGAGGGATATTCTCTTCATCGGTTTTGCATAATATGCACCACGACGAGCCTTGTATGTTACATATTTTTATATTCTCTGTCTTTAAGTATTTTCCAGGAATTGAGGGTCTAGCAAAATAAATTGACTTCTATAATCACATCCTTATGCCATACCTTCTTCCATATCTTCGAAGGAGCAGGATGCGGGATCCTTCGCATTAGGAAGTTACAACCAATGTTGATTGAGTGTCTCTATTGAATTCCTGGTATCCACGAGAAAAGGTCTCTAAACGATGTATCTATGGGTGTGAATACTTTCAAGGAATTAATTAAGGTTTCTCATTTCTTTTGAATATGTGTAGGTATCCCAAGGCAAACCCAACATTTCCATGCACCATTCTCATCCCACTGGAAAATATCTTAAACTCTGACTTGTCCTGTTTTGGCCATCCAATTGGCTAATTCTCTGACATCCTCCCTCTTTTCCAAACTTTTAGCTGTGGATATTTTATCTTTCTACAATTTGATTCTTTCTTTGTTTCCTATACACCATCCCAAGTGTTCTAAAATTATTGGAGTTGCCATATTATATAATTTCCAGATCATGGACCCTTTCTCAGTCTAGTTAGCATTTTTAGCCCCGAGGAACCTACTTTTATGGAATTTTCCTAAAAAAAAATTGCTTTCACCATTCCTTGGTGTGAGAGAGCAATGTCTAAACATTTTTTTCTCCCATAGCTAAGTTCATAATTGTTAATCCTTTATTCCCAAGCCTCCATACGATTTGGGGAGGTGAACTATATTCCAATGTCCCAAATGAAACTTATTTTCATTACTTTTACCTCCATACCACAAAAAATTTATGATCAAACCCCTATTTGATTTAATACACTTTTAGGAGTGAGGAGGCCAAAACATAAATATAACGACATAGAAGAGAGAACCAATTTGATTAGAACCACCTTCCCAACAACGTTGAGCCAATTCGCCCCCCACCCTTTAATTCTTTTTTTAATCTTCTGAATAAATTCATCCCATTCCTTTGAGTTGGAAGTGCCCATTGATATTGGAACTCCCAAATATTTGAATGATTTCCAATTTAATTCCACATAAAATTCTAAAATTGATGGTATGCCTCATAATATTGCTTTTGTGCAATTCCAACCATACAATTGGATTTTCCTTTTATTCACCACTCCCCTTGAGAGATCGAGATATATTTATAGGATGGTCTTGAATCATTTTGTAAATATTTTTGATGCCCCACCCAGAAGGATAATATCATCTTCAAATTGTGAATGATTTACATCTTTACATTTCAAGCGATGTTTAATCCCATCAACTATCCATTCACTCAAGCTTTCTCTTGGTTCCTACCAAGACTTTCAAATATATTAGATACTACAAGGGGGTAAAATAACATATTAAAAATAAGAAATACTATAAATAACATTCCTCCTAAAAGGTAGGAAAGGTGCATGTACTCAAACCACAACTGGGATGTGAAAAATATCCTGGCAATTTTTATCCATGTTAGGTACTCAAGTACAAAAAAATTATATGAGTACCAACAATTTGCAACCATGTTAGGTACTATTGTACAAAATAATTTATGCAAAACACAATATGAAAAATGTGAGGTAAAGAAGGAAAACCTAGTGGGAAGAACCCCCCCCCCCCCCCCAAAAAAAAATAAAAATAAAAATAAATAATGCACACTATGTATAATATGCAGTTGCTATGAAGAAGGATGGTGTTGCTAATCAACAATCCCATCATATATCTATCATATTCCATCGTGTGACAAGCCCTTTGTTATCACTAAAAAATCATGCACTCAATTGCACTAGCTAGGGCACTTAACACTAAAGAATGGTGTGTGTAAATGCACTAGTGATTGTTGTAAAACATCAAAAATCAAACCACTCAAAGTCACCTCAATGTTTGTGCACGAATTGTGATTGTTTCTTCAAGAGTTGCGTAGATTTGTATAAATGACATCATAGTAGTCTGTGGGCCAAGCTAAATTAAATTGGAAACTATTGGGTGAAAGGAAAAGGTTTGATAGCTCAGTCTTAAGCCACTACGCCATTGAAGTGTCACCAAGGAGCCTCTAAAGGACTCCCATTATCTCCCACTGGCTCACTCAAAGATCAAATCTCATTAATGATCCAGGGAGAGGCAAGGCATGGGCTTTGGCCTATAAATATCACTATATTTGCGACCAAAACAAGAGAGAAGCCCAAGCAAGTATATGTTACCAAATTATATAGCAATCTAGCATTTATTGTGTTCATAGAGCTCACCATTTGAGAGCTCCCATAGGACTTCTTTGAGGAGAGATCATTCTTGCAAGGAGAGGGAAAAGGGACCTTCCTTTAGGAGAGTCACAAGGTCCATTGCACTATCAACTCCCTTTAGTGTCTCTAAGATTAGTTTGTAACTCTTTTCATCAAGAAATAAAGAGAATTCTTGCTTCCTAACCTCCATTGTTCATTTTCTTTATTATTACATTATGATTAATAATCTTGTATAGATTTAGCTGCTTTGTTCATTTATTTATGTGATTTTCTTTCTAACCATTTTCTTGTTGGTTCTATGTAGGGAACAATAGCCTTATAATAGAGTGTATTTTGGTACATCCATACTCCAAAAGGCACACAACAATTGGCAACTCCATTGTATTTTCTTTATTCTTTTTATTGTTTGTGTTACACCCTCCTCCCACATCTACCCAAGCAATCGACCAGCCGGGATAAACATGTGACGAGAGGCTACTATGATATGATTCAACCTCCTAGGTGACCTTAAGGAAATGGAATCGACGAAAACACAACACACAGACCTCCCTCATGTGCTCCAGGACCCCCAGGAACTAATCCACCACTCCAAGTGCCCAACCCCTGGGTTAACCTAACATTTAGATGAATTAAACCCAAAGTTGCTCCGATGACAAGGCATGCATGCGACTGTAACCCTAAATTCTCTCTCATAGGCTTTCCTGCCAGCAACCAGAGACCCAACTTGTCAGTGCCAAGCCAGCGACTCCGAGATTTGAGCCACTTTTTCAGGCCCAGAGCCCAAGTCACTTCCCATAATTGAACCATCTCTTCAAATCGGTAAAATAACACGGAAATGATAGTACTAAAGAAAATACCTGTTCAAGATCTTGACTGGACCCCTACTATCCATGATATGCATTTTTTCAAACATATTGCAAATGTGTAATCTACAGGTGTAAATAACATATCTGAGCATAGGGGTCTCATACTTATCTGAGATTCACTATGAAGCATTGTATCCTTATCACATTAACTGTCATTTCATCCATTAGGTCATAGATATATTGATCATTCAATAACAAGTAAGAACATGATGAGAGCCACTCATGGCTTCTATCATAAAACATGTAAATAACTAGCATAATAGGAGCATAAATACGAATGATATTATAGCATATAAACCACATATAATCCATCATAATGGTCATAGAGATACAAAGAGAAATATCCTTACATTAATGATGTAAAATCCAAACTCGGGATGGGACTTCACATTCCACCCGACCATAGAATGGTTGAGCCAAATCTCTCTTTAGCCATTCACCCCCGTGCCATATTCCAAGCATGAATGTAGGATCTCATAAAACACATCAATCAAAACTCATCTAGGGCTTCAAGGGACCATCCACCTCAACCCATCAAATAGTGATTCCACCTCATGGTTGGACATCACAAAACCAGCATCAGGTCGGTCTCTATCCCAGCCTTCCAAGGCTCTAGAGTGTTTGTTCCAACTCAGCTTCCAGGACTAGTAACTCAACCCACAATTTTTACTGAGCTCTA
Organism: Pinus tabuliformis; assembly: GCA_031772625.1. NCBI lineage: Eukaryota > Viridiplantae > Streptophyta > Pinopsida > Pinales > Pinaceae > Pinus > Pinus tabuliformis. Next base: position 89,123,330 of record CM062808.1, on the reverse strand, counting down.
GAGCATTTATCCAACAAAGGCTCCAGGACTAGTAATTCAACCCACAATTTTTACTGGGCTCCAGAGCGTTTGTCCAACCAGGGCTCTAGGACTAGCAACTCAACCCACCAACGGCTCTAGAGCGTTTGTCCAACTAAGGCTACAGGACTAGTAACTCAACCCAAGTTGTTATAAGGCTCCAAAGTGTTTTTCCAACCAAGGCTCCAGGACTATTAACTCAACCCAAGTCGTTACAAGGCTCCAGAACGTTTGTCCAACCAAGGTTCCAGGAACTAATAACTCAACCCAAGCTAAGGAAACATGAGAACCAACCAGAAAAAAAAAAAAAGCAAATAAACCCACAACACTATGGCTATCTAGAAAATGGCAAGGCTAGGAAAATCCATTGTCAATCCAGGCAATTCTCCATGCCAATGACAAATCATGACCAAGAAACCACATCCATGCCAAAACTAGTGAGGAAAACATACATGCAACTCGATACCTGAAAGAAAAACCCGATGTAGTTGTTGATATTGATGCCCTCTTGCACTTTCCTGCTCTTCCTTTTCCTTCTTTCTCCAAAAATCCAAGTATGCCACACCCTCCAAGAGTGCTCCAAGAAAACTCTAAGTGTCCAAGAGTATGCGAGAGAGAGAGAATAATGAGAGAGCTCAAATACTGAACTAACCAATCCTTGCCCACTGATCCTCAAAATCCTTTTTATTAATGAGGCCTCTATTTTCTTCATTTTCCATTGTTTCCTTCATTTTCCTCCTCACATGCAACCTGTGACCTTTCACCTTCCTTTTCTCCTAATTTCCATTATTTTTCATAAATAAAATTCCAATAAATGCCTCATGCCTTTCCAAAGCCTTTGCCAATTTCCTTAGCCATAATAAACTGAATTAACACCCATTAGGATGTTTCCCCCACCATTCAGCTTGGAATACATGTCCCATCAATCGTGGCCTTATACATTTTTTTACATGGAATTTTAACCAGGGTTGTTACAGTTTGTAGGTTCTCCTCTAAGCTCTAATTCATTTACCATCTCTGTAAATTTCTTTTACAATCATTTCAAGCCTCCTCTTGGCATGTGTGCACCAGAAATTGACTCTATTTATTTTTCAGGTTAAACCACAAGGATATCGAAGAAACATTTGTGGTATTTTCCCCATGACTACTAGTAGAATACCTACACGGGTCTATAAAATATCAATTCATTGTATTTTCTCCTCTTTTCAGAGTTGGGTGGCAACCCTTATGTTGGAAATACTGGGGGGGGTGAATCAATATTTCATTACTTTTGACAAATTTTCACTCAGTTAATCTTGGAACTAAATTCACATGACATAATCAATCATCCATAATGTATGAACACAAAGATTAAAGTGTAGATCAAAATTTGAAGAAGAAATACTTGAAAAAATTATTTAATTTATTATAATCTCTTATGAGGATGCCAATTGTTGAAAATAGCAACAAGAAATGCTAAAAATAACATTGCTATAGATAGCATTTCAGGATATATTCCAATTTTAATTTGTCCTTGAATTAAAATTGAGAATTAAAATTCGAATTTAGTCTCACCAGCTGTTTGAAAAATAATTAATTAATTCATCTTGAGTTAATTAGTTGGAGAAATTCAAACATGAAGTCTTTGTGAAGACATGCAAGAATTATCCCTTTGATTGAGGAAGTTATCCCTTGATAAGGATGAGTTGTATTTGAGTTGTAATTAGTTAGCTCAGTTAACTGAGTTAAGTCCAGTTAGATTAGTTCCAAACAGTTTGTGGAACTGATTGTGAGTTTAGTCAGTTAATGCATGCATGCATGCAACTAGTGTACTCCAGATAACTGAATATTCTCTCATAAATAACTCATGCATGTTAGTTCAGACAAAGACCCAGTTGAGATTAAAGGCAGGGACAATGTACTATCAGTTGCAAGAATATTCCTATGAGAAAATCTCTTGCATGCAGAAGGAATTCATTCCTTGAGGATTGTGTAGTTTTACAGTGTGTAAGAGCAGTGTTCCACTTGGTTGAAGGTGAATCATCCCAGAGGAACAACGCAAGGAAATAGGAGGCTTGGAGGACAGAGGAGAAGGCATATGTGTTGTCTATTCTGTCTATGAGCAGCAGTGAGGGATTGTACTGAGAGCTGGATAGCTGTGAGAGATAAAGCTTTGTGTAATCCTGAGATATTTCCACTTGTATGATAATATAGATAACAGGGTTTTTAGCTAAGGTTTTCCCAGAGTATTCTTCTGTGTTTCATGTGTATTGATTCTTCTTCTCTGTTATATGTGTTCTGTTTGATCTTGCTCAAATCGATTAAGCTTCTGCAGGTTTGATAGTAGAAGTAGATTAAGTATTTTGTTGTAGTATTGTTAGCTCTGCTACAGTTTGCAGCATTTTATGGGTTAAAGCAGGTCAGATAGTGCTGGTTTGTATTGCAGAGGAGTTGCCGTTGTTCGCTTCATCCTTCTCCTTCGTTGTTATTATTATGCCTTCATAACTCCCCATACCATAATTTCATCCTTCCCTTGCTTTTTCCCTCATTCCCTCAAAACCCCTTATCCTTGTTTTGACCCCAAAATTCCCCCATAATCTCTTTTCGGGCTCCCTTTTGATTAAAAACCATTAGACCCGCTAACCCTTTAAAACCCGCATTAATTTTTATTTATTTATTTATTTATTTATTTATTTTTATTATTTTTTTTTAACTATGGCCCCGATGTGTTAATTCATTATCGCCACGCATATACATAATTCATAATCCTTAGTTTTGAATTAAACCCCGGTCCCGTGACTTTACATGTCCCATCGCCTATCGCATCATTCCAAAACGCATGTTAATTCCGCGTTGTCCGATCATCCCACATTTTCATCCAATGGTTATCGCGACCCCCGCTTCGCCAATCCGCTCATTCGATAAAGTGGTATTCCGCCATCCACGTGCCTCAATCCTATTGCATCGCACTGCCTGCTACAGACCCGCCCTCTGCCCAAAGGCGGTGCGGGAAAACCACTTCCCGTCACTATACCCGGCCCCCGCCCGTTAACCGGTTGTCACCTCCGTCTCCCGTCAGCCGTTGGATCATTCCCGCCGCGATCCAACGGCCATCGTTCATCTGTTCACATACTTCCCGATAGACTTCGCAAATCAAATCTCCACCGTTAATCCTTTTGATCTGACGGCCCAAACTCTTTCATCTACATATGTTTTCTGATGGCCTGTGCGACCCGATCTCGGCTGTCCATCTGAATCATCTAACGACCATCGTTCTTCCACGGCTCCTCGTCCATTTTAAATGTGCTTTGATGTGTTTTGAGCCCTGTTTTGCCTACGCGGGGAAACAAGTTATGAGCCAGCTACCTGCATTTAATCATCAACTACTGCAGTTACAGAGCAGCTCAATCAAGGACAAAAAGGACACCCTCGAGCAGTTCAACTTTGCAGCAGATTATGGAAGTTTATTCAGTCAACGTTACACCTGTTCAAGGAGTACACCAAAGTACCAGTAAATGTCATTTGTTAATTAAAACAGTCAAAATGAATCAGAAGACCCATATCAAATTGTAAATGTGGTTGGTGATTAATTAAGACACCTCCACGCATACCCTAGAGATTTTTGTAATCAGATTCTATATATACCCAGGAAAACGATGTAATCAATTTGATGAGTGATAGATGAAGGGGGACTCTGTTGTAAGGTTCAACTTCTGGAGACTGTAACTACTTTGTAACCTACAGCGCCTGGTCTTCATTTCCAATTAATAAAAGCTTCTTTTGCTGTTAATTGCTCACTTTCCACTTCTTCTTCTTGTTCCAGGTTGTGCCTGCTTTACATTTGTTCATGTGCTGTGAATGTTTAGCATCAGGGGGGCTATCATCCCACCTTTGTGTTAGAATTTAGCTGTATCATTGAACATGTACGCAGGTTTCTGTTGTTGTAATGCATAGAGAGCTGTCATCCTGTTTGTGTGTTAGATAATAGAATTACAGACCTTTAAACTAGTTGCAGCCGGCCATCACAGGGTCCTGTACATCTGCTGGTGTGGTCAGTTTTCTCCATTATCACCTTATCCTCAAACTGTGAGTAATTGGTGGTTAAAATCCTTGTAGTGTGGGGGTGTTCACCCATGTCTGGGGTCAATCATAGTAGAAGTGGTTATCTGGCTTGAATATGCAGCATTTGCTTCATTCATCCATCATTTTATCCAACATTTTGTTGAATTTGTAATGTTCCCGAGCATCACTGATATACAACCTAGGTGAGTTTCTTGGGGTGATAACATTAATTGGCACCGTTGTCGGGGATCGAAGAGAATCGAAGCTCAACTTCCCTGGGAGAATGACACAGCTTCAAGCTTTGATGATAGACAAGGTTTGAACACAGTATTTCGGTTGTAATCATCTGTCTGGCGACTCCACTGGTGGAAGACCAACCTTTGGCGACTCCACATTGAAGTTTTGGCTCAGTTTGTGAGACATACTCGAAGAAATCCTCATAAATCTCCAGCTGAACCATTGCCTGACCCTGGAAGGACTGCTAAATCGAAGAAAGCTTCACAGAAAGGGGCATCAGGATCAGGTAAGCCTAAGAAATCTAATTCATCTTTGGAAGATACACTGTTTTCTGAAGAATTACAGTTTGAAAATTTAGACCCCTGCATTGTTAATCATGAAATTCCTTCAGAGATTGATTCAACCCCTTGTACAGTTAGTTCCCCTTTGAATCTTAGTCCAAAGAAAGCTTCCCATACTGCCCATAACATTCCTTTGTCTCTACCATTCATCACATTACTTCCTATTGCTTCATCTGTTAGTATTCTTCCAAATATTCCAATTATGGCAGGACAACAAGCACCTACGAGGATAGAAAGAATTGTTGCTGCTAGATATGGACCTCTAGTCTTGCTTGTTCCTTTAAATCCTATGCCTGTGGGGGAATATCAAAAATATATGCCTAAATTCATTGGTACAGAGGGAGTAACATCAGAAGAACACCTTGAAGCTTTTTATAGTTATGCTGATAATTTAGATATAAGCGAGAATGATGTGTGGATGAGAGTTTTTGTCCAAAGCCTTGATGGAGAGGCTAGGAAGTGGTTTAGGGAATTACCTCACAGATCAATAACTGATATTGAAGCTTTAGATGATGTGTTTTTGAAACAATGGGGAGATAAAAAGGACTTGATGTACTATCATATTGAGTTTGGTAATCTGAAGAGGGAAAATGGGGAATCAATGCCTGATTTTAATAAAAGATTCAATCGTTTGTATAGTAGGATACTAGCTGAGGTAAAACCTACCCCCACCACTGCCAAACTCACTTATGCCAATGCTTTCGACTCTGACTTCTGCCTGTTATTAAGAAAGAAGATGTGTTACGCTGGCAGACATGCAGGATGCAGCCCTGGAAGTTAAGTCTAATATTATGGCTGTAGAGAAGCTAAAGAGTCAATCTGATAGGAGAAGACAGAGAAATCAAGCTTCTACTTCTTCTGCATCATCTTCAGAGCCTAAATTAGACAAAATGACTAAGATGATAGAGTCATTGGCTGCTGAAATTTCTAAGCTGAAAGTGGAACAGAACTCAAGGAAAACAAGGCAACAAAATTCATTTGCTCCAAGAAATCAGAATCCTTTCAGAAGAGCAAATGATCAGTTACAAATTATGCAAAGGGGTGAGGAATCAAAAGAAGATCAGAAAGTAAAAGCTCCTTTCCAAAATGTAGTCATGGAGGAGGAACAATTTGAAGAGGATGAAGATGAAATTCTCTGCATGGAAGATAAGGGCAGTGCTACTTTTTTGACATTGGTCGAATATGAAGAGTCATTGCTGCAAGAACAAAATAGTCAGATGTGGGACAGAGGTTTTGTTCTACAAAATGAGTAGCAGCAGAGATATAATCTGAGATCGAATGCAAAAAATGTCAAAGAGAATCCTGCCCAAAGAGTTGTTGTCCAAACAGAGTCACATAATATCAGGCAGAAAAGACCAGCAGCTAATCCAGTCATCCTCAAAGCTCCAGTTCAAGAGGTAAAAAGTTCTGATAAGTCATCTTCTTCTTTCAGCTTTGAGTCAGAAGTTCAGAAATTGAAAATATCTGTGCCTCTGGTTGAGTTGGTGAAGAGTGAACTATTTAGGAAGCCTATACTTGAAGCCCTTGAGCTAGAAACCAAACAAACCTCCACTGACTCTGTCAATTTGCAAGATGACAAGCCTGCCATTGTGCTTAACCCTATGATTGAACCTGTTGATAATAATTCTCCATCTTTTTATGTCTCATTGACCATTCATGACAAAATCCTCCACAATTGCCTGCTAGACACAGGGGCCAGCCACAATCTAATGCCTAAAGCTGTCATGGAAGAGTTAGGCCTTGATATCACTAGACCCTATCATGATTTGTTTTCTTTTGATTCAAGGAAGGTGAAATGTCTTGGATTGATTAAAGATCTGGCCATTACCCTAACTCAGTTGCCCATGAAGAGTATGATGATGGATATTGTGGTAGCAGATGTCCCTCCCAAGTTTGGCATGCTGCTGTCCAGAGGGTGGATTAAGAGACTAGGTGGGACATTACAGAATGATCTATCTTATGCCACTGCCCCAGTATTTGGAGGATAAAGTAGGAGATTATACAGAGAAGCACAATTGGCATATATTATCAGTGATGGGAAGAATCCTACCAATCATCCTATATATGCAGTGGACACTAATTTTGGAGCATGCATTCTCCAAATAGAAGAATCTCAGAAGGCCGAAATGCAGCTCAGAAAAGCAATAGCTCAGGCCGAAGAAGAGCAAGGAAGTCAAGTTTTGGAGATGTTCTTTGATGGAGCATGTTCCAGGGAGACTGCAGGAGCAGGGGTGGTGCTGGTATCTCCACAACAAGAAAGTATTCAGTTGTCTTTTAAGCTGATTTTTCAAGTGACAAACAACATAGCAAAATAGCACTGCTATTGGGCCTTAATGCAACAAAAGACAGAGGAATCAAGAACATAAAAGTGTTTGGAGATGCTGATTTGATTATTCAGCAAGTAAATAAAACATTTCAGGCAAAGCACCCAAGGCTGAAAGCATACAGAGATGAGGTATGGAGAATCAGAGACTCTTTTGATTATTTCTGTATTTCATACATTCCTAGAGCCCAAAATCAGCTTGCTGATTCCCTTGCTGTTTCTGCTAGTCTGTTTATTCCTCCTATGCCTCCCAAACTAATTTATTAAGTGCAAATCAAGTATAGACCATCGTTTCCTGACAATGTCCACCATTGGAAAGTTTTTGATGATGATGATGAGATAAATAGGTTCCTTCAAGTCATTGATGAGTTTTCTGAAATGCAAATTGACCAAGAGAATGATGCCTTGCATGAAAATCCCAATTCCCAGCTTAGAAATAAGATTGACAAAGACACCATAGTCCAGCTTCCTAGCAACCATATTCCTAAGGGCCTAGTTCCTCTAGAAAGACTGTTTGACCAAAATGATGTGCCTTACAAGGCTGCCCAAAAAGAAGATCAATCTGCAGTCTGTAAGTATGACATAGGAAGTCCAGGTCAGCCTAAGTATGTGAATTTGTCCACTCATTTGGCTGCTGATCAAAGTGTTGAATACTACAATTTGATGAGGCAATTTGCTGATGTGTTTGCCTGGGAGTACAATGATTTGAAAACTTATGATAAGAATAAATTCAACATAAAATCCCTCTAGAAAAAGACACTGTTCCTTTCAAGTCGAAGCTGAGACCAATAAATCCCATGCTTCTTCCATTAATTGAGAAAGAAATCAAAAAATTGTTGGCTGCTAAGATCATAGTGTCTCTCAGGTATTCTAAGTGGGTAGCCAATTTGGTAGTTGTGATGAAGAAGAGTGGAGAAATCAGACTGTGTGTTGATTTCAGAAATTTGAACAAATGCTCAAAGAAAGACAACTATCCTCTGCCAAAGACGGAGCATTTGTTACAGAAAGTCTTAGGAGCTAAAGTGATGTCTTTCATAGATGGATTTTCAAGCTTTAATCAGATTGTTGTGCACCCAGATGATCAAGATAAGACTGCATTTACCACTCCTTGGGGCACTTTCATGTATGCCAAAATGCCTTTTGGGTTGATGAATGCTGGAGCCACTTTTCAGAGAGCTATGGATATAGCATTTGCGGGAGAGAAGGATAAATTTGTCCTTATTTACCTCGATGACATAATAGTATACTCCAGCAGCCATCATGACCATTTGCAACATTTGAAAAAAGTGTTTCTGAAGTGCAGGAGGTTTGGGATTTCAGTCAATCCGAAGAAATCACAATTTGCTTTAGAAGAAGGCAAGCTGTTAGGACATGTTGTTTCTGCTGCAGGTGTTCAAGTTGACCCAGAAAGAGTCAAAGCAATTCAGGCTTTGACTATCCCCAGATCAAAGAAATATATCAAGTCATTTCTGGGTAAAATAAATTTTGTAAGGAGGTTTATTCCAAATTTTGCAGAATTAGTAAAGCATGTGACCTCCATGTTGAGGAAAGGATCAGAGGTAAGATGGACTGATGCAGAAAGAAAATCATTTGAGTCCATTAAGAAGGCTATAATGGAAGCTCCCACATTAATAAGTCCTGAATACAGTAAGGAGTTTCACCTGTTTTCATTTGCCTCTGAGGATACCATTGCAACTATTTTGTTGCAGCAAGATGAAGAAGGTTTAGAGCATAGCATTTTTCAGCAAGAATTTGAGGGATGCTGAACTGAGGTATGATATTATAGAAAAGCAGGCATATGCTCTTATCAAATCCCTAAAGGCTTTCAGAGTTTATATCTTACATTCCAAAATAATTGCATATGTACCTTCTGCTGCAATCAAAGATGTCTTAACACAACCTGATGCTGATGGAAGAAGGGAAGGTGGATAGCTAAAATGATAGAATTTAACATAGAGTTGAGGCCCACTAAGCTAGTCAGAGGTCAGGGTCTTGCCAAGCTGTTAGTTGAAGAAAATTGCAGGCCTTTAGATATTGATTTCCTATGCACGATGGCAGAAAATGGTCAGACAGAAGAAGAGGAAATGGTTAAAACAGTAAAAGAACAGTCAGTGGCTGAGAATCTAGCTTCATGTAATTGGTATGCTGCAATAATTAATTTCTTGCAGAAGCTATAAATCCCTTCAGAATTTTCTCAAAGCCAAGCAAGAACTTTAAAACTCAGGTGCCAAAGATTTGAAGGAAAGTAGCAATTAAAATCCCTGCCCCTAAAACCAATAATTGCAAAAGGACCTTTTCAGCAGTGGGGCTTGGATTTTATTGGAGAAATCAATCTAAATTCTAGTGGCCAGCACATGTGGATATTAGTAGCCACTCATTATTTCACTAAGTGGATTGAAGCAGTCCCTACCAGGAAGGCTGATCATAATGTGGTCATGAAGTTTTTGGCAGAAGATATCTTCAACAGATTTGGTTGTCCACAGAAGTTAATCACAGATAATGCAGTAGCCTTCAGGGCCAAAGAGTTGGTGGAAATGTGTGATTCAATGGGCATTAAACTTGTTCATTCCACCTCATATTATCCTCAAGGAATTGGTCTAGCAGAATCCTCTAATAAAAGTCTGATAAGAATAATTAAGAAGTTGTTAGAGGACAATAAAAATAATTGGGATTCAAAGCTCAAGTATGCACTTTGGGCTGACAGAGTGACTATTAAGAGATCCACAGGGAATTCTCCATTCAAGCTGGTATATGGCACTGATGCTATATTTCCAATACAGTTAACTCTCCCTGTGGCAAAGTTCCTTCAAGAAGAACAGAATGATGAAGATGATATGGCAAATAGAATCATTGATTTAACAGAGTTGCATCAGATTAGAGAAAAGCTGGTTGATAAAGCTACAACACATCAGAGAAGCATCAAGGAAGCCTTTGATAAGAAGGCAAAAAGAAGTAATTTTCAGATTGGTGATTTGGTGTTGAAATGAGATGCATTGAAGGAAAAGAAAGGCAATCATGGGAAGTTTGATGCTTTCTGGACAGGGCCTTTCATTTCTCAGATTCAAGGGAACAACACCTTTATACTTAAAAGTATGGGAGGAGAGTCAGTTTTTGATGGCCCAGTCAATGGGCGTTTTCTGAAAATTTATGTTGTTTAAGGTCTATGGCCTTAAAAGTGGTAAATATTTTGTTTTATCAGTTTTTGTGCAGGCAAATAGACTCCATGCCCAATGGAACACTAGGAATTTTGGTTAGTTTGTTTTCAGTTGGAAAGGCAGTGGTCTGCAGGTTCTTGAGACCTCACAGGGAGGATCTCATCCCCAGAAGGAGCCAGTGTTAGCTCTGCTACAGTTTGCAGCATTTTATGGGTTAAAGCAAGTCAGATAGTGCTGGTTTGTATTGCAGAGGAGTTGCAGTTGTTCGTTTCATCCTTCTCCTTCATTGTTATTATTATGCCTTCATAGCTCCCCATACCATCATTTCATCCTTCCCTTGCTTTTTCCCTCATTCCCTCAAAACCCCTTATCCTTGTTTTGACCCCAAAATTCCCCCATAATCTCTTTTCGGGCTCCCGGGCTCCCTTTTGATTAAAAACCATTAGACCCGCTAACCCTTTAAAACCCGCATTAATCTTTGTTTTATTTTAACTCTGGTCCCGATGTGTTAATTCATTATCGCCACGCATATAACATAATTCATAATCCTTAGTTTTGAATTAAACCCCGGGCCCGTGACTTTACATGTCCCATCGCCTGTCGCATCATTCCAAAACGCATGTTAATTCTGCGTCGTCCAATCATCCCACATTTTCATCCAATGGCTATCGCGACCCCCGCTTCGCCAATCCACTCGTTCGATAAACCCCGGGATAGTGGTATTCTGCCATCCATGTGCCTCAATCCTATTGCATCGCACTGCCTATTACGGAAACCGCCCTTTGCCCAAAGGCGGTGCGGGAAAACCACTTCCCGTCACTATAACCGACCCCGCCCGTTAACCGGTTGTCACCTCCGTCTCCCGTCAACCGTTGGATCATTCCTGCTGCGATCCAACGACCATCGTTCATCTATTCACATACTTCCCCATAGACTTCGCAAATCAAATCTCCACTGTTAATCCTTTCGATCTGACAACCCAAACTCTTTCATCTACATATGTTTTCCGATGGCCTGTGCGACCCGATATCGACCGTCCATCTGAATCATCTAACGGCCATTGTTCTTCCGCGGCTCCTCGTCCATTTTAAATGTGCTTTGCTGTGTTTTGAGCCCTGTTTTGCCTACGCGGGGAAACAAGTTATGAGCCAACTACCTGCATTTAATCATCAGCTACTGCAGTTAAGGAGCAGCTCAGTCAAGGACAAAAAGGACACCCTCGAGCAGTTCAACTTTGCAGCGTATTATGGAAGTTTATTCAGTCAACATTACACCTGTTCAAGGAGTACACCAAAGTACCAGTAAATGTCATTTGTTAATTAAAACAGTCAGAATGAATCAGAAGACCCATATCAAATTGTAAATGTGGTTGGTGATTAATTAAGACACCTCCACGCATACCCTAGCAGAGACTTTTGTAATCAGATTCTATATATACCCAGGAAAACGATGTAATCAGTTTGATGAGTGTTAGATGAAGGGGGACTCTGTTGTAAGGTTCAACTTCTGGAGACTGTAACTACTTTGTAACCTGCAGCGTCTGGTCTTCATTTCCAATTAATACAAGCTTCTTTTGCTGTCAATTGCTCACTTTCCACTTCTTCTTCTTGTTCCAGGCTGTGCCTGCTTTACATTTGTTCATGTGCTGTGAATGTTTAGCATCAGGGGGGCTGTCATCCCACCTCTGTGTTAGAATTTAGCTGTATCATTGAACATGTATGCAGGTTTCTGTTGTTTTAATGCATAGAGAGCTGTCATCCTGTCTGTGTGTTAGATAATAGAATTACAAACCTTTAAACTGGTTGCAGCCGACCATCACAGGGTCTTGTGCATCTGCTGGTGTGGTCAGTCTTCTCCATTATCACTTTATCCTCAAACTGTGAGTAATTGGTGGTTAAAAACCTTGTAGTGTGGGGGTGTTCACCCATGTCTGGGGTCAATCATAGTAGAAGTGGTTATCTGGCTTGAATATGTAGCATTTGCTTCATTCATCCATCATTTTATCCAACATTTTGTTGAATTTGTGATGTTCCCGAGCATCACTGATATACAACCTAGGTGAGTTTCTTGGGGTGATAACAAGTACATTGTATAATCAGTTTAATCTATAGTGAGAATTTCTACATGGTATCGGAGCAAAGGTGATCAGAGCTGTGAACAACATATTGAGAAGGGAAAAGTTCGAAGTTTGAAGTTCTTGATTGCAGGTACAAAATCGATTTCTTATCACACCTCAAAGTTCACCAATGGCGTTCAATGGCTTGAGACTCGAGTATGCCCTGGATGGCAGCTCGAATTACATAGCATGGAAGGATCGCATGGAAGCAGTATTAGAAGACAATGGTTTGAAGGATTTCATTGATCAAGAAATCCCCAAGCTAGCAACAGCTTGATCCAGGTGGCTCCAGAGAGACACACGGGACAAAGAGGGCTTATGAATGCTCAAAAATCAAAGTGTTTGGATTATGCTCAAACCAGGACCATAGTGTAGATCTCGTCTTCCTGATCGTGGTGGTGTGAACGGTTCGTCAATTCGAGTTCGGATGCGAAAGTTAGAAGCAATCGAAGTTGAGTTGACTTTTTGATGACTGGGCAGCTTAAGGACGCCACAATTTGGACCGAACCCGGCCACCGGATTCTGGACGAAATTGTGGGGTCGTTAATTTCACTCGTATGGTCAAAAAACAAATTTTTAAAAAAAGTCCATTGTTATTATTTAAAACAAAAAATATATATTTTAAGGGTGTGGGGGCCACCAACCCCACCACCCCCAGCCAACCTACGTACCATTGATAGTGAGGCCGGCAGGAGTTGAACCCGCCCGGCCACGTAGGCCGGCCACCGGACGGCCTCGTGAACCATAAACCAAACAAATATATATTAAACGCGCCCAAACTTAAAATGTTATACAACCTTAAATATGATATGCCTAACATATATGCGGAGGAAGGTACGACAGCGGGCTGCCCAAGGCGGGCCTAGCCACCCAAAAATTTGTTTTAAAAAATGATTTTGGTGTAACAAAAAGAGGAGGCAGGGTTTGACCGCCCGAACTCCTCCCTATTAACCAGGAATTTTAACCAATGTGCCAACCAATTACATTGGTATTTCTGCCGATGATTTTTTATATAAACCCAACGTTTTTACCATTGCACGGAGTTCAAGACAGAAGGAGGAACTAGGAGCGGGCATGCTTTTTGAGACAAATTATTTTTTTTTAATACAGGGACCATGAATTTTGCAGGAGGGCAAAATTTTCACTTTGTCAGATTTTGACAAATTTTATATGGATTCTACACCTCTCGTTGCCACGAGCGCAACAGTGCTTTCCATTTCTTCATCAGAGTTCTGCATTTTTTGGTCATTTTCAGAATGCACTTGGAACCATGATTTCAGCAAAAACAGGGAGCGGAACCATGAGCCATGAAATTTTCCCAAGGAGGTAAAATTTTGACATTTCAGAATATAGTCAAGTTTATACTTGTTTTTCATGGTTTTCTGCATGGATCGCAATGGAAAGATCAGATTCGCCATCTGAGTTGCAGATTTCCAGTCCATCCATGGAGCAGAATCTTTCAGGAATCTCGGGGGGAATCTAAAAGATTCCTTGAGCCTAGAATCCTCAACTTCTCAGAATTCAGATTTTGGACAGTTGATTCAGCACTACTCGACACCACAATTATGATGGTACACTCAAATTTGTCATTCCCTCATTTCTTCTTCTCGTCACTTTTCTAAGTGCCAGTGCAAATTTCCACATTCATGTGCGAGCAATCATCTTCATACGATCGATGTCTTGATATCAATGGTCTGAGCAGCTTCAACAGTGTGACATCCACTTCTTTAGATGGCCCTTGGTTGTGAGGTATATGATGTGTTCATGTACTTCTTCTTTATGCATTATGTTGTACAGATCCTTGATTGATGTTGATGCAGGATCTTGTTTATTACATGTTGTCATGATTCCTTGCTTGATTTGATGCGAAATCTTTTATGTGATGTACTTGTTGTCATAACTCATCATGTTATGCTTTGAGATCCCTTGTTGTATGTTGTTGGGATACTCTTGTTGTCGTCATGCATGATTTTGCATTGAGATCCATTTTGTGCCATGTTGGCGGGATGTTCATCATGAATGTTTCTTTGTCATACTGATAGGAGTCTTTTGATTGAGAGTTCCTGTTGTGGAACATCTCTTAGAGCCACTCCTGCGTGAGGGCATTTTTCCTTGTATGATCACGACATCATCTCTTGTGTACATCACCATTATTGATAGCACTTAATGCAGCGGCCTACACCATCTTGACACTGGGGCCCGGAGACGTAGTCCCTCCTGGACAAACTCCGTTATCAACAACGTATGTTTTCATGTGCTGATGATTGTCTTGTTCCTCTTCTTTACAACATGCAGATGTATTCATTCATGTTCTTTTAAAATGCAATTTAACACATCAGGAAAGTAAAATGTCTTGGAAGGGTCCTTCGTCACACCCAGTCCTGGATCAAGTGGTATGAGAGCGGTCTTTACGTGTATGTGAATTGCAACGTGAACAATGGAATGTGCAGCGACATAGAATGAAAAAGCGATGTACGAGACCATGGTCAACATTTCCAAAAGAGTGGAAATCATGTATGAAACTCTATAGAAAGAGACAGAGGAAAAGGAGTAATTGCAACTTCAGTTGCAAGCCATGGAAGAGGCCATGGAAGAACTGAAGCAAAAAAAACATAATCTTCAAACAAAAAATGATGAATTGAAGATGCGTCTACATGAAGAGAAAGAGGAAAAACAAAGTTTGCTATGACAGCTACAAGCAAAGGACGAGGCCTTGGAAAAGCTGCAGCATGACCCATGCGAGGTAAAAAGTAGTTCTCCATCTTCATGTATGTTTCCTGATGATGATTTCGCTATTTTTGAAAATCACACCACAGGAATTGGCTCCAAACTATTGAAGAGAATGGGGTATGAAGGAAAAGGCTTGGGCATTAATGGCCAAGGCATTGTCAATCCCATCAAAGTAGAGGAATTACCTCGTCAGGCAGGACTTGGGTATGTCAGGAAAGAAGTTGGGGAAGGCGCTGAGACAGTTAGCGAACCACCAACAACAGATGATGAGAAACCCTCATCAGTTCTTTCCAAGTCGACAGAGGAGGTAAAAGATGTTGATTTCCTTTCAGTTTCATCATCACATAATATGATGTCTGTTGGAGATTTGGAGATCCCAATTACAGGAACAAACATGAGGCTCCTTACAAGGATGAGGCACGAGGAGAAAGAAGAACTTGGTGTTAATAACCAAGGCATAACTCAACCTTTGGAGGTTGTGCACGAACATCGATTTGCAGGCTCGAGATACACTAAAGGAGAATGGTCGAAGGTGTCAGATTCGTCCGAGGCATCGTCGAAATCATTGAGGAAGGAGAATGATGGGAAAACATCCCCATCATCCCATGGAAGTTTCCATTGCAGGGAGAGAGCTAAGGCAAGCTCTCATCGCAATACTGACATCAGAGACAACAAGGGAAGGCATAACCACTTTCGATCTTCGAATGTTCATTTCGATTATGATCATGTTGATAAAAATGAACGTAAAACATGGCATAGAAAAACATGCACCTTTTGTGGATTACATAACCATACATTTTCCAAGTGTTGTAAAAGAATGGCAACACACAAAAGGATGAGGCGTGAAAGACCCTCTCAACAGCAGGTTAAACAAATATGGAGAAAGAAGATGTATTGCAGTCATTGCGACAGAAATGGTCATCAAAGAGCCACTTGTTGGAGGCTCCATCCAGAGCAGCGCCTTAAAGACAAAACCTCGGTGCGTGAACCAAGAAGAGCGGTTGTTCGCCAAGCAAAACCACCTCAAGGAGGTGACCCATTCACCTTGATAAGTGAAAAATGGTTTCTAGACATGTTGTCGTGTCATGGTCGTTCTTTTGTAAATCATTTGTTTCATTTTAAAATGTAAAAGTGATGATGTGCTTTCCATCACTTGTTCAGCGACAATGATGTCTGGTCATGTTTTGAGTCGTATTTTACACTATGAAAGTGATGTTATGTTTCCATCACTTGTCAAACAATAGTGTTTGGCCTTATGTTTGTAAATCATGTGTTGTAGTGATGATGTGTTCTCCATCACTTGTTGAAGCAACAATGATAGATTGGCCTTGTTTTCATAGCTGAGGTATTGCGTCCATCTTGATGTAAACTTGACCACTGAGTATGTGTTATAAACTCGTGGCAAGTGTGGGACGTTTGGGTCATTAGTTGGTCATGTCAATCAAGCATGTAATTTGCAAACAATGTACTACAGGTTGTAGAGGTAGCAGGTGTCGGCTCGTCGCTTAAGGCTCTGAAGAACAAAGGTGAAGGAGATGGAAGCGAGACCTTTTCAAGACGCTTCTGATGCAGACAGGGTACAAAGAAGTTGCAAGTTATTATTCATTCTTTTGGAGGACCAAAAGCTCCTCAGTGGGGAGGATTGATCCAGGTGACTCCAGAGAGACACATAGGACAAAGAGGGCTTATGAACACTCGAAAATCAAAGTGTTTGGATTATGCTTGAACCAGGACCAAATCGTAGATCTCGTCTTCTTGATCGCGGCGGTGCGAACGGTTCGTCAATCCGAGTCCGGATGCGAAAGTTAGAAGCAGTCAAAGTTGGGTTGACTTTTTGATGACTAGGCAGCTTAAGGAGGCCACAATTTGGACCGAACCCGGCCAACTCCGGTTGGATTCCGGGTGAAATTGTGGGGTTGTTAATTTGACTCCAACGGTCAAAAACGAATTTTAAAAAAAAGTGCAGTATTATTATTTAAAACAAAAAATATATATATTTTAAGGGGGTGGGGGCCACCAACCCCACCACCCCAGCCAACCTACATACCATTAATAGTGAGGCCGGTGGGAGTTGAACTCACCCGGCCACGTAGGCCGGCCTGCCAGACGGCCTCGTGAACCATAAACCAAACAAATATATATTAAACACGCCCAAACTTAAAACGTTATACAACCTTAAATATGATATGCCTAACATCTATGCGAAGGAGGGTACGGGGGCGGGCCACCCAAGGTGGGCCCAGCCACCCAAAAATTTGTTTTAAAAAATGATGTTGGTGTAACAAAAGGAGGAGGTGGGGTTTGACTGCTCGACCTCCTCCCTATTAACCGAGCATTTTAACCAACACACCAACCAATTACATTGGTATTTCTACCAGTGATTTTTTATATAAACCCAACATTTTTACCATTGCACGGAGTTCGAGACAGATGGAGGAACCAAGAGCGGGCACACTTTTTGAGACAAATTAATTATTTTTTAATGCAGGGACCATGAATTTTGCACGAGGGCAAAATTTTCACTTTGTCAGATTTTGGCAAATTTTATATGGATTCTACACCTCTCCTCGCCACGAGCACAACTATGTTGTCCGTTTCTTCATCTAAGTTCTGCATTTTTCGGTTATTTTCAGAATGCACGTGGAACCATGATTTCAACAAAAACAAGGAGCAGAGCCATGAGCATGAAATTTTCCCAAGGAGGTAAAATTTTGACATTTCAGAATATAGTTAAGTTTATATTTATTTTTCATGGTTTTCAGCAGGGATCGCAATGGCAAGATTAGATTCGCCATCTGAGTTGCAGATTTGCAGTCCATCCATGGAGCATAATCTTTGAGGAATCCCGAGGGAATCTAAAAGATTCCTCGAGCCCAGAATTCTCAACTTCTCAGAATTCGGATTTTGGACAGTCGATTCAGCACTACTCAACACCATAAGTCTGATGGTACACTCAGATTTGTCATTCTCTCATTTCTTCTTCTCGCCACTTTTCTAAGTGCCAGTGCAGATGTCCACATTCATGTGTGAGCAACCATCTTCATATGATCGATGCCTTGAGATCGATGGTCCGAGCAGCTTCAGCAGTGTGACATCCACTTCTTCAAATGGCCCTTGGTTGTGAGGTATATGATGTGTTCATGTACTTCTTCTTTATGCATTATGCTGTACAGATCCTTGATTGATGTTGATGTAGGATCTTGTTTATTACATGTTGTCATGGTTCCTTGCTTGATTTGATGCATAATATTTTATGTGATGTACTTGTTGTCATAACTCATCATGTTATG
This sequence comes from Pinus tabuliformis, assembly GCA_031772625.1. Taxonomy (NCBI): domain Eukaryota; kingdom Viridiplantae; phylum Streptophyta; class Pinopsida; order Pinales; family Pinaceae; genus Pinus; species Pinus tabuliformis. The sequence goes on along the minus strand of CM062808.1, from coordinate 89,105,079 downwards.
CTTTGAGATCCCTTATTGTATGTTGCTGGGATACTCTTGTTGTCGTCATGCATGATTTTGCATTGAGAACCCTTTTGTGCCATGTTGGCAGGATGTTCATCATGCATGTTTCTTTGTCATACTGATAGGAGTCTTTTGATTGAGAGTTCCTGTTGTGGAACATCTCTTAGAGCCACTCATGAGTGAGGGCATTTTTCCTTGTATGATCACGACATCATCTCTTGTGTACATCACCATTATTGATAGCACTTAATGTAGCGGCCTACACCATCTTGACACCGAGGCCTGGAGATGTAGTCCCTCCTGGACGAACTCCGTTATCAATGGCTTATGTTTTCATGAGCTGATGATTGTCTTGTTCCTCTTCTTTACAACATGCAGATGTATTCATTCATGTTCTTTTAAAATGCAATTTAACACATCACGAAAGTGAAATGTCTTGGAAGGGTCCTTCGTCACACTCGGACCTGGATCACAGCTGATGCCCAAGAATTGGCGGAATGGAAGAAGTGTGTGGCGAAGGCGAGGAGGATTCTTTTGGAGGGAGTTCGAGACCATATTGTCTCGAGTCTCCATGGGAAGGAGACTCCGTTTTCAATGTGGAAGACATTGAAGGATCTATATCAGAACAACAGCGACCAGAGGAAACTGGCGCTGAAGGACAAGCTTCGGAAAATCAAGTGTGAAAAGGGCGACACGATTTCTACATATCTGAACAAGCTCACCACTTGCAGAGATGAGCTTGGAAGTGTAGGAATAACGACAGTCAATGATGATATGGTGAGTCTTGCTCTCCTCGATCTTCCTAAGAGCTGGCATAGCTACCAAGACTCAATGAATGGAAGAGAGAAACTGTCGGATTGGGAACGACTGTGGTTGGATCTGATGCAGGAGGAGATCAGGAGAAGCACCAGAGATGGTTCTTCATCTAAGCATGATGATGAAGAAAATCTAGCCTTAGCAAGTAAGGCGCGGAAAGGGAAAGGGAAGGCTTCCCATTCCAAATCGAGTTCTTCCCATGGTGGGAAGAAGATTGACAAATATAAAGTGAGATGCTTTAATTGTCATGAGGTGGGCCATTATGCAACTAATTGTCTATTGCAGAAATTCAAGAAGGGATCCTCGAAAGGATCAGAAGCTGAGGCACTAGCCTCTCAGTTCGAATTGGATTTTACCCTCATCACATGCATGGTTTCATCGATGGTGGGTTGTGTTTGGTACCTGGACAGTGGAGCCTCATTCCACATGACCGACGATAAGATTTTATTCAGTACCTTGGAGGAGAAAGACATCAAGATGCGCATAAAGATGGCCGATGATGGAAAGTACCATGTTTCAGGTGAAGGTACGGTTTTTTTTCAGAGGGAGCATGGAGCTCCTCTCACCCTGACTGATGTAAAGTATGTGCCTGGACTGAAGAAGAACTTGGTATCGGTCGCAATGTTGGAAGACAAAGGCTATGATGTAGTCTTCAGCAAAGGAAAGGCGTTCCTGAGACACATAACTACGGGTCAGACCAAGAGGATTGGGATTCGAGTGAAGAATCTCTACAAGCTGGATGTAGATGACAGTGCTGCATTGAGTTCCAAAGCAGAATTCGTGCAAAGCCAAGATATTGGCGAGTTATGGCATAGGCGGTTGGGCCACTTGCATCATGGGGCCTTGAAAATAATGCAGCAGATTTCTATCGGACTTCCCAAAGGTAAACTTGAGCATGTGGACACATGCAAAGGTTGTACCTTGGGAAAGTATGCAAATTCTTCCTTTCATGATCGAGACAGTCGAGCTGAAGCAATCTTGGAGCTAGTTCATACAGATTTGTGTGGACCATTCTCGACAGCCTCCACCACTAAAAAAGGGTATTATCTGATTTTCATTGATGATTTTTCTCATAAATGCTGGATCTATTTCATGTAGAAGAGGGATCAAACCTTCTCAAAGTTTTGTGAGTTCAAAGATTTGGTTGAGAAAGAATCAGGGAAGAAGATGAGGGCCTTGAGAAGCGACAATGGTGGAGAGTATGTCTCTCAAGATTTTAAGGACTTCTGTGCAGTGGAAGGAATTAAATAGGAGTTGACGGCACCTCATAACCCACAGCAGAATGGGGTGGCTGAGAGGAAGAAAAAAATGATTGTGGGGGCAGCTCAGGCGATGCTGCATGACCAAGGCCTACCACTTCATTTGTGGGTTGAGGCATACAACACAACAGTCTATTTGCATAATAGAAGCCCGCATCGCATTCTTGGGATGAAGACACAAGAGGAAGCTTTCTTCGGGAAGGGACTAGATGTGAGTCGCTTCAGGATCTTTGGCTCATCAGTATATTGCCATGTGACCAAGGATGCCCAGAAGAAACTTGAGCCAACAACTGAGTTGGGGATACTTGTGGGGTACACTGATACACCTCACAACTATCGGGTGTATTTGCCTACTAGTCGGAACACAGTGGTTCGCAAAGATCTTAAGTTTGATGAGTAGAAGGCCATGCGAGTTTCCCTTGAAAGGGAGCTCCAACTACAGGATGTAGAGGAACTTTTTGTTCCTAAGGAGGAGGAGCCTCAGACTAATTCGGAGCAGCCGCATGCAGAGGTTCCAGGAGTGGAGACATCTACTCATGCAGAGTCTTCCAGAGATGGGCAAAAGCGCACGAGAGAAGTTGACAGATTGTTGTCGGATGCGAGAGAGAATGTGGGAGAACCATCTTCTCAGCGCAGACAGAGGAGGTCACCTGATAGGTACACTGGATACATGGCCCTTGTTGGGGAATGTGTTGAGACCGAGCCATCTTCCTTTGAGGAAGCAGTGCAACAACTGATTTGGGTTGATGCTATGGTGGAGGAGTATGACTCCATAGTTCAGAACAATGTTTGGGATGTGGTTCCAAGACCAGAGAACAAGTCAGTTGTGAGTTCCCGTTGGCTTTACAAGGTAAAGCAAGCTGCTGATGGTAGTGTGGAGAAACATAAGGAAAGATTTGTTGCCCGTGGTTTCTCACAAGTTGAGGGGATTGACTATGATGAGACTTTTGCTCCTGTAGCAAGGTACTCATCTATCAGATCGATGTTGGCACTATCAGCACAGATGGGTTGGAAGATCCATCAGATGGATGTGAAGACTGCATTCCTCAATGGCAAGATTGAGGAAGAGGTGTACATAGAGCAGCTGAAAGGTTTTGAGACCTTCGATCGTGAGTCGCATGTGTGCCGACTCAAGAGAGCTTTGTACGGGTTGAAGCAAGCACCTCGTGCTTGGTACACCAAGATCGACAACTACTTCACCGGGTTGGGCTTCACAAAGAGTGAAGCGGATGCGAACTTGTACCACATCATGGTGGAAGGTAAGCAGTTGATCATTGTTCTTTATGTTGATGATCTGATATTGACAGGTGATGATCAGTTGATCATGTCTTGCAAGGAGGACCTTGCAAGAGAGTTCGAGATGAAAGACATGGGTCTCATGCACTACTTTCTAGGCATGGAAGTGTGGCAGAAGGATGGGGAAGTGTTTGTGTCTCAAGGCAAGTATGCCAATGAGATACTCAAGAGATTCCACATGGAGAAGTGCAAGCCCATGTAGACTCCTCTAGCAAGTAACTGGAGGAAGGAGGATGCTACTTCAGGAGAAGTAGTAGAAGCTACTGTGTATCGGCAGCTTGTGGGTTCACTGATGTACTTAGTGAACACACGACCAGATTTGTGCTATGCGGTGAACCAACTGAGTCAAGCTATGGTTCAGCCTACCAAGCTATTTTGGAAGGCAACTAAGCATGTTTTGAGATACCTCAGAGGCACATCTCAGTATGGATTATGGTACAGACGGTCAGAGGGAGTGAAGCTACAGGGCTTCACAGATGCAGATTGGGTAGGGAGTCCATCAGATTGGAAGAGCACATCAGGAGGAATTTTCAACCTTGGTTCAGCTATAGTTTCTTAGTACAACAGGAAACATAGGTCAGTTGCACTCAGCTCAACAAAGGCTGAATACATGGTTGCAAGTCAGGCAGCATGTAAGACCATTTGGATGCAGAAGATTATAGTTGGTTTGTTTGATCAGAGGATGGATCCAACTGTGATCTATTGTGATAATCAGAGTTGTATCAAACTCTTTGAGAATCCAGTATTTCATGACAGGTCCAAGCATATCGACATTTGGTATCATCATCTCAGAGACTGTGTGGCGAGGAGGATCATGTTGTTGCAGTATATTTCGACCGAGGAGCAAGATGCTGACATTTTGACTAAGGCATTGTCAAAGTGTAAATTCAAGTTCCATAGAGACAGGATCGGGGTGGCAGATAATCCCTTTCTTGTTGAGAGGGAGTGTTGAAAATAACAACAAGAAATGCTAAAAATAGCATTGCTATAGATAGCATTTCAGGATATATTCCAATTTTAATTTGTCCTTGAATTAAAATTCGAATTTAGTCTCACCAGCTGTTTGAAAAATAATTAATTAATTCATCTTGAGTTAATTAGTTGGAGAAATTCAAACATGAAGTCTTTGTGAAGACATGCAACAGTTATCCCTTTGATTGAGGAAGTTATCCCTTAATTAAGGAGATAAGGATGAGTTGTATTTGAGTTGTAATTAGTTAGCTCAGTTAAGTCCAATTAGATTAGTTCCAAACAGTTTGTGGAACTGATTGTGAGTTTAGTCAGTTAATGCATGCATGCATGCAACTAGTGTACTCCAAATAACTGAATATTCTCTCATAAATAACTCATGCATGTCAGTTCAGACAAAGACCCAATTGAGATTAAAGGCAGGGACAATGTACTATCAGTTGCAAGAATATTCCTATGAGAAAATCTCTTGCATGTAGAAGGAATTCATTCCTTGAGGATTGCACAGTTTTACAGTGTGTAAGAGCAGTGTTCCACTTGGTTGAAGGTGAATCATCCCAGAGGAACAACGCAAGGAAATAGGAGGCTTGGAGGACAAAGGAGAAGGCATATGTGTTGTCTATTCTATCTATGAGCAGCAGTGAGGGATTGTGCTGAGAGCTAAAGCTTTGTGTAATCCTGATATATTTCCACTTGTATGATAATACAAATAGCGGGGTTTTTAGCTGAGGCTTTCCTAGAGTATTCTTCTGTGTTTCATGTGTATTGATTCTTCTTCTCTGTTATATGTGTTCTGTTTGATCTTGCTCAAATTGATTAAGCTTCCGCAAGTTTAATAGTAGAAGTAGATTAAGTATTCTGCTTTAGTACATTGCATAATCAATTTAATCTGTAGTGAGAATTTCTACACCAATCCTATGTAAGCACCAACTTACAAAAATTTCAGGCTCTAACCTGTTAGGAAGATGAGGACACCAATCCTCCATAAGCACCAAATTACAATAATTGCAGGCTCCAACCTAAACTCAACCTTTAATACACTATAACATGTACTTCAAATTAGGTATGAAATACATCATCAAATAGCAGAACTCAACCCTTAAACTTGGCCTTCAAATAGTAGAATTCATCTCCTGAAACTTGGCCTTCAGACAACAAAACTCATCCCTTGAAACTCGGCCTTGAAAACAACAATACTCAACCCTTGAAAACAAACCTCAAACATACCAAAAACCCTTCCCAATAACAATGCCAAAAACCCTTCAAAAGATGTGTCAAAACCATTTCATAGAACACTACTTCAATTCAACTTACTTTATTTCTTCTTAGTTCATGAGGTATGAACTTCAGACATTTCCATCTCTCACCTAAACACAGAACTCGATTTTTGAGTCAAGTGGTTGGAAATACTCCTTCTCATGCCCATTTATAGTACATCAGGACTCTAAATTAGGGTTGACTTGTCCACTGGCGAGGTTAATTGGTGCAATAGGTATAAGTATAGTGAATATTAAAAAAAAAACATTTCTCCTCAACCATGAGGAGCTAGAAGGTGTTACATATACCATTGGAAATATCTTGAAATAAGATTTCCAACTGCATATCCTATGCTCCCATTTGAGCAAGCGAATTGGAGAAAAATTCCTTCAAAGTTAGGGTATCCAAATGGGGCATTCTTACACTTTGGTTGAGTCATCTTGACAAAATATTCCATATCTCCTCATTCCTACGGAATTAGAGGGAGTGCCATATATTGTTGGAAAGGCCCCAGAATATGCTATTTGGCTATGTGATTTCCTCTTTCATTTGGACAATATTCGACATTAATAACAACCATTTTCAATAATAGCCCCCTTTCTTATTGATGGAAATACTTTGATATATGCTTCCTCCAATGGTTGCTTTCCCTGTTTGGATTATATTTATACTTTTCGTCAATTCTTCCCCCTGTTTGCATTCTCTTCATACTTTTTGTAAGTTTCTCCCTTGTCTGCATTCTCTTCATACATTTTTTCATTTACTCCACTGTTTGCATTCTCTTCATACTTTTTGTGAGTTTCTTCCCCTATCTGCATTCTCTCCCCCTTTGACATCAATATCAAATGGTGATTCCCCCAAGTTTGTGCTTCCTTTATTGAGATAAAAGAGAGATCATTCCCAACTTCTACCTGAGATATTCAAAAATTGCTATTGGCAAAGGTTTGGTAAAGATGTCAACAATATGTTTGTTGGTGCCAATATATTCCATCTTGAAATTTTCCTCGATGTCTTATTCCCTGAGGAAATGATACTTGATTGGAACATGATTTGTTCTTGAGCTTCATGATAGGATTTTTGAGAAATTTAATGCACTAGCATTGTCACAGAAAATAAAATTTGGTTGATCATATTCCACTTTGATGTCCTGTAAAGTTTATTTCATCCAGAGAAATTGGGTACAACACTCTGTTGTTGCTATGTATTTGACTTCAACTATAGAAAGAGAAATTCATGATTGTTTTATGCTTGACTAGGATACAAGAAAATATCCCAAGAAAAATGCACTCCTATTAGCGATTTTTCTATCACATATGTTACATACCCAATCAACATCTTTGTGTGATGTTAATGTAAAAAATTTACTCTTGGTATATGAAAGCCCAAAATCTACTGTGCCATTTAAGTATCAAAATATCCTTTTCACTAGTTGAATATGTGATTCCTTTGGTGCTGGTTGAAATCTTGCAACCATTGTAATTGCCTGCATAATGTCTGGTTTCAAAGTTGTAAAGTATAGTAGACTCCTAATCATAGATCTCTAAAGTGTTGAATTGACTTTGGGAGATTCATCATCCTTGCTTAACTTGCATCTTATAACCATATGGGTACTAACTAGTGCACATTCTTCCATTCTGAATCGCTTGAGCATCTCTTTTAGGTATTTGGTTTGGCCAATGAATATTCTTTCTTTGTTTTAAGAAACATACCATCGAAGGAAGAAGGACAATTCTCCAATCATTGTCATTTCCTAAGCAAATCCATGACTCATATCATCGTTATTGCTTCCAAAAATGAGATCATCCACAAATACATGTGTAATTAGTAAGTTGGTCATTTTCCATCTTGATGTAGATATTATTGTCAACGACCCCTCTTTTGAAGCCTTGTTGTTGAAGATAGTGGTCCAACTTTGCATGCCAAGCTCTTAGGGCTTGTTTTAATCCATAAAGAGTTTTCTTCAATTTGCACACATAGTCTTTATTTTTGGACAAGTCAAAGCCTTCTAGTTGTTTGATGTTGTTGTAGCGGCTACAACCACCCTCCAAAATTTTGCAAATGCTTTGATTTTGAAGCCTTCCTTCCTATCCAAAGGAGATTATCTTGCACTGATACAGGTATTCATGCTTTGATTGAGACTTGTCTTTTTCATTTGTGCTTGTGTTTGCTTGTTTCCACTCTTAACTGATCTTTCTAACTCACAAGCTAATCTCCCGACTTAGTCTTACAACAGTTTTGGGCTTGCCTCCAAAAACTGTCGAATCCTTAAGGGAAAGCAACTTTGATGGTTACAATTTCGCAATACAAACTTCCAATCATATTTGAGCTAAAAAAATGCACAGTCATGGAAGGTAGCCCATCACTAAGCCAAGAAACTGCGCAATCTCTCATTGAGCTCAGAAACTGCGCAGTGCATTGAGCGAAAAAGTTGCCCAATTTCATAGAATTGCACAATATTTCTTGGTAGCATGAATGACAAGTTTCCCCAAAAATCCAAAAAAGCAAAAAAAATCTAAAAAGCAAAAAAATCCATAAGAAGAGATCCATTATTAGTATCCTGAAGGAGGCACACTTGCTATTTTTAGAAACTTCCGCCAAGTGTTGCTTTTTCCTCAATTTTAGGCATGCGCGTCATAAACCCTCATTCGCTCAAGGATTTTGGAGCTCTAGCATTCCCAAGGAGATCAAGGAACCTTCGTTGCGGTCATTGTCGCTTTTCGGTGAGTTTCGCTTTTATCGTCTTTTGCCTCTTTTTCTATCGCTTTTTGTCGTTTCGCTTGTGTGAGTGTTGTTTTGCTTATTTCTCTTCATGGTTGCTGGTGTTTCAACTTATTTTAGCTTGTATAAGTGTTTTTCTAATTTGTCATTTTCCTTTCACAAGTGTCACATCGATTTTATTGTTTTTGCATCGATGGTTGTTGTTGCGGCAACTCTCCTCACATGCTTAATTTTCCTTCTGTTTGTTGAGTTTCTACACTTGATCTACATTGATTTACTCAAACTTGTCAATTTTTCACTCAATCTCACATCATCACTTAGTTATTCTCATTTTCCACACTTCCATCGGGCATATTTCCTTGGCCAAATTTTGTTTTCCCAGTTGGGCACTCTATAATCCTAATTGCTCAATCCAAGAGCTTGGCCTCTGAAGCTGCGCAGTGCATAATACAGGCTTGCCCAATTGCGCATTGTACAGTTCCAGGCTCAACCTGTCACTTTGGCCACTGAGACTGCGCAATGCACAGTCTCTCTTAGTCCCTGCCCATTTTGAATTGCGCATTACGCAGTCTCAAGCCTCACGATCCACCCTTGGATACTGGGACTGCACATTGCGCATTTCCCACAGTCAGTCTCCCTTGCTTGTTGATGAAAATTGCACAATCCCTCTCATCAGTTGCTCAGTTTGATGCTTGATCATGCTTTGAAGGTAGATTTGAAAAATCTAATGTTTTCTTTCCATGAGTGTCCTTTTTGTCCCATGGGTACCACACTTATGAAGCACTTCTCTCCAACATTCATTGTTACCATGGCACCAAAGAGAGTTGCTTCAAAAGAGACCAATGAAAGTAGTACTGGGGAAGCAGTTGAGAAAACACCAGTAGACTTGCCAGTGTATGCGAACACTCAATTGTTTATAGAAAAGGGGTCAACACTAACATGGTAGCAAGTTAATGAAGCTCTTTCAGCAAAGAGCCTTAAGGCAAATCTAGAGGATCGACAGGTTTATCTTAGTATCTGACAGTCAGGACTACACAGGGTTGCATGGAGATATCCATCCTTCCCATGTGCAGATGTCATCAACTATATTGTTTCACATATTGATGAGAAGACCATGACATTGAGAAATGCCAGCGGACAGAAGCTTGCTAACTTTCTAGCAGAAGATTATTAGCGCATGTATCACTTGCCTGAGCTAGTGAAGCTCATGGACTCATTTTTCTATGCCACTAATAGTTATGTGAAAACAAGATATATTGTTTTGTTAGACTTTAAGCTTCCGTGGTAGTTTTTTGGAGCATGATCTGGATTATCCACAATATTATGTTTCTTATGTCAACGTTTCGAACCCCAAAGGGGGTCCATCATCAGGACCAAAATTGATAGAATATGAATGACAGTTATTTTGAGAGAAGAATCTTCTGACCAGAGTATATATACAAAAACCTAGAATTTTTTTATATAGAAGCCGACTCTTACTTATATGAATTTTAATTTTAATTTATTTTATTTTATTTTAAGTTTAATTACTTTGGTTATTAATATAATTTTAATTATTATAATTATTTGTTTTGATTAAATGTTAAATAAATTAATTATTAATCACTTATAACTAATTAAAGTAATGAGATAAGTTTATATAATGTTTTAGTCTATTTTATTCCATTGATTATAGATTAGTTTTATTGTTTTAATTAATTTTATTATTACTATTAAACCTAATTATAAATGATCTAATTAATTTAATTGATTTTAATTAATTAATAAAGTAATTATATTAATTAATTAATATAATAAATTAATTTATTAATTAATATAAATAATTCATAAATTAATATACTAAAATAATAACTAATTAATTAATTAATATAATTAATTATTTTGATTAAATGTTAAATAAATTAATTATTAATCCCTTATAACTAATTAAAGTAATGAGATAAGTTTATATAATGTTTTAGTCTATTTTATTCCATTGATTATAGATTAGTTTTATTGTTTTAATTAATTTTATTATTACTATTAAATCTAATTCTCTAGAAGTAAATGATCTAATTAATTTAATTAATTTTAATTAATATAATTAATTAATAAGTTAATTACTTAATTATATTAATAAATTAATATAATTTATTAATATAATTAATAAATTAATAAAATCTTAAATCAAAATAGATAATTTGTTTCTTTAGGTCCGATAGACCATTATTTGGTCTCAGCGGACGTTAACCACCATCATCATCATCATCATAATAAATAAATTAATATAATAAATTAATTTATTAATTAATATAAATAATTCATAAATTAATTAATATACTAAAATAATAAATTAATTAATATAATTAATAAATTAAATAATAAACTAATTAATATAATAAATTAATTTATTACTTAATATAATAAATTAATTAATATAGTTAATTAATAAATTAATATAATTAGTTAATAAATTATTTAATTTAATTTATTTGATCAACTAATAATAAATTAATTTATTAATTAATATAAATAATTCATAAATTAATTAATATACTAAAATAATAAATTAATTAATATAATTAATAAATTAATTAATAAACTAATTAATATAATAAATTAATTTATTACTTAATATAATTAATCAATAAATTAATTAATATAATAAATTAATTTATATAGTTAATTAATAAATTAATATAATTAGTTAATAAATTAATAAATTATTTAATTTAATTTATTTGATTAACTAATTAATTAATTAATCTTATTTAATTTTAATTTTAATTTTAGTTATTATTAATTATTTTTAAAAATTAATTTGTTAATTAATATAAATAATTCATAAATTAATTAATATACTAAAATAATAAATTAATTAATATAGTTAATAAACTAATTAATATAATAAATTAATTTATTACTTAATATAATTAATCAATAAATTAATTAATATGATAAATTAATTTATATAGTTAATTAATAAATTAATATAATTAGTTAATAAATTAATAAATTATTTAATTTAATTTATTTGATTAACTAATTAATTAATTAATGTTATTTAATTTTAATTTTAGTTATTATTAATTATTTTTAATTAATTGATTAATTTAAAATTTTGGTTTGAAACTATGCTTCTAAAGGTTTGGAGGGATTTTTCCGTCTAATCAGGGGGAGCCAATTTCCACTAATCTCACTCCCATTGTCCCTTTTGAGGTTCTGAGGAAGTTTCATAATTTCAATAGCCTCTCTAATTTTTCTCTTTTAATAATGATCCTCTCTTGCAATGATCCAGGCGTCTTCTAAACACACATGATGTTTGGTCTTGGATGAGTGTTCTGCAAGGGTTGATATATTGTTAAAGGCTGGGTGAAAGAGCCATCGAAGTTTCGATAGACACCCACCCATTCATACAAGACAAAGTCTCTCAGGAAGGCCTACCAACTCTTAGTTATCTTAGCTTGCAGGATCCATGGTCAGTAGAGCACAGAGACCTTTCCTGAAGGGTGGGAAGTCTTATTGAACCAAGTTGTGAATGAGGGGAAGCCGTTCAACTGGTCAGATTTGTTGGCTCGATAGTTGAGAGCCCATGTAGCACAAGCCCAGAGTCCTCCCAAGGGTGAGCAAGCAAGGTTTTATATGTCTGCATATTTACTGGATGTAATATGTGCACAACATTAGTTTCTTGGCATGAATTGGACATGGACACCAGGAGAAACGAGCGTGCATATCTATTACAAGTTGTTATTGGATTATAGTCATCGAAGACTAATGTAACAACTAATTGACCATTACATCGTCCCGCTCTACAAGCTCATTTTTGAATAAGAACAACCTTTAATTTCACAAGGATCACTGGAGGCAATAACAAAGATCACAGATTGGTATGCCTCACTAGGTGGCACCTTCCTTAGGGTGTTCGACGGAGAGAAGTCGCTGCATTTTTTACTAAGGTATGCCACCGACAACCTTGTCATGCAATAAGTGTCATATCATCTCACTACAGAGTTGTCAACAACTTTGCACAGGAAGAAGGAAGCACCATAGCCCACTCTTCCTTTGCAAATTGGATTATACGAGATAAAGAACTTGAAATTTGTGAATACAGAGGGAAAGGAGATAGTGAATTTTTCATGTTGTACTTGAGACTTTAATCTGTATGATCCCTGTAGTGTTTGTAAAGATCACCGTGTGAGAATTCAATTTCAATGGATCAACGAGGCTTTTCATTGGCTAGAGGAGGATCCATGGAGGAATTTCTATAATTCCTGCAAATTCCGTGAGTTGTTTAGTTTAGTAGGGACTTCTAGGGCTACTCCGTAGAGGGCAAAAACACCAGAAGAAAAAACAACGGAAGGTAGCAATCCCATGTAGGATAAGGGAAAGAGAAATATTGTCGACAATCCAAGGGGAGAAAAAACTGCAAGATGAAAGCAAATCCTTTTCTTATGAAAGCAACTTTAACAACTGAAGTGAAGAGGAAGCATAGGATACAGAGTGTAGAGTGGAGGAATAGAGAAAAGTAGAGGATGCAAGAAGTAGAACTGAAGTTGCAGGAAGCAGAACAAAAGCTGAAGGAAGAATGGGAGCAGAGGAGGAAAGAACAAGAAGAGAAGCAGAAGCGGGAAGAAGAAGAAAGGCAAGGCACAATGGCAGGAGAAACAAAGCCGATGTAGGTTGAAGAACCAGAACGAAACCAACCAGCAACTAAGGAGTAAGGTGAATGATTGCAGGATCGGGAGCTTGCTCAATAGATTGAACACTTTGTTGGAGTTACATATATGGAGATGGAACAAGAGCCACAAAATGAAAGATGTTGATCTAATGTCGATCGCATCCATTTAGTTTCCACCACCTCCAAAAGCAGAGCCAACCTCGAGTGAGGAAGGGTATGTTGTTCCTCTTGATGATGATCCAGTAATGGATGTGAACAATCTGCCATTTGATGAGTTCCAAAAGAAGATTGTACAAGTACGGAGAAAGATTTTTCTGGAAGATCGCACATCACCTGCATTCATTAGAGAAAGGGTGATAGTGGCGGACACCAGGAAGAATCCAAATGCCATTTTCAAAGCCAACGTAGCCTTTACAAGTGCAACAAGATCAAACATTTAGTATTTGATGGTCGAGAATGAGCAATTGGCACAAAACTTATAGTATGCCAGGTAAGAGGCAGAACAACTCTACGCATGATTCAGATCTTGGGGGGAGGCCCCCAAGATCTAAAAGATTGAAATGGATCTTGTGGGGGAGGCCCCCAAGATCTGAAGAATTTCAATGCTAGAAAGAAAATGACAAAACAAACAATAAATAAAACCACAAAGAAACTTTTTATTAAAATCGATAATAACTATAAAGGCTACATTGTGGCAGACAATCTGTCCTTTTACAAAATGTGACTTGTTACTTATAGTCTTTTTCAGTTACAATACCACAGGTCAATTCCATGGGTGAATGAATACCATGGGTTGATGTCACAATACCATGGGTGGATGTCACAATTCCATGGGAAAATACCATGGGTGAATGAATACCATGGGTGGATGAATACCATGGGTTGATACCATTTTCTATTCAGATCATTCCTCCCTCCTTAAGAAGCAATGGTCCCTATTGCGTGAAGTTCCCTCCTGCGAAGCCTTTGTTGAATATGAAGACCCACTGAAGAGAAGGGTTTTATGTGGTTAACCCATAACCATGATGAACAAAGATCCGAGGATAGAGATACCCTGTAATGCTTGTGACCAACTGTGATACTGACAGTGTGTGACCTAGCAAATGGACTTCGATGAAGTGTGGGTTTGTGGATGACCCATAACCATGAGAAACCAAGATTCAAGGATAGAGATACCCTGTAATGTTTGTGATTAACTGTGATACTAACAGTGTGCGGCCTAGCAAATGGACTTCGATGACAAGGATTTTGTGTGGTTGACCCATAACCGTGATGTTGGCTGTTAATGAAGTAGCAGGTGCCTACATAGCTTGGGGTGGGAGGGCACGTCTCCAAAGAACCCAAGCTGAATGCTGCTATGCTGAAACTGATGAATGTGAAGCAGGTGCCTACTAAAGTGGGATGGGGGGGCACGTCTCCAAAGGGAACCCGCTTTGAATGCTGCTCCAGAATTAAAATGGACATAACTCAATCAATATAGCTCAGAATATTTATTATAACCTATTTTTGGAAACATAATGACCATTTTTGATCTTCACATGTGTTGGAAATCCTTATCTGGACACTTTAGAATCTCATATTCGCGCTGCAACTTTTCTGCCGTCACAAAAGTTTTGAAAAAATAGCTGATTTTAAATCAGCGATATCTTCCACATCCAAACTCCAATTTGACCCATTTTTTTTTTAAATGGAACAATTTTTCGAGAGTAGATCAGATATACAATCACTTTTCTGAAATTTTGCACAAAAATTGCAAAAAAAAAAAAAGAAGATAGGAGAGTCGTCGTCCATGAATTGTCGTCAGAAACATTTCTACAACATAGCTGATTTTAAATCAGCGATATCTCCCTCATCCAGACTCCAATTCAGCCGATTTTTTTTTTGAATTTGGGTATTTTTTCACAAGGAATCTAGATATGTTATTTTGTTTTGTAAATTTTGCACCAAAAATTTCAAATCTGGTCTGCAAACGTGTCACCCAAAAACATTCCTACAAAAAAATGAAAAAAATGAAAAATTCTTCCTGCTTGGCCCAAGAAAATGCTTTGTAGAGGACGTAGCACATGCCTGAAGTTTGTTGAATATTGCTGCAAAATTTGAAACTGAAATATGCATCAAACCCTCATTCCCATGGAATCATAACCTGCTATGATACCATTGATCCGAATCTTGGGGGGAGGCCCCCAAGATCTAAAAGATTGAAATGGATCTTGTGGGGGAGGCCCCCAAGATTTGAAGAATTGCAATGCTAGAAAGAAAATGACAAAACAAACAGTAAATAAAACCACAAAGAAACTTTTTATTAAAACTGATAATAACTATAAAGGCTACATTGTGGCAGACAATCTGTCCTTTTACAAAATGCGACTTGTTACTTATAGTCTTTTTCAGTTACAATACCATAGGTCAATTCCATGGGTGAATGAATACCATGGGTGGATGTCACAATACCACGGGTTAATTCCATGGGTGAATGAATACCATGGGTGGATGTCACAATACCATGGGAAAATACCATGGGTGGATGTCACTTACAATACCATGGGTAAATTCCATGGGTGGATGAATACCATGGGTTGATGCCATTTTCTATTCGGATCAGCGCAACATCACAGAACGCAGGTCTACTTGGAGGAGATGAGAGCAACGATACTTGATGATGTATCAACACTTGGATAAACCATGCAGAACCTCTATGAGGAGTTTGTGACCATACATAAAGCAGTTGTCTATTTGCATGGCCTACAACAACAAAGCAAAGATTTATTAAAACTCTCAAGAATGTAGACGCTGCCATTACCTATGAGAATAATGGACAATGTGATACAAAGGGGCACCACTTTACTTAGGGAAGAAAATGAAACCACATGCAGAGCTAGAGAGAGTGAGAGTTCAGATGTTGATTCACAACGACAAGGAGCTCTCCTCATTTATTGGTAGCATTAAGGACTCATATGTACAGTTACTTAGTATTATGGATGTCTTGGTGGAAACACACAAGATCCCATAAGTTCGCTCACTCATCAAAGCCAAACCTAGGAACCAAGTTTGACAGGAGATCAAAGAGTACTTGGAGCAGCTGAGACAGATTGCCACCAAGGAAGATTTGGAGCTGAACAGAAAGAACATGCAAAACTACATCGATGGTCCTATCCAAATTAGAACAATGTTGCTCATGCTTTAGAGGGAAGTTGAAACTGGTTCCAAGTCATTGTACCTAGATGCCATGGAGGCTAGAGTCCGCTTCCAGCTAGACACCATCATGTAGTTTGGGGATGTCATCGCACAGTACCAAGCTTAGCACCAATATGTGACCAAGAAGCATCAAGTGGAAGTTTTTGAGCTAGAGTTTCCCCAAACTCAAGCATCATAGTATTTTGTCTTGTTAGGCTGTCAAGTTGTCTCTACCCTATTTTGTCTTATATGGGTACAAGTGTAAAATGTAATATTATTTGTAATTATTTTGTAAAGTGAAATTCCAAGTCTCAATATTGGAATGTGAAGAGTCATGATGTAATGTAATGAGTCATTTGAAAGAAGTTGAAGAGTCATGAGGGTAGTCCAAAGGTCACAAAGGGGAGTTGAAGGGTGATCTACCCCCTTGTTATAAACAAAACCTCATAACTCATGTAAAGGGGCCTTTGGGAGCCAAGATTTTAGCTAGGCTTACGCTTAAGAAGGGCTTGGGAGTTTTGTGTGAGCCTTGGCTTCTACGTAAGCATAGAGCGAGTATACTTCTTTGGAGGAGCAGGTGTTCTTGACTTTAATGTTCCACTATTGGGGTTAGTGGTCTGTCAATGATGTATGTATGAATGGAACTTTCACTTATAATAAAACTCAGAGCCGTCACACTTTCATGCATATGTTGTGAATATAATAGGAATATTCTTGTTTTATTTAACTATTTTGTTTGCATTTGTATGAATCTTGTTGAATGTGTGTTGTTGTATTATTCTACACCTTAACTTGTGGACTATTTCGCATGTTAGCTCGTGATTTCATTATGCTCATGTGTTCCTTTCAAGCTGCGTACTATTATAGGCTTCCAAGGGGCACACTTCCTTTTCCCTTTATGTATTGGAACCTTCATGCATTTCACTTAACTTTCCATAGGGTCACACACTTTCTGTCACCAAAGTTACCGTACTTCACTATGTGCTTTTTCGTAGTTAAGGAATAACATTACCATCCACTGCTGGGACTCCTAGTCTAAACGGTGTGAGGTCTAGTTGGGACTTCATATTGGCGAGATCCCTTGAATGTTGGCGGGTTGAGCACCGTCAACATTTCTGGCACTAGAAGGAGGGCCAAATGACAAGTTGAGCCCTTGAAGTCTGTTTTGAATTTATGCACTCATTTAATGACTTCTCCCTAAGTCATAACCCCGACATGTTTTTGTAGACACACAAATATGTAAGTGTCAATGAGAATTATTGCTTACTTGTCAAATTTGAAATTCAATGGCGAGGGTGAAACAACCTTATTTGAACACATTGCCCATTTTCTTCATTTCTGCACGAAGCACAATATCCACTGTGAGGATGTTGGTTGTTGGTTGTTCATTCTCACTTTTAAAGGGAACGTACAAGAATGGTGTAACACATTGCCTAATGACTCCATACTATCTTTCGAACACCTTGTCACAGAGTTGTTTCGTGCCTTTGATACGTATGATCGTAAAGCTCTGTGCAAGAAAATTCCGAAGTAGTGAAAATCACCTGATGAATATATCTAGGATTTTCATAATCGTTTTATTCATTTTTTCTTTGAATTTACAGAAGATTATGTTGATTTCTCTTTCTTGGTTAACAAATTCCTATATCTTGTTCAAATTTCATAAAATTTGCATGAGCTCTAATATTTCGAACCTCTCCCAACATACCTCGGTATTAGAGCTTCTAAATATGTGACGGATAAGGTCGTTACTCCAAGTGACCCTCCACCCCCTTCTCATCAAACAACTCTAATTCTGTAGATTGAGGTGGGAGAAGTTGGGAATTCACCTGCTGATCTATCACCTTCTTCTTCCACCCCACATACTCAGAGTTTCAACGCAGGTTTGGACTATGAATCTGATGGCTATGATGAAGTGTTATCTTCTCGTCCCCCACCCTTTGGTTCCTTTGATCCTTCAGATTGTGAGTTGTTGTGTTCACCTATTTTTAATCCTTCTTTTGATGTTCATGAGGATCGAGTTTTGGATGGAGTTAGTGTTGAACAACCAACTTGTGATATAATTTACGATGATTATGTGTGGGAGCCCATAGTTGAACAAGAATCAACGATCAAGGATGATTCTTCTTCTTCCACACCTCTCCCTCATTATACTGACATTTTTGATGATCCTGTCATCCCTATCAAATCTTGTGAAAAATCAATTTCTGATCATTCTCAAAACAAGTGGAATGTTAGTTTTTCATCTGAATGAAGAGAGGACAAATCTGTTTTTCCTGATCTATCCAATCTCTAATCTTATTTTTCTATAAATATAGAGGGTGAAATTTTTCATTTTCCATCATCCCCTTATTATGATTCGTCAGATCATGAGGATGCCTCTGTTTGTATTCTTGAACTTTTTGATCATGGTTGTCGTGATCATTACATTGATTCATTTGATCACGATTCTGATTTTTCCAATGTCAATCTTTCTAAGCCACCAATCTTCGACGATCCATCTTCTGGTGAATCGGAAATCCCCCAAGTTGTTGACGCACTTTAGCCCGAGTTGATGGTTATGCCAGGTTCTCGTAGTCTTGAGGTCAGTTCCACTCCCGATCAGAATGGATTTGAATCTTTCAAGGCTCCTCATCATTCTATCACACACAATGAAAATCAATCTATTTTACAATTTTCACATCCTCCATCTATATCACACGATCCTATAGCTTAGTCATTAGTGGAGTCATACGTGGTGAGCACAGTTGCAAAAAAAATAAAATCTTCTTTCTTTATGTTCGCCCGTTTCTGTAGTTTGAAAGTTTGTTCTTGCATCTCTCAGGTCGTAGTGTGTCTAGACACCACAATGCATCCGCAAAATGTCTTCCATGCACATTTCATTCTTACTTTTCTACGTGTACTTCCAAACTTTGAATGTTTTGGTTTGCATTGTCCTATATATTTTTATTTATTTATTGTTATGCTTGTATATCTTTCTTGACATGCATTCCCTCGCGTACATAGGCCAACCAATGTGCCAGTGGCTACATTGGAAGTATCATTTCACGTGAGTTTGGCCTATTCACTGTTAGGTTAGGAGTAGGAGTAATTGGTTTCTTTTCTTGTTTGTTTATGTGATTTGCTTTCTTTTACTTTCCACTCCACACTTTTCTTCTGTTTGTTTTCTTTCAGTTATAGGATAGCTTCTGCATGAGACCATGTTTGGCTTCTCAAACAAGCAGGGTGAAGTCCAAGAGGAAGTTGTACTGTTATCAACACTTTTTTATCTATTTTTCCCTCTCTTTATGTGAACCTTGCAGTTCTTTTAGTTGATACTTTGATGGAAAATACGTTCCTTTCGGAGATAGTCACAGTGAAATCACGATGCCCTCACTTTTAACTAGTACCACTTACTCTAATCAATCTTCTATTTTTTGGTTAATCCTTATCAATTAAGTCAAGTAGAGAAAGGAGGGGAGGAAAAACTTGACAAGTATTTTAGAGGTGTATATAAACATACTTCTCTGGAGGGACAACCTCTTTTGCTCTCAATAAGTCAGGATCCCTCTTCTGCCCCCATGAAATAAATAAGTGCCTACTCATAGTTCTTTGAACAATAAAAATGAAAAAATGAAATAAAGGGCGAAAGAAGAGAAAGGCTTATTATGCATAGGGATGAAGCAAGCGACTCTACTGGGGTACTGTCCAAGCTCGCTGGCAACGGAACAATGTTTGTGTTCCTGAAGTGACTCTTCCAGGGTACTGTCCAGGCCTATTGGCAGCAGAGCAACACCAGAGATGAAAAATAAGACTCTGAAATTTTCTTTTACTTGTGCCTTTATATACTTCTCATACCCAATCAAAATTAATCATTTTGACTTGGTTTGGTATGTGTGTTTCCGATGAAGAGAATGGTAGGGGATATATCTTTAACTCAAGCTAAGTGAAGAAACTACGAAAATCGATGAAATGAACAATACTTCCAGAAGAGTTAGACATGTTTTGCATGAGACAATATCCATACAGAGAACTGGAGTTCTACCAGTGTGTCTCTAGTATTGTAGTGACTACAATCACCGTCCAAAATTTTGCCTATGCATTGATTTTGGAGCCTTCCTTCCTATCCACAGGAGCTTATCTTGCATTGATTCAAGTATTCATGCTTCTATTGAGACTTATCGTTTTCATTTGTGCTTGCTTTTGCTTGTTTCCACTCTTAACTGATATTTCTAACTCACAAGCTAATCTTCCGACTTGGTCTTACAACAATTTTGGGATTGCCTCCAGAAACTACACAATGCTTAAGGGGAAGCAACCTTGATGTTTGGAATTGCACAGTTCAAACTGACAGTTGGCCTTGAGCTCAAAAACTGCGTAGTCGTGGAAGGTAACCCAACACTGAGCCCAGAAACTGCGCAAATCCCTCACTGAGCTCAGATACTGCGAAGTGCACTGAGCCGAAAAGTTGCCCAATTCCCCAGAATTGCGCAATCTTTCCCAGTAGCATGCATGGCAAGTTTCCTTGAAAAAAAAAAACAAAAGAGCTAAAAAGAAAAAAAACATCCGTAAAAAATATGGATCCATTATTAGTATCCTGAAGGAGGCACACTCACTATTTTTAAAAACTTATGCTAAGTGTTGCTTTTTCCTTGATTTTAGGCATACATGTCATAAGCCCTCATTCACTCAAATCTATTTAATCAAAACCTCTAGATCTAATTTGAACATTTGATATTGGATCTCTATCATTCTAGAGGAGATCAAGGAACCTTCAGTGCAATCATCACTGCTTTTTTGGGTAAGTTTCGCTTTTATCGTCTTTTGCCGCTTTTCTCTCGCTTTTTTCGTTTCGCTTATGTGAGTGTTGTTTTTCTTATTTCTCTTCATGGTTGCTGGCATTTCAACTTATTTTACCTTGTAAACATTTTGTTCTAAGTTGCCATTTTTCTTTCACAAGTGTCACATCGGTTTTGTTGTTTTTGCACTGATGGTCGCAGTTGCGGCGACTCTCCTCACATACTTAATTTTTCTTATGTTTATCGAGTTTCTATACTTGATCTACATTTATTTACTCATAATTAGTCATTTTTCGCTCAAGGTCACATCATCACTTGGTTTTACTTGTTTTCCACACTTCCACTGGGCATATCTACACTTGGCCAAATTTTGTCTTGCCCAACTGGGCACTACGCAATCCTAATGATCAAGCCGAGAGCTTGGCCTCTGGAACTGCATAGTGCATAGTACAGGCTGACCCAACTATGCATTACACAGTTCCAGGGCTGAACCTGTTACCATGGCCATTGAAACTATGCAATGCGCAGTCTATCCCAGTCTCTGCCCAAGCTAAAATGCGCATTGCGTAGTCTCAAGCGTCATGCTTGACACTTGGCTACTGGAACTGCACAATGCGCAGTTCCCACGGTTAGTATCCCTTGCTTGTTGATTAAAAATGCGCAATCCCTCTCACCAGTTCCTGGTTTACTGCTTGATCATGCTTTGAAGGTAGATTTACAAAAGCTAATGTTTCCTTGCCATGAATGTAATTTTTGTCCCACAGGTAGCACACTTGTGAAGCACTTCTCTCCAATAGTCATTGTTACCATGGAACCAAAGAAATATGCTTCAAAAGAGACCACTGAAAGTAGTACTAGGGAAGCAGTTGAGCAAACACTAGTACACTTTCCAATGTATGCATACACTCAACTGTTTATAGAAAAGGCCTCAACACTAACATGGCAGAAAGTTAATGAAGCTCTTTCAGCAAATATCCTTGAGGTGGATATAGAGAAACGACATGTTTATCTCAGGTAGTTAGGACTACACAGGGTTTCATGCAGATATCCAGCCTTCCCATGTGCAGATGTCATCAGCTAGATTGTTTCACACATTGATGAGAAGACCATGACATTGAGAAATTCCAACGAACATAAGCTTGCTACCTTTCTGGTAGAAGATTATTAGTGCATGTATCACTTGCTTGAGCCAGTGAAGCTCATGGACTCATTTTTATATGCCACCAACAACTATGTGAACACAATAGATATTGTTAAAGGCTGGGTGAAAGAGCCATCGAAGTTTCGACATACACCCACCCATTCATACAATACAAAGTCTCTTAGGAAGGCCTACCATCTCTTGGTTATCTTAGCTTGCAGGATCCATGGTCAGCAGAGCATGAAGACCTTTCCTGAAGGGTGGGCAGTCTTATTGAACCAAGTTGTGAATGAGGGGAAGTCATTCAACTGGTCAGATATGTTGGCTCAACAGTTGAGAGCCCATGTAGCACAGGCCCAGAGTCCTCCCAAGGGTGAGCAAGCAAGGTTTTATATGTCTGCATATTTATTGGATGCAATCTGTGCACAACATCAGTTTCCTAGCATGAACTGGACATGGACACCATGAGAAACTATCATGCATATCTATTGCAAGTTATTATTAGATTATAATCATTGAGGTGTAATGGAACAACAATCTGACCATTTAATCACCCCCCTCTACAAGCTCATCTTTGAAGAAGAACCACCTTACATGTCATGAGGAGAAATGGAGGCAATAACAGAGATCACAAATTAGTATGCCTCGCCAGGTGGAACCTTCCTTAGAGTGTTCGACAGAGAGAATTTAGCACATGTTTTACCAAGTTATCCCACCAACAAGTTTGTCATGCAAGAAGTGTGATATCATCTCGCCACAGGGTTGTCAACAGCTTTGCACATGATGAAGAAAGCACCATGGCACACTTTTCCTTTGAAAATTGGATTATACGAGATAAATAACTTGAAAGTCGCGGATATCGAGGGAAAGTAGATAGTGAAGTTTGCATTCGATACTCGAGACTTTAATCTGTATGATCCTCGTAGTGTTTTCAAAGACAACTGTGCAAGAATTCACTTCCAGTAGATCAGCGGGGCTTTTCATTGGCCATAGGAGGATCCATGGAGGAATTGCCACAATGCCTCCAAACTCCATGAGCCCGTTAGTTTAGTAGGGAATTCACGAGCTACTCCATAGAGGGCATCAACACCAGAAGAAATAATAGTAGAAGGCAACAATCCCATGCAGGAAAAGGGAAAGAGAAAGATTGCCAACAGTTCAGGGGGAGAACAAAGATGCAAGATGAAAGAAAATCCTATTCTTATGAAATTAGCTTTAGCAGTTGAAGTGAAGAGGAAGCATAGGATATAAAGAGTAGAGCAGAGGAAGAGAGAAAACCAGAGGTTACAGGAAGAAAAGTTCAAGTTGCAGGAAGCAGAACAGAAGCCGATGGAAGAAAGAGAGAAGAGGAGGAAAGAACAAGAAGAGAAGCAGAAGTAGGAAGAAGAAGAAAGGCAAGGCGCAATGGCAGGAGAAACAATGCTAATATAGGTTGAAGAGTAGGAATATAACCATCCAGCAGATGAGGAGGAAGGTGAACAGATGTAGGATCGGGAGCTTACTTAATAGATTGAGCACTTGATTGAAGTTACAAATATGGAGATGGAACAAGAGTCGCAAAATGAAGATGTTGATCTGATGTTGAGCGCACCACATGTCACCGTTCAGCCATGTCACCGTTCAGCCTCCACCACCTCCAATAACAGAGCCAACCCTGAGCGAGGAAGGGGATGTTTTTCCTCTTGATGATGATCTGGTAATGGATGTGTACAATATATCATTTGATGAGTTCCAAAATAAGATTGTACAAGCATGGAGAAAGAATTTTCCAGATGATCACACATCACCTGCATTCGTTAGAGAAAGGGTGATAGTGGTAGACACCAGGAAGAATCGAAATGCCATTACCAAAGCCAAATTGGCCTTTGCAGGTGCAACAAGATCAAACATTCAATATTTGACGGCCGAGAATGAGCAATTGGCACAAAACTTAGAGGCTGCCAGGCAAGAGGCAGAACAACTCTGTGACATCACCTAACGCAGTTTCTGCACATGTCTACATGGAGGAGATGAGAGAAACGATACTTGCTGAAATATCAACACTTGGAGAAAGCATGTGAAACCTCTATGAGGAGTTTGTGATAGTACATAAAACAGTGGTCCGTTTGCATGGCCTAAAGCAGCATAACAAAGATTTTTTTAAAACTCTCAAGAACATACAAGTTGCCATTACCTATGTGTAAGAATGGACAATGCGATACAAAGGGGCACCACTTGACTTAGGGAAGAAAATGAAGCCACAGGCAGAGCTGGAGAGAGCGAGAGTTTAGATGTTGATTTAGAACGACAACCAACTCGCCTCATTTATTAGTAGAATTCAGGCCTCATATGTACGGTTATTTAGTAGTTTGGATGTCTTGGTGAAAACACACAATATCCCATCAGTTGGCTCGCTCACCAAAGCCAAACCCAGGAACCAGGTCCGACAGGAGATCAAAGAGTACTTGAAGAAACTGACACAGATTGCCACCAAAGAAGATTTGGAGCTGAAGAGACAAAACATGCAGAACTACATTGGTGTTCTTGTCCAAATTAGAACAATGTTGCTCATGCTTCATAGGGAAGTTGAAACTGGTTCCAAGTCATTGTACCCAGATGCCATGGAGGCTAGAGTCTGCTTCCAGCCAAACACCATCATGCAGTTTGGGGATTTCATTACACAGTACCAAGCTTGACACCAATATGTGAGCAAGAAGCATCAAGTGGAAGTTGTTGAGCTAGAGTTTCCCAAAACTCAAGCATCATAGTATTTTGTCTTTTTAGGCAATCAAGTTGTCTCTACCCTATTTTGTCTTATATGGGCACAAGTGTAAAATGTAATATTATTTGTAAATATTTTATAAAGTGAAATTCCAAGTCTCAATATTGGAATGTGAAGAGTCATGATGTAATGTAATGAGTCATTTGAAAGAAGTTAAAGAGTCATGAGGGTAGTCCAAAGGTCACAAAGGGGAGTTGAAGGGTCATCCACCCCCTTGTTATAAATAGAACCTCACAACTCATGTAAAGGGGCTTTTGAGAGCCAATATTTTGGCTTGGCTTAGGCTTCTGAAGAGCTTGGGAGTTTTGTGAGAGCCTTGGCTTCTCCGTAAGCGTAGAGTGAGTATACTTCTTTGAAGGAGTAGGTGTTATTGACTTTAATGTTCCACTATTGGGGCTAGTGGTCCGTGAATGGTGTGTGTATCAATGGAACTTTCACTTATAATAAAACTCAGAGCCGACACACTTTCATGCATATGTTGTGAATATAGCAACACTATTCTTGTTGTATTTTCAATGTATGCTTTTTAATTTACGCTTATGCTTATGAGCTATTTTGTTTGCATTTGTATGAATCTTGTTGAATGTGTGTCGTTGTATTTATTCATCACCTTAACTTGTGGACTATTTTGCATGTTAGCTTGTGGTGTCATTATGCTCGTGTGTTCCTTTCAAGCTACGTACTGTTACATGCTTCCAAGGGGTGCACTTCCTTTTCCCTTCGTGTGTTGGAACCTTCATGCATCACACTTGCCTTTCCGTAGGGTCACACACTTGCTCTCACAAAAGTTACCGTACTTCACTCTACGCGTTTTCACAGTGAAGGCATAACATTACCACCCATTGCTGGGAACTCCTAATCCAAACGGTATGAGGTCTAGTTAGGACTTCATATTGGGGAGATCCCCCGAATGTTGGTGAGTCCAACACTATCAACAAATGTATACCTCTTCTGTTAAATATCCTTTCAGAAAGGTTGATTTAACATCCATATGATAAAATTTGAAGCCTTTCGACCATACAAATGCCAAGAGCAATCTTATTGCTTCCAGTCTACAAGTGGAGAAAAAGTTTGTTCAAAGTCAATTCCTTCAATTTGTGCATAGCCCTTACTTACAAGCCTTGCCTTATTTTTAATAATTTTTCCTCCCTCATTCATCATTTTCTTGGATACCCGCTTAGTGCCAATTACATTTTTATCTTTTGGTCATGGAACAAGTTCCCATTTTCCATTTTTCTTGATCTAATTCAATTCTTATTCCATAACAACCCACTATTGGTGCTTACTAGCTTCTACAAAATCCTTCGGCTCTGTTTTTGGATAGAAAAGCAAAATTGCCTTTTCCTAGTGTATTGGTCATGCTTCTTTAGATTTGTATCCCTGCATCATCATCTCCAATGATTTGGTTCTCTGGGTGATGTTTTTTCACAAATTCGAAAATTGTTTTTGATGGAGATTGCGCTTCTTCTTCTTGTCGTTCCTTTGTAGTAATCTCTTTTTGGTGCACATAAATTGTATCTTTTGAATTCTCACTTGTTTGTTCTCCTTCTTTCTCTAGCCATGCTTCGTCTATTATTACATCAATACTTTCCACAACATTGTGTAGTCTTTCATTGTAGCATTTGTAAGCTTTACTTCTTGTTGAGTATCCAAGGAAGATCCCTCGCCTATTATAGAATCAAATTTTCCTGGCTTATCATCATTTATCTTAAAGTAACATTTGCTTCCAAAAATTCTAAAATATTTATCTAAAGTTGGCCTGCCTTTCCTTATCTCATATGGTGTCTTGTCATGGTTAACTTGGAGTTGTGCTCTGTTCATTATGTACAGTGTTGCAAAAACTACTTCTCTCCAAAACTTATATGTTAATTTGGCATGCTAATAACATGGTTCTTGATATTTCTTACGTTGACCTATTCTTTCTTTCCATGACTCCAATCCATTTTGGTGTTCCTGCAGCTGAAATTTGTCTCTTGATTCCAAACTTCTCACATAAATCATTAAAATCATTTGAGGTAAATTCACCACCTCTATCTGATCTTAGACATTTGATTCTTAAGTCAGTTTCATTTTTAATTGAGGCTTTAAATGATTTGAAAGTATTTAGCTCTTCTAATTTTTCTCTAAGAAATTAAACCCAAACCATTCTAGTATAATCATCAATAAATATCATAAAGTACCTTTCACTTTGCAGGGTTCGTGTTCATGTTGGTTCGTATAGATCTGTGTGAACAAGCTCTAGTGGCCTTGATGTCGAGCACTCCTTTAACTTGAAGCTCACTCTTGTTTATTTCCCATGTTGGAAATATCTCTAGATGGTGCTTGTTGGTTTTGATATTTTGGGCATATCTCTTATTGCTTGTGTTCTGTTATGTTTTTCCAAATTGTCAAAGATCAAGATCCTAGTATTTTATGCCATAACCAAGTTTCATTTGTCTGTCCAATGTAACATTTTTCTCCTTGAATTTCATAAATTATATATACATTTCCTTGAGTCCTTAGTGCTCTTCCCATTAATTATTCCAAATTATTGTTCCTTGTTTCACAATCTTTAGCATGAAAAGTTAGATCATAACCTTGATCACACATCTGGATGACACTTAAAAGAATATGTTTGATTCCTTCAAAATACAAAGCATTTTGTACTTTATTCCTACCATTTTCAAGTCTTATGACACCTCTTCCAATGATTATCACAAATCCATTTTCCCCAAAAGAAACATTTCCTCCTTTTTTTTTTCGTAAATTAATAAATTTCTTTTGATCTCTTGTCATGTGTATAGAGCACCTGCTATCAACAAACCACTAACTTTGATTGTTTCAAGCATATATGAATAGTCCACATTTTTCTATTGGTGTATCTCCCAAAACCATTCTCTTGATCTTGTAGGACATTCTCATGCCACATGTCCAAAATTGTTGCATCTATAACACTCTATACTATACTTGAATAATGGTGCAAATGAAATATGAATTATGTTGTCATTAGTATCTCTAACTATGATGCATAAAAGCTTATTTTTAGAGGTTTTATGAGAACTTTTGTAATCATTTTTCACACAAACTTTACAATGTCTTGCTTGATGACCACAATTTTTGCATGAAAAACGATGACCGAGAAAAATAGTTTGATACCTGGTTGAGTATGGTTGCCTCAATGGAATAATTGTTCTAAAGTTTATATGCTTTGTAGACAATACAAATCTTTTCTAGTCCTTTCCCCTTATCGTATTGCTTTATGCATTGTGAATGGACCCATTCAGAGTATCAACATAACCTTTTGGTGTAGAAGTGTTTTTAGAATCCTCTCGTCTGATGTCCTTGCTCTTACTGAGATTGGAGCTTTGAGGTTTTTCTCTAACTTCCTTACCTGGTGACTTTGTATTTGCATCTTCTTTGTATGGGGTCTCACCCATATAACCAAGACCGATCTTTCATATGGTGATATTTGATTGCTGAGAATAGCATTGAGAGTTTGAGAGATTTTCATGTTTTTGTTGAGATTATCTAGATCCTTCCTTAGTGAGACAATTTCTGCTTCAAGATTTTCACAATTTTCTTCCTTTTCTTTTAGCTAATTGTTCAAAACTTCTTCAACTCTTTTTGCTTTCTCTTTTTGAGTATTTATGAAGATGTTTTTTTTGGATAGTCTCTTGTTCTTCTTCCTAAGGTTATTAATTACTTCTAATGCACTAATAAGTTCTGCTTCAAGATCCTCTATGACTTCAACACTTTATCGTTCTTCTTTTTCTTTTCTTTTTTTCCTCTGATTTGTCTATGTTGGGTTCCTCATGTGTGCCTAAAAATATGATCTCTCTTCTTTCATCATTGGAATCATATTCTTCTTCTTTCGAAAATTCATTATCCTCTTTGGAATAGATATTTTTCTTTTTTTCAGAGATTTCCCTTTGAAGACCATTTTTCTAGGTACTTTTTCATTATCACTATCTTCCCTATAAGGATACATAATGACAAAATGCCCTATCACACCATATTTAAAATATATGAGAGGTAAATTACCTTTGAATTTGAATTTTCTCTTTAGTTTTCTGACTAGCTAAGCCATTTTTGTATCATATTCATCATTGGAACAATCACCAAACTTGAATTTTTTTGTTTTCTTAGATGATTTAAATGTTTCTTCCTTATGCGATGATTTTCTCATCCTAATTTTGTATGCATTGAGAATTTCATGAAGGTCGTGCATTTTGAAATTCTCCAAATCTCTTAATTATTCTATGGTGACGACAATGGCATCAAAATGCAAAGGAAGGGACCTCCATTTTTTTTTAACAATTGTTGCTTCTTTAACTTCTTCATCAAATCCTTTGAGAGAATTAACCCTTTAATCTACTCAAAGAAAATAAGCAACAATATCTTCTTCATAATTCATTTTAAGGCTTTCAAATTACCTCTGGAAAGTTTGAAGCTTTGCCTTATTTACTTTATTCTCCTTCGTAGTTGCTTATAAGCTTGTCCCAATCTCTTTAATTGAATCACACTGCACAATTTTGACAAATTTTAAATCTAACAAGCCACTTAAAATGGAGTTCATAGCTTTTGCATTGAATGCATAAGCCTTTCTCCCATCTTTATCACTTGGAGGAGCGAATCATACCTGATATCCATCTATAATAGACTACCAAACTTCAACACCAAGAGACATCAAGTGTGTTTTCATTCTTATCTTCCAAAAGACAAAATTTGTTCCATCAAAGAAAGGAATTATGGTTGATGCTTCTCAACTATCATGGCCTCTTGGAAGATCTTCTTCTAGTTGTTAGATTGTTCTTGAAGAAGATTTCTCTCATGCCAATTGTTGGAAATACTAACAGGGGTGGTGAATAAATATTTCATTACTTTGGACAAAATTTCACTTAGTTAATCTTGAAACTAGATTCACATCACATAATCAATCATCCACAATACATGAACACAAAGATTAGAGTGCAAATCAAAATTTAAAGAAGAAATACTTGAAAACAATCTTTATTTTATTACAATATCTTGTGAGGACACGAATCCTTAGTAAGAACCAACTTACAATATTTGTAGGATCTAACATGAACTTAGCCTTCTATACACCATAACATGGACTTCAAATCTAGCCTTAACTAGATCTTCAAATAATAGAAGTCAACCTTGAAACTCAACCTTCAAACAACAAAATTCGTCCCCTAAAACTCAACCTTCTAACAACATAACTTATCCATCGAAACTTGGCCTTCAAAATGGAAGTACTTAACCTTGAAAAATAGACCTGAAACATACAAAAATCCCTTTTGAAGAACAATGCCAAAAACCCTTCAAAAAATGTGCCAAAACCCTTTCAGAGAAAGTTGCTTCAACTTGGCTTCACTTCAATTCTTCTTAGTTCATGAGGTATGAACTTCAGACTTGCTCCTTCCCTCTCCTAAACACATAAAAAACTTCCTTAGTGAAGTGGGTAGAAATGCTCCTTCTCACACCTATTTATAGTTTGTTTAGACGTTGGGTTAGGGCCAACTTGTCCACTGGCTGGGCCAACTGGTACAACAGGTAGAAGTATAGTGAATATTAAAAAAATAACTTCTCCTCAACTGTGAGGAGTTAGAAGGCATTCCATATGTCATGTGAAAGGTCTTAGAATAATCTTTCCAACCATATATCCTATGCTCCCATTTGAGCTAGGTAATTGGAGTAAAAATTCCTTCAAAGATAGGGTATCCAAATGGGGCCTACTTGTACTTTGGTTGGGTCATCTTGACAAAATATTTCATATCTCCTCATTCCTATGGAATTAGAGGGAGTGCCATATACCATTGGAAAGGTCTCAGAATATGCTATTTGACTATGTAATTTTTCTTTCATTTGGACAACCTTTGACATCAATAATAACCATGTTCAACACCTTAACGACTTCCCCCCACTCCTATATGTTTTAACAATTTAATTAGGCTGCTTTTCATTTTAATTAGCCACTAGTGTAGAATAATTTGATTATTTTTCCATGTGGATGACCTTTCTTTTTGCAAGCAAATTGTAGAATCACGACTAGAAGTGAAGCTAGTCACTTTGGAGTATTCTCGTCCCCTTTCACATGTAGCAATCTAGGGGAATAAAAAATATCTTGAAAAACCATTTTCATCCCCTTATAGGATTAGAGGTTAAACCACATAGTGTAATAGGAGGAAAGTAATTGTCTCATCATATGCACATATTTTATTTTTTTGCAAGGTACAACAAACATAGCATAATTATATTGGAAAGTAATGGATCCCACGATATCCATATCTATAATTTGATAAACATTTGTGATGTTCACTTGACACTTTGCACCCACTACACCCCACACACAAGAATTTCACTTAATTCTTACTTGATTAGTATGCTCTTCCCCTTGCACCCAAAGTGATATGGGGGAATTCAAAATGTCAAGTGTAGATTACTTGAACTTCACCATTTTTCACACCCTAAGTCACATGAGTTTTGGGCCATCATCCTAAACTCATAACCTCCTAAAAGCAACCTAACTTAAACACATTAATTCCTGTCCATTGTGGGGTAACAAAAGAAAAAATATTATAATTTAGGACCTAGGGGTTAGGCATCTAAATAAGCCCCCTTGGTCATTCTCATTTGAAACATATAATGTTGTCTTTTAGGGAACTTTAAATCCTCCATAATCTAGTGTTACCAAACCAATGGTGAGAAGAAACTTGTGAAGGGGAAAGGCTTAGACGATAGATTATCGCGAGCCTACTTGACTCTCTTGACTCTTGGTAGGTGCTATGTATCTACAGTTGATATCGAAAATCCAAGATTCTCTCTCCTGCATTGGGAAAAGGTAGCTTAGTAGCAAAAATTAGGGCATCCTACCAAAGGTGGTGGGTGCAGGAGTACTTGCACCAGGTGGATATTTTGGACAACTACTAGAAACATCGCTAGTTTCTTCAAAATGTGGTATAGTAGCCTTCATTATTAACCTCCTTTCATACATTCTCTATTTTCTTTCAAAGGATTGATACCCCAGTTTTGAAAAAATTTCGAAAGACATAGTGACTTCTGAGTATAAGGATGTTACATATTTTAAGATTTCATGCGCGAAACCCCCATGTAAAAAATCTTAGATTGTTTTGAACATTTAAACATCATTAAAGGTAATTAACCCTTTGTTTTTTGCTTTGTTTTATTTTTTGATACATTGATTTTCATACTTGATATCCGCCTCATCATTCATACACCCCTTTGGGCACTAAAGGAAACCACTTAGCACCCCATTTCTCTAGACGCCTTCAAGGCCTCCCACCTTTGGTAGGAGGAGTACCAAGACTTGTAGATTGACCTACTCGACCTTCCCCTCAAATATCACCTCTTGATCCAGCTTTTCTAGGCTCTTCCATCCTTGGTTCCATATTATTAGGAATGTAATTACCTTAAAGCAACCCTTCATCTCACACAGGTTACACAAGTATGGCCACCCCTACATGTAGCCTTCCATTTGTATCTTCACTAAATATCTTTGATATTTCGAAGTTGACAAATGATCCCATAGCTCATGATGTTACATGGAAATCCATGCCTACCAGATTTCCCCAAGAAAGACCAAATTTTGAAGGGAAACTCGGGGAGGATCTCACAAACCATGTGATGAAATTTCATCTATGGTGTTCCTCAAATAACACCATTGGCGACTTAGTTTGACTAAAGCTCTTCCAATGCACCCTTGTTGGGTCCTCGACTAAATGGTATGTGAGTGAGAAGGTGATATTCCACAATGTATTCAAATCCCTAATCATGTCATTCTCACATTTTTCCAACTCCTTGTTCGTCATGAGACATGGTTAGAATTATTATTAAATTTTTGACAATTATTGTCAAGCATCTTCCACTCACATAATCGTCCATATCCATGAGCGGTGTAGACATTGTAGCATTTGCAAAATCGAAGTTCCTAAATAAATTCTCTTAGATTTTATACTCAAGTCCCTCTTGCTTATAATAATAAAGGACGTTGCTATTATCATGCCACAAAATGAGGAAGAAGCCATAAGCAGGGTTCAACAATTTAATCTTATTTAACAATAGTAAAGGTACGTTTATAAGGTAATCCCAAATTCTCCACAACCTCAAAATTTCAACAAAATCGAGGGCATCAAACGTTGTTGATGGCCTAATTGCGTTAATTACCTAATACCAACACCAACAAAGGAATCAAATTATATATCATGGAAGTTCATATGGACCACCTTCATCATTCCCCAAAGTAAGTGAGAAGTCATCAATCCCCTCAAACACAATGACAAGGTACTAACACAGTGCTCGTGTTGAGGTCAATAACCACCCCATGTAGGGGCAAATTACCTTATGTGTAATTTTGACGTGTCAACATCCCAACCCTCCTATGGAAATATGACACAAGGAAAACAATATTTCCCTTTCCAAGGTCAACAAAAAACTAACCCCCACATCCTCAATAGAATGCAGGGGTGAACTTTGTTCAACCTTATTTCCCCCAACAACAACATGTGTTTTGACATTTCAATATTGGAAACCCTTCCAATAATATGAAGAAAAAAGGAAAGAATAAATAGAAAGGAAACTAGGCACAACAACAAAAATTAGAGGGAGGAGGAAATGGCCCTACTCGAAACCAAAATATAAACCAAGGCCATAACATTTTGTTAGCGTCAGTTAGTTCAGCCTGTCACCAGTGATCAAATATGCTCTTACAAGGTGTTGTTAGGGTGTCAGTCAAATTTTTGTCATTTCAGTGGATCTTCAAATAAAAAATTGGTCACTGGCTATTGATGTCTAGGTCACTGCTGCTCCCTTCACTTACTCATGGTCTTCATCACTCATCATGGTCATTGTCTTCTTCGAGGTATCATATCTTCATTTAAGTGTCTTGGGTCATGAAATGGTTAAATTCCTCATTTTAGGTCATGGTCTAGGGTTTCACTCCATGTGTCATCATGATACCATATGTAAAAACAAAAACATGTACATCATGTGATTCAGTGGGTAAAGGGAGTTAGCATCTTATGGAAAGCAAAATAAAGGTAAAGGTAATGTTTTATTTCAAATAAGACAATGCTGCAGTACACTACCTTGCCTCATCATTTCTCATAGGGACATGTTTGCTTCAAAATATGTTTCTGACCAAATGGAGAAGAATTTTACAAAAGTGAAAGAGGTTTTTGTCCATTATAGTCCAAGGAACAAAAACCTCCTTCAGTTTATGCACATGTATTATGATTTGAGAGAAATACACAAACTACACTTGCTACAGGAGAGTTGCTCCACTTCTGGACAACTTGACTTTAGGACATTTTTTTCAGGGATTTGGAGCAGGTGTTGGCAGTGCTTAAGGACTCTATTGTGTAACAAACATCATAAGATTTCCAACATACCACTTTCAGCCCAAAAATACTCTAGGAAGGTAGTCAAAAGTGCTATGCAAGTTGGCACTGCGCCTTTGTCAGAGACACCCTATTTTTTTGGCGTGACTTTGGGAAACTAAATTTTTCTCCCTACTATAGTGTCAAAAGTACATGCTTGAGGTGTCCATCTTGTAGCAGGTGTTATGCTCTTAACCTTGCAAAAATATACCCAAATACAAAATATGCGAAGAAAGATACCTAGAACATAGAATAGTGAGAGACAACAACAAATATTTTATTATTCAGAAAGCAATGTTCACTGGCCTCTTCGAGGGGGTAACCTCCAATAGAGTAGAGCTCGATTAAAAAATAAGACACGATGCTCCTCGCAGGGAGTCTCTATCCTTTATATATGACTCATACATGCAATACCATGGATCAATACCATGGGTTTTATTAATACCATCTATCTAATACTACGACCCATTTGCAACTAACTGTGGTCCCGTCATCAATTGCGGGTTAACCACTTACAATTATTAATATGGGCTTTATTGACTCTTGAATATGACTCAATCCCATTACATAAATAAGGGGGTTAGGGTGGGACCCTAACAGCAGGATTCAAGATATTTCCAACGAGATATCAATTTCACAATTTAGAGCAGTCTAAGGGCTCCAAAAGTGGGTTTCAAGTTGGTGTTGCGCTTCTGTGAACTGTGCTATGCTTCTGTGAACTGCGCTGCACTTATGACAAAGTAGCCCGAAAATTTCCAAAACTCACCCAAAATTAAAATTTGAGCTTTCATTCCTACTTTTTGTTATTATAATTTGATCAACAAGTAAGTACAATCATCTAACTCACTTTTTTCCTTTGACAAAATAAGTGCAAATGTGAGTTCTCTTCATCTAGAGTTTATGTGAAATTTCATGCTGCAAAGCTAGTTCAAATGATGCGTTTTGTTAGTTATGACATTTCAAACTTTAAAATTTCTATCCCATACCTCTGTTTGCATACAAATCACCATTCCATCCACCAAACAAATCATTTCCCTTCAGTTTACTTCACCTTTTCACAAACCCTAGCTTTTACCTATCAATTTGAGTAATTTCCCTAGCTAGGACTGTGTTTAAAATTCCTAGCTCATATCCCTCATTCATTTACCTTAATTTAACTTCCTTAGGATTCCTAAAACCCCTTTCCATCTCCAAAAATTCCCCTATCATCATCTCCCTTCCCTAACCCCCTCATTTCGTCATCTCCTTCCTTGAGCAAGAAAACAATCATCTTAAGGCTAAACAACTCATCTTGGAGAAAGAGAAATCCAAGGTGTTGCAACAAGGAGGCAAAGGTAAAGAAGTGTTTGAGCCTGGTGAGCATGAGGAACCTGAGAAACAAGTTAGGAAAAAAAGGCCAAGGACCAAGGGACTCAAAAGGGCATTGAAGGAGGAGAAAGGACATAATCTGCTAGATGAAGACCTAGACATGGAGGAAAGAATTGCCTTGGATATCAATGAGGATAGAGAATATTGGCTAAATAAGGTCAATGATCACTTAGAACAGCTTGTTGACAAAGCCAACAGGGATAATCAGCTATTAAGGCACCTCGCTCATCATTATCAAACCACTAACATGATATGTAACCTCAAGCTCAAGCAGTGGAAAAATAAGCTAAAGGAAACCCTAAAGGACAAAAATGAGAGGGATAACTTGGAGATGATTGCTGAAGCATCCATGAGAGCATGAAACACCTCATTTTTCACTTCATGACCAATTTTGGAGGTTTTCTGAGCATTTTTGGTTTTTTGAGAATTTTGGTGCCAAATTCAGAAATTGGGCTAGTCACAGAAGCAAAACGCCTTGGCATTGCGGTTTTTCCTCAGAACTCCAAAAGACAAATGGCTTGCATTTTTGAAAATCTGGTGGCATCCACTCAAAACCCATTTCATCAGATTTCTAAGAGAGGGCTCAAATTTTGAGAAAAAGGGGTCAAAAATCATCATTCTGCCACTCTTTTTGACAGGCGTTGCGCTTCTGGAGACACCTTGGGAGAATGAGTTTTTGAAGACCTTACCATGGGTCATTTTCAACAATTCAAGGTGTTCTAGAAACTTGACATGAAATTCTAGATGACCGTGATTTCAGATCTCAATTTGGACCTCAGGAAGGCACCTTAAAGTGGGCTCAAAGTTGGCGATGCTCTTATGCAAAGTTCTAAGTTTTTATTTCAAATTTCAGTGTGTAATTTCCTAGGTTTTTATTTTGACTTGGTCAAAGTCAAACTCATGATGTAACTTTAGTAGTTCGCGGGTTAGATGATGTAATCATGAATAAATAGACATGATAGGTTATTTTTATGGTTAAATTAGGCCTCATAAACGAAGCAAAACTCAAAACAAAGTCTAAGAGAAGAGTTTGTATTTGACTTTCTCACTCTCACCTATTAGTTGAGAAAATCTTGGAAACAGTTCCACCACTTACAAATTCGACTCCTTAAGGTGGTGGAGTTGTTTTATTGAGTCTATATGTATCATTTATCATTCAAAGAGAGGGGTTGGACTTTTGTGGAGAGGCTTGTACTTTATGTTTTCTTACAACTAATCAAGGAGCAGTTGCAACTATATTTAAGGAATATTTGCTCAGTGAGTCTATGGTGTTGTTTTCCTTTAAGATCAGTTTCTAATTGATGAAATCATCTCTCTATTCATTCTTTATCTTCTTCTTGTGGTTTTCCTTACAGTCATATAGACAAAATTCTTAGATTTAAGCTCTGTTTATGTGGAAAATCATGCTTGTGTTTCTATTCTTCTATAACTAATGAATTCATGCTTATATATGCTCATTATGTTCTCCTAAACTCTCAGATCTATACCACAATGAAAAAAATATTAAGTTCACCATAACACATTGATATCTAGCTCCTATTTATACCTGTTACTGTACACTTGAGGCCTTGACCTAATTACCTGCTCTAATCCCTAGTCCAACAAACTAAAAACCCTAAATTCACAAATACTCAAGCAAGACTTGTATATCTAGCCTAAAACCTATTTATTTTCAGTTATTCATTGAAAAATCCTTAGATAGATCCCTCTTTGGTTCAGTAGCGCTAGCTACTAAACTGAAAGTGGTTCGAGCTTACCTCTTTTGATCTCCTCCTCAGCCTGGGACATTGTAGAGGATAACATTTTGGCACCGTTGCCGGGGAACGAAATATCATATCTTCCCTTGGAAAGAATGACAAGGATCAAATCTGATTACTGATGGTGAACAATGATCAGACACAAGAAAGGTTGTGCATCTTTCACCTGGCGACTCTAGTGTCGAAGAATCCAAAGGTTTAGAATTCTCATGGTGACTCCACTATTCAAAAACCGGTAGTTTGAAGAACTTCTTGGTGACTTAACTATTTTCAAGATGGATTCAACTGCTCGAAGGTATGCTCCTATGAATCGAGCTCATATTCCTGGTTTTCCGAATCATATTCCTTGTATAGATTGGAAAACAGGGCTACCAAAGTTTAAAGGTCAGGATGGAGAAGATGCTAGTTTGCATTTGGTCAAATTTCATTTTCATATTCACAGATTAAAGACTAAGTTTCCTAAATATTGTTTGATGAAGATATTCATGGCTACCTTGGAGGAAATAACGAGGAAATGGTATGAGAGCCTACCATCTGCTAGTTTATATTCTCTGAAGGATTTTCATTCAATTTTCTTTCAACATTATCAAAGTTGCAATTTTTCCTTATCAATGATGGATAGATGTTGTGAGATTTCTGAAAATTTCATTAAATTTCTTGAAAATTCATATGGGGATGAAGAATGTATGGAAGAAGATATATTAGAAGCCCTTTATGATTTTTCCTCCCAACAAGAATTAACAACTTCCTCCTTGGATGAAGTAGACTGGGATCAAAATAGAGAAAGGCCTATTCTTGATCTTGAAAATGAAAATCACCAAGCCAATGTTGATTTCTATAAAACTCAATGTTCTCCTCTATCTGAAGATGAAATAGATCAGCTCTTGAAAAACCATGTTACAACCCAAGTTAAGGCAGGTTTGCAGTGTTCACATAGTCAAGAATGTGTGAGTGAAATTTCTTCCATTATTGAAAATGAAAATCTAGGTTTAAATGATGACAATCATGAGACTGATGAAACTATACAAGAAGTTGTTGTGAGTAAGCCAATTTGTGATGTAGATTTCTTGCAAGGAGATCAGCTAACAAGGACTGTTTTCTTTCATGAAGAGGATAGGGCTGGCATGTTTAATAATCTTGAAGAATGTGTTATGTTCAAAGATGATTTAGACTATGAATTGGAAGAGTATGAGTTTGAGATAAACAATATGCCAGAGATAGAATCAGAGTTTCTCATGCTTGAGGAATTTGTAGCCAACACTTGGGTAGCATAAAGTCATACTTCCCTATGCCTTCCTATGGATCAACAACCAATTATTCTTTTAGATCAAAATGAAAGGAGTAATTGTATTTTTGTTGGATTTCAAGACAAGGTAACATTTCAGATTTTTAAAGATCCTTACACTGATTTTTTGCAACCATCTGGGAAGATGAATTTTCTTGTATTTATGGATCATGAGCACATGTTCAGGGGACACTTGGAGTGGCCAATATTTTGTTTTTTTCTGCCTTCTCAAGGAAAGTACGAGCATAATTCAAATAAGTAGCTGTTACACTAGAGGGATCATTACACATGATTGTATATACATCTTCACTAGGTGGGCGATTATCATCAGGATTCGAAGCCTGAGGTGAAGGCCCTAAGATCTCGATGGTCTACTGCCATAAGTAAGTTCAGTTAGTATGTTTTTTATAGTCAAGCCAGTTTAGTTAGTCAGTCAATTTTTAGTTTGAAGTCTAGTATTTTGCATTTTCACTCCCTGCAATGAAAAAGGCTACTTGGTCTATGGTGTTCTTGACGCCTCCAAGGAGCTGCCATCCCCAACTAGAGCCAATGTTAGTGTTAGTCAATTCAGCTTGTCACCAATGATCAAATATGCTCTTAAAGGTGTTGTTAGAGTGTCAAGTCAAATTTTTGTCATTTCAGTGAATCTTCAAATATTTTTTTTTTCACTGGCTATTGATGTCTAGGTCAATGCTGCTCCCTTCAGTTACTCATGGT
Organism: Pinus tabuliformis; assembly: GCA_031772625.1. Taxonomy (NCBI): domain Eukaryota; kingdom Viridiplantae; phylum Streptophyta; class Pinopsida; order Pinales; family Pinaceae; genus Pinus; species Pinus tabuliformis. The sequence goes on along the minus strand of CM062808.1, from coordinate 89,065,743 downwards.
CTTCATCACTCATCATGGTCATTGTCTTCTTCGAGGTACCATATCTTCATTTAAGTGTCTTGGGTCATGAAATGGTTAAATTCCTTATTTTAGGTCATGGTCTAGGGTTTCATTCCATGTGTCATCATGATACCATATGTCAAAACAAAAACATGTCCATCATGTGATTCAATGGGTAAAGGGAGTTAGCACCTTTTCACAAACCCTAGCTTTTACCTATCAATTTGAGCAATTTCCCTAGCTAGGACCATGTTCAAAATTCCTAGCTCATCTCCCTCATTCATTTCCCTTCATTTAACCTCCTTAGGATTCCTAAAACCCCTGTCCATCTCCCAAAATTCCCCTATCATCATCTCCCTTCCCTAACCCCCTCATTTCGTCATCTCCTTCCTTGAGCAAGAAAACAATCAGCTTAAGGCTAAACAACTCATCTTGGAGAAAGAGCAATCCAAGGTGTTGCAACGAGGAGGAAAAGGTAAAGAAGTGTTGGAGCCTTGTGAACATGAGGAACATGAGAAACAAGTTAGGAAAAAGAGGCCAAGGACCAAGGGACTCAAAAGGGCATTGAAGGAGGAGAAAGGACATAATCTCCTAGATGAAGACATAGACATGGAGGAAAGAATTGCCTTGGAGATCAACGAGGATAGAGAATATTGTCTAAATAAGGTGAATGATCACTTAGAACAGATTCTTGAAAAATCCAACAGGGATAATAACCTATTAAGGCACATGGCACATCATTATCAAACCAGAAACATGATATGCAACATCAAGCTCAAGTAGTTGAAAAATAAGCTAAAGGAAACCCTAAAGGACAAAAATGAGAGGGATAACTTGGAGATGATTGTTGAAGCATCCATGAGAGCATGAAACACCTCAATTTTCACTCCATAACCACTTTTGGAGGTTTTCTGAGCATTTTTTGTTTTTTGAGATTTTTGGTGCCAAATTCAGAAATTGGATTAGTCACAGAAGCACAACGCCTTAGCGTTGCAGTTTTTCCTCAGACCTCCAAATGAAAAATGACCTGCATTTTTGGAAATCTAGTGGTATCCTCTCAAAACCCATTTCATCATATTTCTCAGAGAGGGCTCAAATTTTGAGAAAAAGGAGAAAAATGGGTAAAAAATCATCATTCTGCCACTCTTTTTGACAGGTGTTGCGCTTTTGGAGACACCTTGGGAGAATGAGTTTTTGAAGGCCTTCCCATGGGTCATTTTCAAAAATTCAAGGTGTTCTGGAAACTAGACAGGAAAGGCTAGTTGATAGTACTTTCAGATCTCAATTTGGACCTCAGGAAGGCACCTTAAAGGGGCTCAAAGTTGGCACTGTGCTTCTGCAAATTTCTAAGTTTTTATTTAAAATTTCACTGTGTAATTTCCTAGGTTTTTAGTTTGACTTGGTCAAAGTCAAACTCATGATGTAACTTCAGTATTTCGAGGTTTATATGATGTAATCATGAATAAATAGACATGATAGTTTGTTTTTATGGTTAATTAGGCCTCATAAAGGAAGCAAAACACAAAACAAAGTCTAAGAGAAGAGTTTGTATTTGACCTTCTCACTCTCACCTGTTAATTGAGAGAATCTTGGAAACAGTTCCACCACTTAGGAATTTGACTCCTAAAGCTGGGGGAGCTGTTTGATTGAGTCTATATGTATCATTTCTCATTCATAGAGAGGGGTTGGACTTTTGTGGAGAGGCTTGTACTTTATGTTTTCTTACAGCTAATCAATGAGCAGTTGCAGCTATATTTCAGGACTGCTTGTTCAGTGAGTTTATGGTGTTGTTTTCCTTTCATATAAGTTTCTAATTGATGAAATCATCTCTCTATTCATGCTTTATCTTCTTCTTGTGGTTTTCCTTACAGTCATATAGACAAAATTCTTAAATTTAAGCTTTGTTTATGTGGAAAATCATGCTTGTGTTTCTCTTCTTCTATAACTAATGAATTCATGCTTATATATGCTCAATATGTTCTCCTAAACTCTTAGAGCTATACCACAATGACAACATATTAAGTTCACCATAACACATTGATATCTAACTCCTCTTTATACCTGTTACTGTACACTTGAGGCCTTGACCTAATTACTTGCTCTAACCCCTAGTCCAACAAACTAAAAGCCCTAAATTCACAAATACTCAAGTAAGACTTGTATATCTAGCCTAAAACCTATTTCTTTTCAGTTATTCATTGACAAATCCTTAGAGAGATCCCTCTCTGGTTCAGTAGGGCTAACTACTGAAATGAAAGTTGTTCGAGGTTACCTCTTTCGATCTCCTCCTCAGCCTGGGACATTCTAGAGGATAACATTTTGGTGCCGTTGCCGGGGAATGAAAGATCATATCTTCCTTGGGAAAGAACAACAAGGATTATATCTGATTACTGATGGTGAACAATGATCAGACAAGAAAAGTTGTGCATCTTTCACCTGGCGAGTCTAGTGTCAAAGAATCCAAAGGTTTAGAATTCTCATGGTGACTCCACTGTTCAAAAACCGGTAGTTTGAAGAACTTCTTGGTGACTTAACTATTTTCAAGATGGATTCAATTGCTCAAAGGTATGCTCCTATGAATCTAGCTCATAATCCTGGTTTTTCGAATCGTATTCCTTATATAGATTGGAAAACAGGTCTACCAAAGTTTAAAGGTCAGGATGGAAAAGAGGCTAGTTTGCATTTGGTCAAATTTCATTATCATATTCACAGATTAAAGACTAAGTTTCCCGAAGATTGTCTGATGAAGATATTCATGGCTACCTTGGAGGAAATAGCGAGGAAATGGTATGAGAGTCTACCATCTGCTAGTTTATATTCTCTGAAGGATTTTCATTTAGTTTTCTTTCAACATTATCAAAGTTGCAATTTTTCCTTATCAATGATGGATAAATGTTGTGAGGTTTCTGAAAATTTCACTAAATTTCTTGAAAATCCGTATGGGGATAAAGAATGTATGGAAGAAGATATATTAGATGCCTTTAATGATTTTTCCTCCCAACAATAATTAAGAGCTTCCTCCTTGGATGAAGCAGACTGGGATCAAAAGAGAAAAAGGCCTATTCCTGATCTTGAAAATGAAAATCACCAAGCCAATGTTGATTTCTATAAAACTCAATGTTCTCCTCGATTTGAAGATGAAATAGATCAACTCTTGAAAAACCATGTTATGTAGAAAATCTGTGTAGGTTAACCCGATAATGCAATATAAATCAAAGCAAAATATTATAACCTACTTCTACTATCAATTTGCAGAAGCTTAAAGATGGAGCTGAACAATATAACCAAAAGAAGAAGAATCAATGGCACAATACACATGAAAATACTTTGGGGAAAGCCTTAGCTAAAAACCTGACTCTATTGTATTATCATACATGGTGGAAATACATAGGAATTATACAAAGCCTTAGCTCTCACAGTTAGCCAGCTCTCAGTACAATCCTCACAGATGCTCACAGGAAATCTTGGCTTCTCTCTCTACCCTCCAAGCTCCTATTTCCTTGCACTGTTCCTTCAGGATGATTCACCTATTACCAAGTGGAACACACTTCCTCGAAAACTGTGCAATCCTCAAGGATGAATCCTTGACTGCATGCATGAGTTTTTCTTCATGAGAAAACACATGCAACTGATAGTACACTGTCCTTGACTTTAATCTCAACTGGGTCTTTCTCAGAATAGACATGCATGAGTTTCTAATGAGGGAATCTTCAGTTAACTGGAGTAGCACTAGTTGAGTGCATTCATGCATCAACTGACTGTTAACTCATTATTAGTTCCTCAAATAGTTTGGAACTAATTTAACTGGACTTAACTCAGTAAACTGAGTTAACTAATTACAACTCAAATATAACTCAATCTTATCTCCTTAATTTAAGGGAAAACTCTTGCATGACTTCAAAAAGACTTCTAACTTGAATTTCTCCAACTAATTAATTTAAAATAAATTAATTAATCATTTCCAAGTAGCTGTTAAGACTAAATTCGATTTTAATTCACAATTTAATTCAAGGACAAATTAAATTGTAATATTCTTGTTGCTATATTTCAACAATCCCTCTCAATAAGAAAGGGATTATCTACCACCCGATCCTGTCTCTATGGAGCTTGAATTTACACTTTGAAAATGCCTTTGTCAAAATGTCAGCATCTTGCTCCTTTTTCGAAATATACTGCAACAACATGATCCTCCTCGCTACACAATCTCTTAGATGATGATACCAGATGTCGATGTGCTTGGAACTATCATGAAATATTGGATTCTCAGAGAGTTTGATACAACTCTGATGATCACAATAGATCACAGTTGGATCCATCCTCTGATCAAACAAACCAACTAGGATTTTCCGCATCCAGATGGCCTCACATGCTGCTTGACTTGCAGCCATGTATTCTGCCTCTACTGAGCTAAGTGAAACCAACCTTTGTTTCCTGCTGTACCAAGAAACTGCCACTGACCCAAGGTTGAAAATCCCTCCTGATGTTCTCTTCCGATCTGATGGACTCCCTGCCCAATCTGCATTAGTGAAGCCCTGTAGCTTCACTCCCTCTGTCCGTCTGTACCATAATCCATACTGAGATGTGCCTCTGAGGTATCTCAATACATGATTTTCCACCTTCCAAAACATCTTGGTAGGCTGAACCATCGCTTGACTCAGTTGGTTCACCGCATAGCACAAATCTGGTCATGTGTTCACCAAATACATGAGTGAACCCACAAGCTGCCTGTACACAGTAGCTTCCACTACTTCTCTTGAAGTAGCATCCTCCTTCCTCCAGTTACTTGCTAGAGGAGTCTACATGGGCTTGCACTTCTCCATGTGGAATCTCCTGAGTATCTCGTTGGCATACTTGCCCTGAGACACAAACAACTCCCCATCCTTCTGCCACACTTCCATGCCAAGGAAGTAATGCATGAGACCCATGTCTTTCATCTCGAATTCTCTTGCAAGGTCCTCCTTGCAAGACATGATCAACTGATCATCACCATTCAATATGAGATCATCAACATAAAGTACGATGATCAACAACTTACCTTTCACCACGATGTGGTACAGGTTCGCATCCGCTTCACTCTTTGTGAAGCCCAACCCGGTGAAGTAGTTGTATATCCTGGTGTACCAAGCACGAGGTGCTTGCTTCAGCCCGTACAACGCTCTCTTGAGTCGGCACACATATTTTTTGCATCAGACACTGAACATACTGTTAAATTATCAAGGTAAATAAATCTGAATTTATTTACCTTTCCAACAAATGCCAAATCCATGGCTCTTTGAAACGTTGCGCCAACATTCATTAAACCGAAAGGCTTTTAACATACATGAAGGTACCCCATGGTGTTGTTAAACTGTCTTTTCTTTGTCTTCTTGACTAACCAAAATCTGATTGTATCCAAAAAATCCATCTAAAATTTAAATCTTGTTAGAACCTGTTACTCTTCGAAGCAATTGATCCATCTTTGGCAGTAAAAAATTATCTTTCAATGATAATTTGTTCAAGTTTCTAAAATCAACACATAGTCTTATTTCTCCATTCTTTTTCCTAACAAGAACCATATTAGCTATCCATTCTGAATATCTTAAAGGAACAATGATTTTTGCATCTAACAACTTCCTTACTTCTTTCTCAATAATTGGCAATATAATGATATTAACTCTTCTTAATTTTTGCTGAAATGGATTCCTCCTGCTGTCAAAGGAGTTTTTTGCTCAATAATAGCTGTATCATAAGTTTTCAGATCTTCATATGACCATGCAAATACATCTTTGTATTCTTTGAACAAATTGATATATTTTTCTTTGATATCCCGTGGAAATATTGCTGAGATTTTAACATTTCTCACTTCTTCTGTAATACCAATGTTGCAATCTTGTATGTTGAATGCAATTGTTAGGTAACTGTATAATGTCATGATCAACTATTTTTTGTTTCAAATTTATATCTGAATCAACAATGATTTATTTTGTCATATCACTGTTTTTTTCTTCAATGTGTAAGCATGAAAACTCTTCAATAATTTGCAAAAAATTCTTCAATTTCTCCTCATCCTCAAAAACTTGCCAGTGTCTTAAGTTACTAGGAATAGAAGGTTTGACTTTTAACTTCAATTTGATACTGCAACTGTAAGGAATCTAGGATTTTGAAAGTTCTTGCACAAACTACCAAGGAATTTGTCTGAATGTTATCTTCCCTTGGAATAGCTAAAATGTTAAAATCTTGAAAGTAATTCTCCACACAGTCCTGTACTTCATTTTTGTAAGCCCTTAATCTAGGATATTTTTTTTGACAAAGATTTCTAACTTGTTTCACTATCAATTCTAAATCACCAAATACTGCTAGATTTTGCGCTTTCATTTTCTTAGCTAACTCTAATCACAAAATTAAATCTTCATGTTCTGCCACATTATTAGTGACTTCAAAATATAACTTAAAGGATTGAGTAATGCTTTTCTTTTTAGTGAAATCAAAAGAATTCTCGCTCCAACTCCATCTCTAGAAAAGGATCCATCAAAATATATTTTCCAAACATCATTCTTTTAAGATTGAGAAACATTTATAGTGTCTTGAATTATGTTTTGTGGATTGAACTGATCAATTTCATCCAAGATAAAACACCCTAAATCTTGATCAATGGCATAAGCAAGGTGATTTATTGCTTGATTAGAATTACAAACAATATTTATAAATCTAACTTCTCTATACAATCTTAGATGTTCACCTCCATAAACAATGATGGTAGCGTAGGACATATCCACTTGTAAGCTTCCTCCAATCTTAGCACAACAAGATCTTGATAATATCATACCAAATTTAGGAGGGATGTCTGTCACTACACTATCCATTACTATGCTCTTCACAAGAATCTGGGCAAGGGTGACAACTAGATCTTTAATTAACCCCAAGCATGGAACCTTCTTTGAATCAAATGTATATAAGTTATGATAAGGCTTAGTGATTTTCAACTGAAGCTGTTCCATAGTAAATTTAGGCATTAAATTGTGAGAATCACCAAAATATAGCATATAGTTGTATAAAAAAAATCATGAAATTTTAGTGTGACATAGAAATGTGGAACACTTTCATCTACCATATCCAAATTGGGCCCAAAAATCACAAAAGGTTTTTGATATTGTAGGCTAATCACATCCCCTTTGGAATCTACACTTGAAGACTGTATCCATTTGGAAACCTTCTACTTATAACCTAGATTTCTTGAAATTTCAGATAAAGAAATTGAAATTTTGGCCCTTTCTAATTCCTTTTCCACATTGAAAACATGAGGCACAAATTTTTATATAGTTGATTGATCTTGTGTCTAGCTTTGAGGTTGAACAGATGAAGTTTCAATAACTTTATCTTGTAGAACATCAAATATAACATTTTTTGCAGGTCTACTTGGGCCATGTTTGGGTCTTAAGTCATATCTTTTATTCAACTTAATACTTAGAAATTCAAAAAAAGATTGATACTTAGAAAGTTCAAAAGATTCTTTATTTTGAATAAGAGGATGAATTTGATTGAGAGGGACAATAACATTTTCAGATGGTTGGTCATAAAAATAATTCATATCATTGTACACAACCGATATTACTTCTTCAGGGTCCTGATCATCTATCATTAATGGAGGCTAAATTTGGTGGTCACTGTTTGGTCCTTCTCTTTACAATATTGTGGCTGAAAAGGTCTCTTGTATTGTCTTGGAGGTCTATTTACATTCTGTTGTGGTATTCTTGGTCGAGTTTCTATTCTTGAAATTCAATAGACAAATTTCTCAATAATGAAGTTATCTCATCAATTTTGTGTTCCTCTTCTTTATTCTTTGATGATGAACCACTTTTTTCTTTAGCTTTCAATTTCCCCTCTACCTTTTTTTACCTTTGCCTTCAATTTACCTGATGCTTCCCTATTAGATTCTACCTCAATTACATTGGTTTGCATATCTTCTAAGGTTTCAAATTTTCTTTCTCTTAACATTAAAGAAAAATCATCATCAAATCCTTTAGAAAATCTAACTTTAGCTGCAACAACTGGAGGTTTACAATTTGGTGGCATCTTATTGCAAATATTACTAAACCTTTTAATAAATCCCGCAACAAGTTCACAAGAATTCCTTTTTAGATCTTCAAATTCTATCATATAATAAACAATATCCTTTTTAATTACCCATTGGTTTATGAAAACATCTTTTAATTTTGTCCATGAATTTATAGAATTTTCACATAACTGTCCGAACCAGATTATGACATTTCCCTCTAATGATTGAATAAAAAATATGATATAAACATCTTCATGTTCTATGTTCATATTTTTTGCAAATTCAAGGAATGCAGACACATGAACCTCTACTGATGGTCCTGTTTCTCCATTATATTTGGGTAGATATTTCAAATATCGTTATGGGAAGTCATGAATTTGATTTGCTGGTGGAAGTACTAGTGATGCATACCAATCTCTCACAATTGGTCTAAATGCAACCATTGTTGTTGTGGAAAAAATGGCTGTCTAGGAGATAAATTTTACTAGAAGATGACTGATATGGAAATGTAGGATTTTTTAGAAATTAAGGATGAACAATTAGATTTTGGACTTGTTGTAGCGGCTACAACCACCCTCCAAAATTTTTCCTTAGACTGTTTTGGAGCCTCCCTACCAACATTTCACAACACCTTGTCTTGCTTTGTCAAGTACACAAGCTTTAGTGTTTTGCTTTCACAAAGGCAGCTTGTCAATCATAACTTGATCCATTCCCATCATAGGTTGTTCACCTGGACTTGGTCGAGCTGTAGGATGAGCAGCTTCCCCAAGAAAATTGTGCATTTCTAGAGGGTAACTAGCCTTCCCTCCAGAAATTGCGCAATCCTATCTGGCAGCCTGTTGGGCTCCAATATTGTGCAATTTTTCCAGTCAACTCTCCCAGGAGGAATTGCAAAATTTTCCCCAGCAGGGATTCTTAGCCCAGAATTTGCGCAAAATTGGGCAGCAGTCAACTTCTCTACCCAGAAATTGCGAAAACATCCTGGGCAGTTAGCCTAGCTCCCAACCAAAAATGTGCATTTTTCCCAAGCAGTTGAGCAGCTGCATGCATGAGCAATCTGGCTGACTAGTTCCACCCGGGACCAAGGAAGCTTGATTTGCATGCATGCATGACTTTCTCTTCTGAGAATAGAAAAAAGCAACATACAAAAGGCATCCCATGATTCAGGGAGCTATTTTTAGCAGCCGGGGGTTACATGCAAAGTTGTTTTCGAAACTTCCCTCCAAGTTTCGTTTTTTCCTAGATTTGTGGCATGTGCCTCATGAGTCCAAACTTATTTATTTGACACATCAGAGTTCATTCATTCACATGATCTTGGAGCTCTGACATCCCATACTCTTCGACACATCCAGCTGAGCTATTCACAGGTAAGTGGCCTCAACTTGTCTTTTTCAGCATTTCTATCACATTTTGTGTATTCTCTTGTGTGAGTGTTGTTTGCTTGATTTATTTGAACACTTGCTATCTTTTACATATATACTAGCTTGTCCTAGATTTGTTTCAGTTTTTGTTTGAATCTCAATGTTGTCACATGCATGAAACTGTTTTGCACGAACGTTCGCTGAACCGTCGAATCGCTTCACCCACATGCATGTTGATTTGTTTGCCAAATCTTTCATTCATGTTTTTCATACATTATCAATCACTTCTACTATCACTTAGTGTCACCATGCATTCACTGTCTTATTTGCTTTCAGTTGCCCGTCGGCGAGTCGAGCCAACCTTGGCCCAGACCCCGCCTTCACTAAGAATGCATTATGCAATCTGGGGAAGGAAGGCTCTGCCTTCCTCTCCAGAAATGTGCATTTCTGCCCAACAATGGCCTCCAAGATTGTTTTGTACATTCCTGAGGGACAATGAATGCTAGCCTAGAAAATTGTGCAATGCAGTCCTTGAGCCTGCCGTCCTTCCCAGTTGGAATTGCGCATTACGCAATCCCAACATCCAACAGCCAGTCTGGATTATGTATTGTGCAGATCCAGTATCCAGTACTACCTCCCAGATAGCCCAGATTGCCTTTTTCGTAGTTTTGGCATCCAGTCACCCAGCCTCCCAGAAGAAATTGCACAATATTGCTCATTAGTTTCCCAGGTATCTGCTATGTCATTCCCCAAATTCGCTTAGTTTTTGTTGACAGATTTCTTGTCATGCATGTTGCTTGTATCCATATCTTTCAGGTGATCATTTGTCTCAAGGGCTTCCAAGAGAATAGGATCACAGGACAATGATGGGATTGCAGCTGGAGCAAGAGTTGAGCAGGTGTCCTCTAGTCTTCTGATTTATGAAGATACGAAGCTGTATCTAGACAAGGGCATCAAATTGAAGTGGCCATAGGTCAATGAAACATTTGTAGACACTTTTGGGGAAGACCTCAAATACCGTCAGGTGTACGTGAACATTCACAAGTCCGGCTTGTACCAGATTGCATGCAGATACCCCACGTTTCCATGCGTAAACACGATTCACTCGATTGTTTCTCACACTATTCCCGAGACGGTGACCTTGAGCAGTGTCAGTGGGACAAAGATTGTGACCTTCTAGGCATGGGATTGTGATGAGATGTATCAGATGTCATAGCCCGTGACTGTCATGAGTACTCCATTCAGCTTGCCCAACAATAGAGCTAACTCCAGAGACATTCTGAAGGACTAGGTAAAGGAGCCAGCACGATTCAGGATGACACCTAACCAGATCTACAAGACGAAGATATCGAGGAAGGCGTACCAATACTTGGTCATATTCACATGTCGACTGTATGGCCAAGCAAGCACTGAAACCTTTCCACAGATTTGGGTGATCACACTGGACCAACTGGCTAGAGAAGGAAAACCATGTAACTGGTTCGGCACGCTGGCTCATTAACTAAAGGAACAAGTCATGAAGGCTCGATAATCACCCGGAGGTATGCATACAGATATTTTCATGTCCTCGTAGATCCTAGATGCGGTCTGTGCCCGACATGAGTTCCCGGGTTTGGAGTGGGCATGGTCACCGGTGGAGACTGCTGCGAACACATATTTCAAGTTGTTATCTGAATGCAACTTCAGAGTAGTAATCACACGGCTGTCCGACCATTTGTCACCCTAGTGTACAAGATGATATTCGAATAGGATCCACCTTGATGTCAAAGGAAGTAGTGGAGGCATTGATAGGCATTGCAGATTGGTATGCCTCATCATCTGACACTTTCATCCTAATTTTCAGTGCGGAAAAGCCTCCACATGTTCTGCCAAATTTTTCCTGGACGTACTTGTCACTGAGGAAGTAGCATATCACATCTCGAAAGGATTGACAATTAGATTTCATCGGAAGAAGAAGGCACCTTGTCTCACTCTTTCGTTGTGGATTGGGTTATATGAAATCTGGAGTATCAAGCAAGCGGATGTCAAAGAAAAACTGATGAAGAAGTACTCGTTTGACCTCTGAAGCTTCAACCTGTATGACCCGCATTGCATTGTGAAGGATTACTGCACGAGAGTTCAGTTAAACTGGATCCATGGGGCATTTCATTGGGCCGAGGAGGAGTCATGGAGGTATTGCTACAGTTCCTCCAAACCTAATGAACAGGTCGGCTTCACTGTGGAGTGGTTAGCGAAGAAATATGAAGCAGCATCACGGAGAGCACCAATAGTAGCAGCAACAACAGCAGAGGCAACAGAGCCAAGCATACCAATGAGCAACAAAGGGAAGAGGAAGATTGTCGATCGCATGGAGGAGGAGAAAAGCTGCAAGTTTTGAGCAGATCTATTTGTAGAACAAGCAGCTATGGCTATAGAGGCAAAGAGGCACCAATGCGATAAGCGAATCGTGCGAAGGTAGAGGGATAAGAAGAGAATGGAAGAAGCAGAGAAGGAGTTGCATGAGCTAAGGGAGCAACTCCGAAAGGAACAAGAGCTGCGCAAATAGGAGAGGGAAGCGCAACAGTAGCAGATACAGCAGGGGGCGCAACAAGTGCAGACAGATGAAGCAACGCCCATACAAGTAGTTGATTCATCTGAATAGTTGGCGCGGGGTGAACCATCGTAGGAGCGAGACTTCGCTCATGGGATAGAGCACGCACTTCAATAGTTGGATGCAGACATGGAGCAGTAGGAGTTGGAACATGACAGTGACCTCATGCCTCACCACAAAGAGGTCGACTCACCCGCTTCAATGCATCTAGATGATGAGAAAGTCTCGAACAACCAAGGAGGCACTGAAATCCTTAGTGGTCAACTAGAAGGAGAGATGCACAACATCTCCTTTAATGAATCTCATCATAGATTTGTGCTGTCTCACATAGTACCAACTTCGGAGGATAAAACATCTCCTGCACAAGTTGAAGAACAAGTGATCATGACTGATGTGCACAAACATCCAATCACCTTGGCCGATGCAACCAGAGTGTATGCCGAAGCCACTAGCTCAAGTGTTCATTTTTTGATAGCTGAGAGTGAGCGAATGGCGAAGGAACTAGAGGTGGCCAAGCAAGGAGGAGACTTGGTGACAATTTCCACCCGAGATGAATTGAAGAAGGCAATACTAGATGAACTATTGTCCCTTGAGATAGTTATGCATGCATTTTACTCCAAGTTTGGTACCGTGCACAAGGCAATCATCTATCTCAACAGATGGCAGTAACGATGTGCTAGGAGAGCATGCATCTTGACGAAGATACATGTTTTTGTTGATGACATGCAAACATGGACGATGAAGTACAAGGGAGCCTTGCTTCACATGCCAAAGATGATGAGGCCAAATGCGGTCGAGATGAAAGCACGTATCCAGAGTTAGATCCAGAACTATGAGGACCTCCCGCATCTCATCACTAGCATATAGGCTTCCCATGCACGAGTATTCAAGATCATGGATGTTGTGGTGCGCACACATGCGATCCCATCACTTGGGACTCTCACCTAGGCGAAGACAAAGAAGAAGGTCCAACTAGAGCTTGACTCATACCTCAACGAGTTGATGCGCATCGCCACCTACTCAAACTTGCTTATTAGTGAAGACATCATGCACAAGTATGTTACTGGTCTAGCCACATTAAAGACAAGGTTCACTAACATAGAAAACTAATACATGTTGAGACAGCAGAGAAACCAACGGATGAAGAAGAGGGTGAGTAGGTGCAGGTTCAGGAATCTTCTTAGTAGGTTGTTGAGGCAACGAACATGGAGACAAACCAGGGGTTACAAAACCAAGACACCGATATCATGCTGAGAGCATCTGAGGTTGCACCATAGTCTCCACCACCTCCATAACCACAATTGGTCCCGAGCGAGCAAGGAGAGGTTGTTCTCCTTGATGATGATTCAAAGATGGATATGTACAATTTCTCATTCGACAAGTCACAACGCAGGATTTTATAGGCACATAGAAAGAAACTCTCGGATGATCACACATCACCTGTGCACATAGAGGAAAGGGTGATTGTATCAAATGTTAGAAGACATCCAAATTCCATGGCTAAGACTTCTCAGGCTTATGCAAAAGCCACGAGTTCGATGGTCAAGTTATCTATAGCAAAGAATGATAAGATGGCGAAGGAATTGCAACATGCCAGGCAGAGAATAGAGCAGTCCACAGGATCTGCTATCGTAGAAATGAAGAAAGTAATACTTGCAGAGATATCAACTTTGGAGAGCACCATGCAGACACTGTATAAAATATTTGTCACCGTGCACAAAGTGATTTACCATCTATACGGTTTTCAGTAGTAGTGAGCGAAGACAACCCAAACTCTCAAGGAAATCCATGCTGCTATTACGCATGTACAAGAATGGACAATGAGGTACAAAGGGGCCCCACTTTACTTGCACAAGATGATGAAGTTGTAGGTAGAGCTAGACAAAGCACAAATTCAAATGTTGATCCAGAACTACGAGTAGCTACCTCCACTCATCACCAACATTAAGGCTTCCTATGCATGGTTGTACAAGAGTTTGGATGTCATAGTACACACATGATCCCTTCCATCAGAACCCTCAATCAAGCCATGAGGAATAACCAAGTCATGCTAGAGGTTTATGGGTACATAGAGCAACTGATGTGCGAAGCTACTAGCAATGACGTGTAGTTGAGCGCAGATAACATTCATAAGTACATCGATGGTTGTTCAGGAGTCTGGATGTCATAGTGAGGACACACATGATCCCTTCCATCAGAACCCTCACTCAAGCCATGAGGAAGAACCAAGTCATGCTAGAGGTCGACAGGTACATAGAGCAGCGAATGCGTGAAGCCACCAGTGATGACGTGTAATTGGGCATAGAGAACATGCAGAAGTTCACCAGCCACACTCAGAACAATGTTGCACATTCTTAAGGATGAGATGGACAGAGGTTTCAGAACCATATACCCGTTTGCCATGGAAGCGAGAGTCAGCTTCGATAAAGACATCACCAAATAGTACGAGACACGATAGCACAATACCAAGCTTGGTATTAGTTCATCACCGAAGACCATCGCGAGGAGGTTACCAAGTTGATATTTCCCTGAGACCCCAAGTGATGTTGTTTGTCTTGATAGGCTGACTCAAGCCTATTTTGTCCCACGGGTATATGTGGAAATTGTATTATTGTAAACATGTTGTAAGTCAAATTCCAAGTGTCACTATTGGAATGTGAACAATCACTATGTAATGTGAAGAGTCATGAGGGTAGTCCAAGATTCAAAGGGGAATGCCAAGGGTCACCTCACCCTTTTCTATATAGAGAACCTCATAACTCATAGTATAGGTTGTTGGGAGCCAAGCTTTTGGATAGGAATTGCTTAGAGAAGGCTTGGAGAGTATTGTGACGAGCCTTGGCTTCTCCATAGTGTAGAGTAGGTACATCTCTTTGGAGGAGCAGGCGGTGTTGACTGTAATTTTCCACTATTGGGGCTAGTCGCTGCCAATGTTGTATGTATGGATGGAAATTTCACTTAATAATAATATAACTGATCCAACGCGTTTTCATGCATATGTTGTTATTGTAGTTCAACTATTCTGGTTACTTTAGCAATGTATGTTATTTAACTTACGCATTTGTGTATGAACTATTTTATATGTGATTGTATGAATCTTGTTGAAGACGTGTTGTTGTATTAACCCGTCACTTTGGATTGTGGACTATTATGCTTCTAGCTGGTAATGTCATTCCACTCATGTGTTCCTTTTAGGTTGCATACTATTACATGCTTCTAATGGACACACTTCCTTTTCCCCTCTGTGTGTTAGAACCCCCATGCATCTCACTTGACTCGCTGCAAGGTCACACACTTGCTTCCGACAAAGTTATCATACTTACGTCTACATGCTACCATAGCCAAGGCACTACTATACTACCCACAACTGGGACTCCTACTCAAAACGGTCTGAGGTCTAGTTTGGACTTCTTACCAGGGAGATCCCCTAGCATGTTGATGGGTCCAACACCGTCAACACTATACAATATTTCCTTGTTCTAATCTTAAGATATATATATTGATTCCTTGTGAATTCCAGAGGATATTCAAGCTCACGTAGAAAATGTACAATGTCTTTATACCAATCTGACAATATTTTTTTCCATCAATATGCAAACGAAGTGGTATAGATACTGATTTGGAAGAAGGTTATTGTGGATTCTTATCCTGTGAAGCAGAAGAAGTTTCTTGTGTATTCTTCTCATGTGAAGTAGAAGAAGGTTCTTATGGATTCTTCTCTTGTGAAGAATATGAAACCTGCATGATTGAATTGATGCCAAAATTTTTGCAATTTGATTATGCCAACAACTTAGCAAGACCTTGTCCCTTAACCTGCTTTTTAGTTTGATATCCAAATCAAACTCCAGGATCTTAGCAATCCATATTCCCTTTTTTCCATATGTATAAGGTTTTGTCAACACTGAGGCTTTACGACATTATTAGGTACATAAGAAATTATAGGAGAATGCATCACATAAATTCTAAAAGATTTCAAGGCTTGGACTAAAGCAGAAGTCTATTTTTCAATTATGTCATATTTCAGTTTTGCATCTCTCATAACTTTGTTGAAGAAAACAATTGGATGCTCTTGATGGTCTTCATTTTTCTGCATTAAAGCTATTGCTATTGTGGTGTCTAAAGCAAAAGAAAAAATGTTAAAGAGCTTTGAATAATCTAGACTCGAAAGTATTGGTGCCTTTGAATTTTCTTTCTTAATTTGAGAAAATGAAAATCTAGTTTGTGAAGTCCATTTGAATTCCTGATTTTTCTTAATAATATGAATAATATCCTTGATAATCTCA
Source organism: Pinus tabuliformis (assembly GCA_031772625.1). Taxonomy (NCBI): domain Eukaryota; kingdom Viridiplantae; phylum Streptophyta; class Pinopsida; order Pinales; family Pinaceae; genus Pinus; species Pinus tabuliformis. The sequence continues at coordinate 89,049,474 of CM062808.1, read as the reverse complement.
GCATAATTAGGTATGAAACTTCTTAAAAAAATCATTTTCCCTAAAAATGACTGAATTTCTTTCTTTGTTCGAGGCAAGCTCATTAACTGAATTGCTGAGACTCTTTTAGGGTCAATTGTGACTCCTTCTTTTGAAATAATATGTCCTAACAATTTCCCTTCCATCATGGCAAATATTGATTTTTTGGGATTAAGAGAAATCCCAAATTTTCTACATCTCTGAAAGAATTTCTTCAAGTGTTTGATATGTTTTGCATCAGACTCTGAAAATACTGTTAAATCATCAAGGTAAATTACTATGAATTTATTTACCTTTCCAACAAATGCCAAATCCATGGCTCTCTGAAACGTTGCACCAACATTCATTAAATCGAAAGGCCTGTAACATACATGAAGGTACCCCATGGTGTTGTTAAACTGTCTTTTCTTTGTCTTCTTAACTAACCAAAATCTGATTGTATCTAGAAAATCTATCTAAAATTGAAATCCTATTAGAGCCTATTACTCTTTGAAGCAATTGATCCATCTTTGGCAGTAAAAAATTATCTTTCAATGATAATTTGTTCAAGTTTCTAAAATCAACACATAGTCTTATTTCTCCATTATTTTTCCTAACAAGAACCATATTAGCTACCCATTTTGAATATCTTAAAGGAACAATGATTTTTGCATCTAACAACTTCCGTACTTCTTTCTCAATAATTGGCAATAGAATGATATTAATTATTCTTAATTTTTGCTGAAATGGATTCCTCCTACTTTCAAAGCAATTTTGTGCTCAATAATAACTATATCATAAGTTTTCAGATCTTCATATGACCATGAAAATACATCTTTGTATTCTTTGAACAAATTGATATATATTTTCTTTGATATCCTGTGGCAATATTGCTGAGATTTTAACATTTCTCACTTCTTCTGTAATACCAATGTTGCAATCTTGTATGTTGAATGCAATTGTTAGGCAACTGTATAATGTCATGATCAACTATTTTTTGTTTCAAATTTATATCTGAATCAACAACATTTTATTTTATCATATCAATGTTTTTTTCTTCAATGTGTAAGCACGAAAACTCTTCAATAATTTGCAAAAATTTCTTCAATTGCTCATCATCCTCAAAAACTTGCAAGTGTCTTAAGTTACCAGGAATAGAAGGTTTAACTTTTAACTTCAATTTGATACTGCAACTGTAAGGAATCTGGGATTTTGAAAGTTCTTGCAAAAACTACCAAGGAATTTGCACGAATGTTATCTTCGCTTGGAATAGCTGAAATGTTAAAATCTTGAAAATAATTCTCCACACAGTCCCGTACTTCGTTTTTGTAAGCCCTTAATCTAGGATGTTTTGTTTGACAAAGATTTCTAACTTGTTTCACTATCAATTCTGAATCACCAAATACTGCCAGATTTTGCACTTTCATTTTCTTAGCTAACTCTAATCCCAAAATTAAAGCTTCATATTCTGCCACATTATTAGTGACTTCAAAATCTGGCTTAAAGGATTGAGTAATGTTTTTATTTTCAGGTGAAATCAAAAGAATTCTCGCTCCAACTCCATCTCTAGAAAAGGCTGCATCAAAATATATTTTCCAAACATCATTCTTTTAAGATTGAGAAACATTTATAGTGTCTTCAATTATGTTTTGTGGATTGAATTGATCATTTTCAGCAAAGATAAAACACTTTAAATCTTGATCAATGGTGTTACAGGTCAATTTGGGCACATCAACCCCAACTTCCAGATCTGTACTCTTAGTGTCCATCAATCCCTAATTCAGTTGTTTTCATTCCCTAATAATTCAACCTACATCATTCTTGCCTCCCAAGAATTTCCATGACACCATTCATCCAAAAAATGCCCCTAAGGAGATCAGTGTAGGTGGCCCCTTATCAGGCTGCATTGCAAAGCAGGAGTTGCACTGTCTGGGTGCACTACAGCGCAGTTGGCCTTTGTTTCACCTGCACTGAGCGAGATTCACCGAATTTTTTGAAATGAATCCATTGGATTCCTCATCCAATGGATGTTTTTGGAAATTTCCAGATGGATGGAGCTCGCATTTGGATGAGGAAGAGGATGGATGAGCCTTAATCCATTATCCCTTCCTCCATGGAACCACCTCCCAATTTTGGTAGAGCATTCATGAGGGCCATTAATGGCTTAAACTCCTCCATTCAGCTATAAATTGACCAAGCATCCCAAGGCTGGTCTAGGTTGGAATTTCTTGAGCTAAGGAAATGCTGTTTGAATGAGATTAGTAAAGAGTTTATTGTTATGATGTAAAATTGTTGCTTCATGAGGAGAGAAGGGTTTGAAACTGGAAGGAAGACACTAGATTGAACATGAATACTCATGGGTTGTAATATTTCCTTTATCAATAAAGAATTCTAAGCTTTTCCCATTCATGTGTTTATATGATGTATATTGTATTTTCGATTCTATAATGTGTTTAGTTAACAGATCGTTATTATATGCTTTGATGGTTTTTTGTCTCAGCTTGTGTGTTGGTACCTTCCAAGCGAGTTAAGTACGGAAGGGAGTGGCGAAATCGGTCAAAGGGGAGAAGGATCAAGTGAAAGATACAGGTTCGTTCCTTAGTTCCTCCTTCTTTTATTTGTTAGCTATAGGAAAAGCAATGAATTATTTTGGCTGTTGTTCTAGACTAGCTACTAGGTTTAGGGGTTAGTCGTTTGTAGAAACACTAAAATTGCTCAAAACAAAATGGTGACTCCACTGGGGAACGATCCTATCCCTTTTAGTAGCTTATCAATCTCTTAAAACACGTTGACATACTATACTTTCTGTTATTTACTGAATTCAAGCCCAAATTAACTAAAAATTGAATCAAGTTTGAGCATAAAATTGTCTTGTTGTAATCAACACACCTCTGTGTCTGACACAGTGCGCTGCAGTGCACCTTCTGCATTGACTCAGTTCGATTCAGCACTCTGTCTTTAACTATGGCCTGCGCTAATCCCTTTTGGGTCAGTTTTCCCATCTAGGAACTGAAATTTTTTTGTCAATTTTTAGTATTTTGAATTGCTTGTTGGATGTAGATGAGGTCTTGTCTCTGAAAACAATTTTTGTTTCCTTATTTCGACCTGATTTAGACTGGATTATTGGATGTTTTTTTTTTTTTTTTTTTTTTTTTTTTTTTTTTTTTTTTTTTTTTTTTTTTTATGTATTTGTTTTATCATTTGCAGTCCATTGTCGAAAGGTAGTTTTAATTGATTGTTTTGTAAAAAATGAAGTGTCGTAAAGTCTTCCTTCATAAATAATCGATTGATCTATTTGCGCATCTGATTCATATTTTCGTTTGAAAGTGTTGAAAATTTTCATTTCTTTAAAGTTGAAAGTGTCGTATAGTCTTCCTTTCCCTTTAAAATAAATTGTCATAAGTCGACGTTTTTTATGAAAAGAGTTTCTGAATCGTTTGTGTATTAGTTTATCTTATTCCATCATTTACATTAAGAGAAACTGAAAAGAAAAGAGATACATGAAATTTCATTTTAGAATTTGAGTTTGTGTGTTCAAAAGGAATGGTTTAGGGAATTGCATTAGTTTGTGCTCTTTGTTGATTGTTCAAAAAGTACTTGTATGCTCTATCCCTCATAGCTAGGATTTTCATTGTTGAAAACAAATGGAAAGAGTGCTTCTCATTCTAGTTGCATTCTTAGGAATTTTGAAAAACATCTCGTGGTGAAACCCCAAAGGCAAATTTTAAGCAAGATCAACCTAAAATTTACATCGATTAACCTAATAACGCATTGGAATTTAACGAAAACATCTAGAGGTCTAGGCTAGAGACGTGTTATGGTGTCTTAAAACCTAGTGGCTGTCATTTTCATTGAGGTTGGGTGATTCCTCCTCTCTGATTTGATAAGTACTAGTACGGACTTGTGCTCCCTGTACCGTCGAGTATATAGTGGGAGACTCCAATAGGTTGAAATCCTTTATCCCTAGGAAGCTGAGTCTGTTGCCTTGCAGATCACAATGCACCAAACACAACATTTGGGAAGATTGACTGCCATACGTTAAAATCCTTGGTAATTTCTCTTTCATTTACCACCACGGTGTATATTGCAGTTTTGTGATTAGTTTGGTAAACCCTCTTGTCTAGAATCTCTAGAGCAGTCACTTTCGTTCCTTTTCGACTCCTTAAAAGAAAAGGTTCATCTAAGCACTTGTCCTTTCAGGCTCATTAAACATCGAAAGCGACTAGAGTCATCTTTTGTATTTTCTCGACTCTTTAAAAATGAAAAAGCAAAGTTATGTTCTAGTGTTGAAGGAAGATCAACCTCCACTCCATCGTTCGAGGAGAGTTACGAGCAAACCGCCCTTGACGCTGGAAGCGACTCCTATTCGGTTAAGGCGAACTCATCAAACTGAGTCTAGTACTTCAAGAGTTTCTATGAAATAATTTCTTCAAGTGTTTGATATGTTTTGCATCAGACTTTGAAAATACTGTTAAATCATCAAGGTAAATAAATATGAATTTATTTACCTTTCCAATAAATGCAAAATCCATGGCTCTCTGAAACGTTGCACCAACATTCATTAAATCGAAAGGCCTGTAACATACAGGAAGGTACCCCATGGTGTTGTTAAACTGTCTTTTATTTGTCTTCTTAACTAACCAAAATCTGATTGTATCCAGAAAACCCATCTAAAATTGAAATCCTATTAGAACCTGTTACTCTTTGAAGCAATTGATCCATCTTTGGCAGTAAAACATTATCTTTCAATGATAATTTGTTCAAGTTTCTAAAATCAACACATAGTCTTATTTCTCCATTCTTTTTCCTAACAAGAACCATATTAGCTACCCATTCTGAATATCTTAAAGGAACAATGATTTTTGCATCTAACAACTTCTGTACTTCTTTCTCAATAATTGGCAATAGAATGATATTAATTCTTCTTAATTTTTGCCGAAATGGATTCCTCCTGCTTTCAAAGGAATTTTGTGCTCAATAACTGCATCATGAGTTTCGGATCTTCATATGACCATGCAAATACATCTTTGTATTCTTTGAACAAATTGATATATTTTTATTTGATATCATGTGGCAACATTGCTGAGATTTTAACATTTCTCACTTCTTCTGTAATACCAATGTTGCAATCTTGTATGTTGAATGCAATTGTTAGGCAACTGTATAATGTCATGATCAACTATTTTTTGTTTCAAATTTATATCTGAATCAACAACATTTTATTTTATCATATCAATGTTTTTTTCTTCAATGTGTAAGCAAGAAAACTCTTCAATAATTTGCAAAAAATTCTTCAATTGCTCCTCATCCTCAAAAACTTGCCAGTGTCTTAAGTTGCTAGGAATAGAAGGTTTGACTTTTAACTTCAATTTGATAATTCAACTCTAAGGAATCTGGGATTTTGAAAGTTCTTGCAAAAACTACCAAGGAATTTGCATGCATGTTATCTTCCCTTGGAATAGCTGAAATGTTAAAATCTTGAAAATAATTCTCCACACAGTCCCATACTTCATTTTTGTAAGCCCTTAATCTAGGATGTTTTTTTTGACAAAGATTTCTAACTTGTTTCACTATGAATTCAGAATCACCAAATACTGCCAGATTTTGTGCTTTCATTTTCTTAGCTAACTCTAATCCCAAAATTAAAGCTTCATATTCTGCCACATTATTAGTGACTTCAAAATCTAACTTAAAGGATTGAGTAATGTTTTTATTTTCAGGTGAAATCAAAAGAATTCTCGCTCCAACTCCATCTCTAGAAAAGGCTGCATCAAAATATATTTTCCAAACATCATTCTTTTAAGATTGAGAAACATTTATAGTGTCTTCAATTATGTTTTGTGGATTGAACTGATCATTTTCATCCAAGATAAAACACCCTAAATATAGATCAATGGTTTTGCAGGTCAATTTGGGCACATCAACCCCAACTTCCAGATCTGTACTCTTAGGGTCCATCAATCCCTAATTCAGTTGTTTTCATTCCCTAATAAGTCAACCTACATCATGCTTTCCTCCCAAGAGTTTCCATGACACCATTCATCCAAAAAATACCCCTAAGGAGATCAGCGTAGGTGGCCCCTTATCAGGCTGCATTGCAATGCAGGAGTTGCAATGTCTGGGTGCACTACAGCGCAGTTGGCCTTTGTTTCACCTGTGCTGAGTGAGGTTCATCGAAATTTTTGAAATGAATCCATTGGATTCCTCATCCAATGGATGTTTTTGGAAATTTCCAGATGGATGGAGCTCGCATTTGGATGAGGAAGAGGATGAATGAACCTTAATCCATTATCCCTTCCTCCATGGAACCACCTCCCAGTTTTGGTAGAGCATTCATGAGGGCCATTAATGGCTTAGCCTCCTCCATTCAGCTATAAATTGACCAAGCATCCCAAGGCTGGTCTAGGTTGGAATTTCTTGAGCTAAGGAAATGTTGTTTGAATGAGATTAGTAAAGAGTGTATTGTTATGATGTAAAATTGTTGCTTCATGAGGAGAGAAGGGTTTGAAACTGGAAGGAAGACACTGGATCGAACATGAATACTCATGGGTTGTAATCTTTCCTTTATCAATAAAGAATTCTAACCTTTTCCCATTCATGTGTTTATATGATGTATATTGTATTTTCGATTCTATAATGTGTTTAGTTAACAGATCGTTATTATATGCTTTGATGGTTTTCCGTCTCAGCTTGTGTGCAGGTACCTTCCAAGCAATTTAAGTACGGAAGGGAGCAATGAAGTTGATCAAAGGGGAGAAGGATCGAGCGAAAGATATAGGTTGGTTCCTTAGTTCCTCCTTCTTTTATCTGTTAGCTATAGGAAAAGCAATGAATTAGTTTGGCTATTGTTCTAGACTAGCTACTAGGTCTAGGGGTTAGTCGTTTGTAGAAACACTAAAATTGCCCAAAACAAAATGGCGACTCCACTGGGGAACGATCCTATCCCTTGTAGTAGCTTATCAATCTCTTAAAACACGTTGACATACTGTACTTTTTGTTATTTATTGAATTCAAGCCCAAATTCACTAAAAATTGAGTCAAGTTTGAGCATAAAATTGTCTTGTTGTAATCAGCGCACCTCTGTGTCTGACACAGTGCATTGCAGTGCACCTTCTGCATTGAATCAGTGCGATTCAACACTCTATCTTTGACTGTGGCCTGCGCTGATCCCTTTTGGGTCAGTTTTCCCATCTAGGAACTGAAAAACTTTTGTCAGTTTTTAGTATTTTGAATTGCTTGTTGGATGTAGATGAGTTCTTGTCTCTGAAAATAGTTTTTGTTTCCTTATTTTGACCCGATTTAGACTGGATTGTTGGATGTTTTTTTTTTATGTATTTGTTTTATCATTTGCAGTCCATTTTTGAAAGGTAGTTTTGATCGATTGTTTTGTCAAAAATGAAGTGTCATAAAGTATTCCTTCATAAACAATCGATTGATCTATTTGTGCATCTGATTCATATTTTCGTTTGAAAGTGTCGAAAATCTTCATTTCTTTAAAGTTGAAAGTGTCGTATAGTCTTCCTTTCCCTTTAAAAGAAATTGTCATAAATCGACATTTTTTATGAAAAGAGTTTCTGAATTGTTTGTGCATTAGTTTTTCTTATTGCATCATTCACATTAAGAGAAACTGAAAAGAAAAGAAATACATGCAATTGCATTTTAGAGTTTGAGTTTGTGTGTTCAAAAGGAATGGTTTAGGGAATTGCATTAGTTTGTGCTCTTTGTTGATTGTTCAAAAAGTACTTGTATGCTCTATCCCTCATAGCTAGGATTTTTATTGTTGAAAACAAATGGAAAGAGTGCTTCTCATTCTAGTTGCATTCTTAGGAATTTCGAAAAACATCTTGTGGTGAAACCCCAAAGGAAAATTTTAAGCAAGATCAACCTAAAATTTACATCAATTAACCTAATAATGCATTGGAAATTAACGAAAACATCTAGAGGTCTAGGCTAGAGACGTGTTCCAGCGTCTTAAAACCTAGTGGCTGTCGTTTTCATTGAGGTTGGGTGATTCCTCCTCTCTGATTCGATAAGTACTAGTATGGACTTGTGCTCCCTGTACCGTCGCATATATAGTGGGAGACTCCAATAGGTTGAAATCCTTTATCCCTAGGAAGCCTAGTCTGCCGCGTTACCGATCACAATGCACCTAACACAACATTCAGGAAGATTGACTGCCATACGTTAAAATCCTTGGTAATTTCTCTTTCATTTACTACCAAGGTGTATATTGCAGTTTTGTGATTAGTTTGGTAAACCCTCTTGCCTAGAATCTCCATAGCAGTGACTTTCATTCGTTTTCAACTCCTTAAAAGAAAAGGTTCATTTGAGCACTTGTACTTTCAAGCTCATTAAACATCGAAAGCAACTAGAGTCATCTTTTGTTTTTTCTCGACTCTTTAAAAATGAGAAAGCAAAGTTATGTTCTAGTGTCATAAAATTTAATTGACAGCGAATAACACCCTTATTCCTTAGTTGATTTTAAGTTGATAGAAACAATCAGCAATTCTGGAGGAAGATAAACCTCCACTCCGTCGTTCGAGGAGAGTTACAAGCAAACCGCCCTTGACGCCGGAAGTGACTCCTATCCAGTCAAGGTGGACTCGTCAAACTGAGTCTGGTACTTCATCTGAATTACCAGAGCCACCTATCACGGCTAGTACTGAGCCTCCAGTTACTCCAACTATTTTTGGTACATCTGTTACACAAGAAGAAGTTACTCAACTCCCTGAGGCCACTATAATGGAAACAAGTGAAAAAGTAACTGGAGTTGATCCAAAACTTGAAGTTAATCAACCAGAAATTACTTCAGAACTTGAACCAGTTCAATTGGAATTTGATCTAGAACCCATAGCAGTTGAAACCGAAGACATTTCTGAACCTGAAGTTGTTCACGAACCTTCCCTTGAAACTGAAGTTCTTTTACTAGAACATCTGGACTTTGACCTTGAACATTCCGAAATTGTTACTGAAATACCTCAGTCATCTGTAGTTCCTGAAACTCCATCTTTAACACCAGAAGTCTTTTTCGAACCTGATGGTGAAATCCTTCCACCTGGATTAATTGCTGTAGAGGAAGAAGCTAAGGAAGATTCTACCCTCAGGACTCCACATCATTTTGGACCTGGTTTGTATCTTTATTCTCAATCTCTTCCTCGTTCTGTTGTTGCCTCTGAGATACCACTTGATTCATTAGGTCAACTTTTGGGTCAGTTAACCATGGCAGAACAACCGCAAACATCCCAGACTGCTTCATTTGATGCAGTTGTGGCAGAATCCTTTGCTGCTACTTCTTCGATGTTTTCTACCACACCTGAGTCACATTTATATGGACAACCGTTCGTCCCGGCTGGTTACCAGTCTATGTTTGGAATCCACTCAGGGGTTTCTTCTTTGCCATTGTCATCACCCATTGAATCATCAGGAATTTTACTTGGTGCTTCTTATCAAGGACAACAGTTTGATCCTGCTTACCAGTATGAAACTGGGCAATTCGGTGAACAAAGACCCATATATCCTCTTAACACTGGATTGCCATCATATGGTCAGCAATATGCTTATTCACTACATCCTCCTTATCAAGGAGGAAAACCCTATGGTTATGTTGCACTGTATTCAAGTCAACCTGAAATGAGAGTCTGTTAGTGGCAGCCAACTATGCCACTTCAACCAAGGCTTGTGTATCCAACACAACCTATGCAAACTGAGCTGATTATTTCAACCCAGCTTGTTGTAACTATGGAACCACAGATACAAGCTCAACCTGTTGTATCTCAACCTATGCAAGTTAGTTCCGCTACCTCGCAACCACAAGTTTCGAGTCAGCAAACCCAAACTTCTCAGGCTGTTATGCAACAACCGCTTGTTTTTGGGGTACAATTACCTCAGGTTAGTGTGCCATTATCTGGAGTGACTCAAGTTGCTACTGGTTTAGTTTATCCTCAGCCTGGTCAAATTGGCATTGGGGGGCAATATCAAACTTCACAACCGATACCCCAACAACCTTGGCAACCACAGTATCAACAACCTCCTTTTCAGAATGTCCAACCTCAGTATGGGCCTACTTTCCAAGCTCAACCTGGGCAAGGGAAATATCAAGCGTATCAGGGTCTTGTGTATCAAGCCCAACCTAGTTAAGGAAAAGCGCAAGGTCAACCTGGTTTTAATCCATATACTGAATATGTCCCACCGCCCTATCAATGATATCCGCCTTTTGCGGGTATGCAAAGGCCCATGGCACAGGCAATTCCATCCTATCCCGGATATGCTCAACCTGATTTGAATCAGTAGTTTCCATTTGTGGCAACTTTAGAATTACCAAATTTAAACCGGCTTACCAATGATCCAATTTTATATGCACCTTGGTGGCTGATAATTCCTCATAAGTTGCCTTTCGATATTCCAAAGTTTAATGGAAGTCCTGGAGATGACCTGTCAAATCCATTATGACTTATCATTTATGGTGTTCTTCGGACTCTTTGAATGATGATTTGGTAAGACTCTGTCTTTTCCAAAGAACGCTCATTGGTTTGACTGCTAAGTGGTACATTGAATTTCCGAGAGCTTCTTTTAATAATTTCACCCATTTAGCCACTACATTTTTGACCCACTTCTAGTTACCGATCGGATATGAAACTGGAACGGAACTTTTGACCAACTTTAAACAAACGACTTCTACTCACATATCAGACCATATTCATGAGTGGCGTCATCGTCGTCGAATGGTTAAAACCTATATTCCTAATCAGCTTTTAACCGAGTGGTTCATTAAGCCCTTATTGCCATCTATCACCGAGGATGTGGCTAAAGGTGGAGTTGTCATAGAAGAGCAAGTGATTACTCATGCCCAATATTTGGATTTAATTTACACACAATCTGACACGCTCTATGACAAAATTCCACATGCACCATGCCTAAATCAATCCATTCCACCTCCACCATCGAGTAGGGACTCTCATGCCGGCGACGGTGTGATCGGTTCCTCGAGCATGCAAATGGCAAGTAAACCATCTGGTCAATCGCTTGCCATTTTGAATCAAACTGTAAATGCATCTGAGGTTCCTGCTTCCAAGATTAATGTCGTGTCATTTGACAAAGGTAAGAATCAAAAGCAACCAGGAAGCAAGAAGAAAGGGAAGAATAAAAAGAAAACTGAAAACCCTCCTCAAGAGAAATCATCTAATTCCTCTAATCTAGGAAAGAAACCTCGTTATCCATGTCTGATATGTAATGACGAGCACTTTACAAGAGATTTTCCTCACTTCTCAGAAGTTGCTAAGCTGTTAAAAACTTCTAATGTATCAGTAGTGTTCACTGATCCGTTTTCAAACCCGGATACCAATATGGTTGCAACTGAAAATGCTTCCACATCCCAAGTATTAATGTTATCCATCTCTAAACCTAAAGATGAGATTTTGGTTTAGACACGTAGTAAATATTATGGTAATCCATCATCATCATCAAATAATCAGGCCACTGATCAACTTGATTCTTCAACTTCGACCACATCGGAAAATATTCCACTTCCCATTGCACCAAAGTTAACAATAAATCCACCTAAGGAACTTGTGCACAAATCAATGTTTAACCCTCGAGCTCAAGCTACTCAAAATTATAACATAGTAGAAGATCTTGCTCAGTCTCCTTCTGCTATGTTGACGCTTGAGGTATTACAAAATTGCCCCTCCCAGAAGCAGGCTTTACTGTCGGCAATAAGTGGAGTAGATCTAGCGGATTCTAATCTTGTGGTTTTTAATCACTCAGGATATACACCACAGTTACCAGGACAATTAGCTTTTCTAATTCAGGTTAAAGCTCTCAATAATAATATTCATCGAACAATCATAGATGAGGGAGCTTCTACCTATATTATGTCAATGAGCTGTTGGAAAACACTGGGTTCACCTACATTGTCAAGATCACCAACCACATTGAAGGCTTTTGATGGAAGAACATATACTTCATGTGGGATTTTGAATAATTTTCAATTAGAGCTAGGGGGAAAAACGGTAATTGTTGAGGTTGAGGTGGTTGAAGGACCCCTCGACTACAACATTTTACTTGGACGACCATGGGTTTATGCTATGGTAGCTATTGTTTCCACGTACTTTCGTACGATTGTATTTCCTCATAAATGTGGAATAACAGTTATCAACCAAACCTCATTTTTTTCCTCTAGTTCTCAAGTTATAGGAAGCATTCCGTTTATTAATGGACCCCCGCTTTCTCTTCAATCTGTTGGTGTAGGTCTTTTCAAAGATCCCTCCCTAATGGGTACTTTCACACTTCACCATCTGGAATTTCAGAAGTTGAAAGAGTTGAGACATGTAATATGTTATCCTCTACTTCATCTGATTTAAAGAGGATCACCAATAGTATTGAAGATGAAAGTATTACTGAGGTCATGCCGCTAAGTCCCATCGAACTCGCGTAGCAATCATTTTTTCTTGCTTGTGTGACATTTCCAGATCCACATTCGCCAATTGAATGGGTAAATCGTTCACTTGAAAAAGGTACTTCTTCCGATCCTTTTGCTTGTATATATTCTACAGATGAGGAAATCATCCAATCAATGATGATAGGAGAAGAACCATGGGAATATAATCATCATCGTTCCCATCTTCCAGATTCCAGTGAAGATTATTCAGATGAGCTAGTACACCCTTCAATTGTAGATTTCTTTTTGAATTCTGTTAGAATAGATTCGATAGATTCTGAGCGTAATTTGTCTAACATAGAAGAAACCATTTCTATAGACATTTTGACCAAGCCTAACGTTGTAGAAAACATTCATGTCAACAAATCTTGTTCTCCTTTGGAACTCGATATTTACCGTGCTCTGTTTCGTGAATTTAGAGATATATTTGCATGGTCTTATGAGGAGATGCCAGGCATTGATTCAAGCATTGTTGAACATCAAATCAAAATGTACCCTGATGTCAAACCAGTACGACAACGGCTTCGACCTGTACATCCAAAGAAAGTTGTTTCCATTAAGACAAAGGTTGAAAAACTTTTGCGTGCTGGCTTCATTTACCCTGTACCTCTTACTGATTGGGTATCAAATATTGTTCCCGTGATGAAGAAACAAGGAACAATCCGAGTGTGTGTTGATTACCGGGATGTAAATAAAGCATGTCCAAAAGACAATTATCCTACACCCTTCATCGACCAGATTATTGACGAATGTGCCGGATGTGAAATCTTTTCATTCATGGATGGATTTTCTGGCTACAATCAAATCAATATCGCCTAGAGGATTAGTCAAAAACTGCATTTATTTGTCCCTAGGGCACATTCGCATATAGAAAGTTACCTTTTGGTTTGAAGAATGCAAGGGCTACATTTCAGAGGGCAATGAATTATGCCTTCCATGACATTAAGAACATTGTACAACCATATCTTGATGACTTGCCTGCTCATTCACGAAAGCAGACTGATCACCCACAACATCTTAGAGCAATATTCTTACGGTGTCAACACTACAAAATAAGTCTCAGTCTGCACAAATGTGTGTTTTGTGTTGGCTCTGGTCGACTGCTCGGATTCATAGTCTCAAAAGACGGAGTTCGACTCGACCCAACTAAGGTTCAGGCAATACTTGACTTGCCTCCACCTTCGAATTTATTAGAGTTACAGAAACTTCAAGGGAAGGCAAACTTTCTGAGGAGGTTCATTCCAAACTATGCTGAAATGGCTAAAGGTTTTACTCGTCTGTTGAAGAAAGAGGTACCCTTCCATTGGGATCAGGTTGCACAAGCTTCCTTTAGTGCTCTTAAAGATTCCCTGATTAGAGCATCATTAATGTATGCCCCAAACTATCAACAAGACTATTACCTGTATCTCATCGCTGCAGATACAACCATCGGAATGGTTTTAGTCCAAGAAGAAGATGGAATAGAACATCTAGTATATTATTTGAGTCGTAATCTCAATGATACAGAAAGAAAATATTCTTATGTTGAAAAGTTAGCTTTGGCAGCCGTTCAAGCTGTGTAGAGGTTTCGTCACTATATTCTCCTGCGTAAAACTACGATTATCTCTGATTGCAACCCTATGACATACATTTTGTCATGTCAATTGCTGGGGGGAAAGTATTTGAAGTGGATAGTTATATTGCAAGAATTTGATTTGGAATTCATTAAGTCTAAGTCAAATACATCTCTCGTATTTTTCGAGCTACTTTCCAATCTTCCCTCATCCTCCAACGATTTAACATCAGAAACATCAATCTTGGATGAGTCTCTGTTTCTCATTTCGTCAAGTGATCTATGGTATGGAGATAAACTGATCTATCTCCAAACTCAAGCTTTCCAGTCTGATACCTTTCGCTCTCAACAACAACGTATACGATACAAAGCCAAAAATTATCTGATCGTTGGTGACACGCTTTATCGCCATGGTATCGATACGATTTTACGTAGGTGCCTCACTCATGAGGGGGCCGAGAAATCTTTGAATGAGTGTCATTCAGGTGCGTGTGGTGGACATTTATCCGGATACGAAACAACATAGAAGATTCTCCGTGCTGGTTACTTTTGGCCAACGATATTCAAAGATTGCATAATTGTCGTCAGAAGTTGTCATGCATGTCAAATATTCGATCAGAAAGCTAGATTACCACCTGCACCTTTGCATCCAGTAGTCTCTATTGTACCATTTGCAAAATGGGGCATTGATTTCATGACATGTAACCCCACCTCGACCGGGGGGCATGGGTATATTATAGTCACTGTTGACTATTTTACCAAATGGGTCGAGGCGATGCCTACATTAAACAACAACGACAAAATGGCTGCATTGTTTTTCTTGAACCACGTGGTTGTCAGGTTTGGTGTACCACAGGCCATAGTCACAGATCATGGGTTGCATTTTTGCAGCCACATGATGGTTGAGTTGATTGCCAAATTAGGACTATCACATGATAGTTCTACTCCATATTATCCGCAAGCTAATGGACAAGTTGAGGCTATCAACAAGGTCCTTAAACGTATGTTACAACAAATGATTGGAGTTCATAAACGAAATTGGCATTTAATCCTGTATTCGGCCTTGTGGGCATATCGGACCTTGGTGAGAAATGCTACCAGATTCACACCCTTTCAGTTGGTGTATGGTTTGGAAGTGGTCTTGCCGATTCAATGTGAAATTTCGTAACTCAAACTCACAATTGACCTACTACTTGACACTTCTGAGGAAGAAGCATGTTTCTTGGAATTAATCCATCTGGATGAAACCTGTCGTGATGCCGCATTGGCTAACGAAGCACACAAGAAACAGGTAAAGGCACAATATGATCAAAATGTCAAGCCTCGTGTCTTCTCGGAAGGTGACCTGGTCCTGCTTTACGATCAGGAGTCTGATAAAATTGGAGCAGGAAAATTTGAACCACTTTGGATGGGCCCTTATATTGTTAAACGAATTTTGATGAAAGGTGCCCATGAGTTAGTAGATTATGACAGAATTTCATTGTCTAAGCCCAGAAATGGGTTGTATTTAAAATGTTACTATGCTTAGTTAAGTATGGTAAAACTCATGTAAATATGCTTGGATTGCATGTGTGAGTGTGTTTCTTTTAGGGTTTTTATTTGGTTAAGTAATCCACTTCGCATTTGTTGTAGATGTCGAACTTTTCGGAACCATTTGTTGGTTACGCCGACGATGCTAGTCGTAGTACGCAGAACCTATCTTCTGCAGCATGGGCTATTTTCGCTCCAAGTGGCGAGTTAATGAGTTTTAGAGGGATTTGTATTGGTCAATCAACAAACAATATCGCTGAGTATAGTGCATTGATTGAACTTCTCTCTGATGCCATTTCACTGGGCATTCGCCGAATCGTTATTAGATTGGACTCATAGCTCGTTGTGCTACAAGTTACTAGTGTTTATACTGTCCGAAACCCAACAATCCATCGTATGTTCCGTAGAGTTTGTATTTTGGAAAGGTATTTCGAGTTTATTCAATATCAACATATTTCCAGAAGTATAAACACATTAACTGTCTCTCTATCAAATTATGTGTTAAATAGACATTTGCAACATATGTAAAGTAAATATTTTCAATTAGCATCATCAGATGAATAGGATTGCATCGCTCAATCATAATAAAACCATGAAAGTAAAAAAGATAATTATGGATTTGAGACTTCTGCGATTTGTATTCTGTGTGGTTGTGTCTTCCGGATTCATCGCATCTGTTTTTTAAGTGCATCGACGTTTCGAACCAGCCTCTGTGGTTCATCATCAGGATGAGATTTATTGAAGAAGTCAGAGATGGGAATAGGTGAATAAATAGGTGAAGAAAAGGGAGCGTGCAGGACCGACAAGATTTAGATAAGAGAGGTTTATTCACTAGGTTTAGGTAAAATTTTTGATTTTTAATTAATTATTTAATTATTTTCTTACTATTATCATTTATCTTTTTAATTATTTTAAAATGTGTTTTAAATCTTTATTGGCTATATTATTTTATTATATTTGTATGTTTATTTATATTTATTATGTTTTGACATAATTTGTTTTATTTATTAAACTAATTTTTGATTTAATGTATTAGGTTTTGTTGAAGCTTCAAGATATATGTATATGTATATTGATATATTCTATATTAATTTTTGATTTAATATATCTTTATATGTTAGGTTTTGATTTAATATATTGATTTGTTATATATTAAGTTTTGATTTATTATATATTGTTTTAATGTATTAAGATATATGTATATATATATTGATTTATTGTATATTAAGTTTTGTTTTTATATATTGATTTTAGTATATGTTATGTCTCGTTTTATTGGTTTTATATGTTATGCTTTGTTTTAATGGATGTTGTTTTTAATCTAGGTTATGTTTAGTGATATTGTAAATTGATTTAATATATGTTATGTTTTGTTCTATTATATATTATGTTTTGTATGTTGATTTTAATGTGTATTGTGTTTTGTTTTATTATATTGTGAATATGCTTTAATATATATTATGTTTTGTTTTATTGTAATGTGATGTGTATTTATTGATTTAATGAGTGTTAAGATTTGTTATAATATTAAGTTAATATTGTATGGTATATAATTTATTGGTTGATTTAAAGTTGCTATGAGATATCTTTTTTGTTATGATGCTTATTATGATTTCTATATCATTATAGGTTAATTTAATATATTATGATATATATATCTATATTAAATTTAATATTGTAATGATGTAAATATTATTTAATATGTCTGGAATTTTATGATGGAAATTAAATTAATTATATTGGGAATTAAATTAATTGGATATGGTGAAGGGTATGCTGCAATATGAAGGTAAGGGAAGAAGATCAGACATAGGGATGAAAGGGGAGATGGAAACGGGGGACTAGGAAGTGGTGGAATCCTTTATTATTGTGGGAATCCAATTGTCGCTTATCTTCCAACCGTCATCGCGATTTAGGTTATCAGGATGTTTTCGTATTTCAATAGCTTCTCTGAATTTTCTATGGTGGTAATGCTCAATTCTGGCCATGACACAGGAGTCTTCGATGCAAATGTGGTGATTGGTTTTGCTTGAGTGTTCAGCTAAGGCAGAGGTTTTGGAGCGGTTATGGTTAATATCTGCAGCATGCTCTTGAATCCTTGTTAATATAGATCGACCGGTTTCCCCAATGTATGACTTTCCGCATGAACAAGGGACCAAGTAGACCCCTTTGTGGTGTTTAGGGTCAATAGGATCTTTCACTGATTTAAGGCATCTACTGATTGTTTTCAAAGGTTTGAATGTGGTTTTTATTTTGTTCTTTCTTAAGATGTGAGCGATTTTTGTCTGTGATGCCAATAAAGATTTAAAACACATTTTAAAATAATTAAAAAGATAAATGATAATAGTAAGAAAATAATTAAATAATTAATTAAAAATCAAAAATTTTACCTAAACCTAGTGAATAAACCTCTCTTATCTAAATCTTGTCGGTCCTGCACGCTCCCTTTTCTTCACCTATTTATTCACCTATTCCCATCTCTGACTTCTTCAATAAATCTCATCCTGATGATGAACCACAGAGGCTGGTTCGAAACGTCGATGCACTTAAAAAACAAATGCGATGAATCCGGAAGACACAACCACACAAAAAAAAGATAATTGTCAAAATTTTTTACAAACAGTTTGTGTCCAAGACAAAAATTGGTCATCTAACCCAAAAACTAAAATGTATGCATAAAAAGTATCTTATTAAGCTAGTGGTGCTCATGATAGCAGGTCACTGCTTGTGCTATCATACGCAAAAATTTCATCCAACGACTTGGTACACCAATGGTGTGGTGTTGCAATCGCATAGGTAGCTCCTCGACCCAGATATCCGGAATGTCCAGGGTCAGTCCCTTTATGTGATCTTACAATTCATCCAGAGTCTCAGCCAAATCCAAGTCCCAGAGAACCGCTCTCCCTACTGGTCTCTGTAATTAATAAAAAACACAAAAAATGTAAAAACTTTAAAAAATTAAAAACACTTGGTCAAACAATTTACCAATAGCACCCCACATTGCTCTAGCTGGTAGTGGTAACTCTGGATCACCACAAAAATCCATTCCTGAATATGGATATTATGCGAAAGTCATCTCCTGTCGATTGAACCATTCAAAAAATCTAGGGGTAAATACAATTGAAGAATGGGCACCATGCCTAGCCATAAGATCTGTCCATCTCTGCATCCGTGGGTCTCTTGGTCCAGATACACCCAGTGAAATGAGCTATGGATGCAAGAGAGGAATTCTCTCCAAGGCAAAAGAAATCACAATTGATCCATAGCCGAAGTTCTTGATCTTTCCTTTTTTCACCTTGGTCAGTTGCTCTTTCACAGATGAAAAGACAGCCCTGCACTAGTTGAACACTTTTGGCTCTAAACATTCTAAAGCATATTGCATGTATGATTTTTTGGCCAAATGAAGTGTAGAACTGCCAGCCAATCTGGCAATGGTAAAAAGGATCATCCTTAGCAGTAAATCACTAACATCCTTGATAGGTATCCTTCCGTCTCTGCTAGGCTGGGCACCCTACCTACAGAACTGTCGCACATAATCTTTCATTGGTAGGCCCCCATGGGCAAGGCCTGTTAGTGAAATGGGGGGTCCCGCCTCGACAATCCAGTTAGGAAGTATATATCATTGATGGTAAAAGGGACCTCTTTGTCCCGAATTTGAAAAGTCTGATCGGTCGGATCCCATGATTGAACAAGGAACTGTAAAAGATACATCTACTGCCGCATGTTGGATAACTGGAAATACTTGAGTAATCCACAATTTCTTAGGGCCTCGATTGTTCCCCGATTGCTCAAGGCTATGATGTCTTGTTATTCATGCTCTCGATCCATATGAGTACCATTTCAATTCTTGAATTAGAAAAAGAAACCCTAGGGACCTCAAAACCCTAAAATGTTATTGACTAAAACAGGAGATAAAAAATGAAATGAAAGAGAACAGAGTTAATTCCTACCTAATCCAAACAAAAAAGGAATGATCCCCTCAATCCTCCGCAATCAACTGGTGAACTTCGGGAAGAAACTGCTCTAGAAATCAAAAGGTAAAAACGAGATGGTGAAAATGAATGGTAAGAACCAGTTTTTATGTTTATTTCTTGCACATTAATCGAGTAAACATTGGTTTTCATTTATTTAATCCATGAACATGTATTGTTTAATCTATTTTGATGGTATCTTGAGCAAGATTAACAACTGACAAGTAGTTATGATGTGCTTACGTGTAAATTGAACATCTTTGACCACAAAGCAAACTTTTATTGCTTTTTCGAGCTTTGTTAAAAACGAAAAAGGAACCCCCTTGGAGTCCTCTTTAAGCTCTTTTCAGACTCTCTAAACATGAAAAGATTGCCGAGCACTTGTTGTTTCTAGCTCGTTAACGGATTAGAATCGATATCTACTCAGTATAGTTTTACCCCTTCTTCGGGCTGAGATAGATTAACTACGAAAAAGGTACTCGTTGGTCAAACATGATCAATAGGTTCTCTCTTGTATTGTTTTATGCTTTTTCAGGCTTGAGAGACAAATGTACGAAAAATAACTTTTGGAGTTTCCTTTTAGTCCCTTTTCAGACTCTCTAAATGTGAAAAGGACTGAGTTATCTTTGTCGTTAAACTCGTTAAAAATATTAATAGCGACAAACTTGTCCATCTAGACAAGACTGAGTTTCACCTTTGCTAGGCTCGTTAAAACATCAAATAGCGATGGATTCGCTTGAAGGGTGAAATTATGCAACAAGCATATGTTATCCTCCTCAATCTTGATAAAAAATAAAGAGGTGCTGGTCAGAAATCACTGGGGAAAATGGGAAAAAGCTGGGAACACTTTTATGGTAGCAGGTTGCTCTTGAACATGACACTTTCACCTCATCACCGTGACTATGTGGGTTGGGTCATTCAGCTTGATGGTTATCACACCATTGGTCTATCATACCATCCATCACTTTGTTTTGGGCCAATGCTACCAATTCACTTCAATGTCGCTGATATGTTCAAGAGAAGTCATTCAGTTCAAAACTTCATCCTTTACAATATAGTAAACCTTCATTTCCATGCTGGCCATTCCTGAACCTTGTGTCGTCAGTCGATGTTTCATCTCCAAAATCATTTACTTCGTTTCGTGTCGCTGATGTGGGATACATCAAGGCCCTCCTGTGACGAGCCGCTTCTTGTCGACATCAGCACATCATCCAAGAAGTTGACTTAGAAACACCCCTTCAATACCTTGAGGCTTGCATACATCAATGGCAGGTTTCTCGCTTCTGGCAATAGGTTGACATCAGGGGCCTTTGACCGAAAGACTTTGTATGGTGTTCGACATCAAATCATTTATTCACACCATGCAAAATTACTGTTGTACCTTGAGGGTCATTATCATTATCGTTGATTCCTCTCGCGTCTGTTAACAACTTACATAATTGGCTGGTAATTAGACGATGTCTCTCCATGTTCGACTTCAGATCATCTATTCACATGGTTAGACTTGTACATTGAGTGAAGATTGAACGATATTGAAGAACTCAAATCTAGTTTCATCCATCGTGCTGCGATATATTTTCATGAGTACTATATCAAATGTACAAATGGCCTTACATTCATGGTCATCCATTCATGGGTCTATATCTGTAGATGACTATATTTGTACATGTAATGAAAGTTTATAAGCTGAGCATGGGTATGCCTTCCCTCAGCTAGTTCGTGAGAAAAATCAAAGTATCATGATATTTGTATTGTAACTGATGCAGGTCTCCTTCCATTTCGAAACCTTCTCTCCAAGTGGTAAAGCATCTCACTCGACATGTTTATTTTCGACTTCATGCTTTAGGGGGCAACTATTATAGGTCAATTTGGGTACATCAACCCCAACTTCCAGATCTGTATTCTTAGGGTCCATCAATCCCTAATTTAGTTGTTTTCATTCCCTAATAAGTCAACCTGCATCATGCTTGCCTCCCAAGAGGTTCCATGACACCATTCATCCAAAAAATGCCCCTAAGGAGATCAGCACTGTTATAGCTCCAAATCTCACTCTTATGGTTTGTGATGCTGCACTTATGGCCTAGGGCAACCCCTCCTTCCAGACCTGGTCCAAAAATTTAAAAAACAGTGTTTTATTCCCTGTACGCGACTTTGCCCTGTGTTAAACGCGTGTACACGCGGGTCTGTCATACCCAACCCGCGTGTATATATTAAAACACTTAAAAAAATATAATTTCCTCTTTTTCGGGCGGTGATCGCGGGTTTACCTGCTGGATCACCTGTTAGTGCCCGTGGCCCAACTGTTCCCAACCAACTCCTAACTAAAAAACTACTTTGGAGAGGGTATAAAAAGACATCAAAGGGAAGGCCAAGGAGAGAGAGAAAGGAGAGCAAGATTATTATGCTGAGATTTTTCCCTTAGACCAGGTCTGAAGTCCTTGGTGCATCCTGCACTTCCCCCATTTTGCATAGGAAACCCTTGTTTCCATGTGTATTGGTGATCATTCATCCTTGACATCATCATTGAGTAAGACTTGGAAGGAGCTCTTGTTGAAGGCTGGAGGCTGGAACGAATCCGGGAGGAAGCTTGCTTGGAGCCTGCTGAAGGTGTTCAGGTGATATCTTTCCGATATATGTACTTTATTTGCCTTTATATATAAAGAAACACGTCTTTGTTCCCGAATAATCTTTCTTTATGCTTATGAGATTCTTGCGTTGAATTCTTATGAAAGTAGTTACTTAAAGATTATTTATAACTAACTTTATAGCATAAAGATGATTTATACATAAACTTCTATACATGTACTGTTGATTTCTTTGATTCGTTTGTCTTGCAGGTCAGAGAAAGAAGAAGGGAACTCCAAGAAGGGTTTGCACCCTAACGGTCTTCTCGGGCGTAGGACCTTAGGTATGTACCCTAAAACATTAGAATTTGCTTAAAAGTTAAAAAGATGGCTGTGTGTGTGTGTTTCTTTGTATAAGCAATTTTCAGTCTGGTAGAGTCTCAGCCCAAAGGACTCTAGGGGTACTTTCCCTTCAACCAGAATTGGCGACTCCACTGGGGACAACATTCTTGTTGTTCCTAGTTTGGGTAGTCCTCAAGCCAATCTAGGCTCAGTGCCTCTGTTTGTTGGTTCTGACTGTTTGATATTTTCTTGAACTCCAAGCTGTTCCAGTTTTTCAGTTTGTGTTTTTTTATTTTTCTTGAAACACTTCATATACGCACTTTTTCTGGATTACAGAAGCGTATATACGCAAGTTGCACTAAGTAAACCCGCGTATACGCAGGTTTCCTTAGTTACAGTCGCGTGTACACGCATTCTGCAAATAATTGCAGGCGCGTATATCACATAATTTTCAAGATTTATAATTTTTCTTTTGGCTGAATGTCTGTCTGGTGGTTTGGGTCAGTTTAAAGCAGTCAATTCCCAGTGACAGTTCTCTGTTTAACAGGGGGCATCTTGTTTCGAACTCTCTCTAGGAGTGCTAGTCTTGTTTTTCGTTGATTGCAAGCGTCATTGATTTTTGACACACAAGGTTTCTGTTTAAGAATCTTGATTGCTCTGTTTCGGCAGAGTGGGAAGATTGTCTTAAAATCTTTGGGTCCATTTTGTTTTCATGACATTTGTGTTTGCTTAACGAAATCATTTTTATGACCATTTGCTCCTTCGTTTCGGGAAAGTTGTTTGTTACCAT
This sequence comes from Pinus tabuliformis, assembly GCA_031772625.1. Classification (NCBI taxonomy): domain Eukaryota; kingdom Viridiplantae; phylum Streptophyta; class Pinopsida; order Pinales; family Pinaceae; genus Pinus; species Pinus tabuliformis. Next base: position 89,026,292 of record CM062808.1, on the reverse strand, counting down.
TTCCTTGAAACTTGTCTTTTGATTTCTTGGACTTTCATTGCTGCTTTTGATTGTCAAAAGCGACTTCGAACACATTTTATTTTTGTTGAGTTCTCATCATTTCATTGGTGTCAATTCACAAAAGTGTTTGGTTGTTTGTTTATCAATCATTGGTGTCAGTATTTTTGAGAGTTTTTCCTTTGAAAAAGACTTTTTGGTTTGATTGAAAGAAAATCTTTTGAAAGTTTTTGAGTTTTGCTTTCTTAAACTTGCTTCTCATTTGATTTCCTTTTTTGCGAAGTGAAAGTGCTTTGTTTTTTATCTTAAAACTTGTTTTTATTGTTTGGACGAAATGATTAGTAACAAATCATCTTCTATCTAAGCATTTCAGTGGCAAGACAAAATTTGGTAAAGCAGCAACTTTCCTTCTTTGTTTGCAGAGTAGTCTTAAAATCTTGCATTCACATATAGTTCTTGCATTAGCATAGCTTTGCATCCTCTTTTAGGCATGCATAGTTTTGTTAGCTTTTGTGAGTGTGGAGTTTGAAAAGAAAGCAAAAAACTTTGTTTAATTTGAAGTACATCTGAACCTCATAGAAATTGCTCTTCATCGAAACGAAAAAGTGCATGTGCATGTAGTTAGGATAGTTTCTTTTTGCGTCCTAAAAACACCACAAGTTTCACTTCCGTTACCTTTGACTTAAAGAACAGCCTAATAAAATCAAGCGCTTAATTAAAATCCACTAGAACTTTTTGTTTTAGTTATTACACCAACAAGTTTAGGATTTTAGGGCCTTGGATTAGGCGAGTGGAGAGTTAACTCTCCAAGGCCACACAAAACGTCAAACATAAGAGTCTGATTAAAGAGAGTAAATCCAATAGCGTTAGGGAGACCAGGAATGCTCCGGATCTGGGAGTTAAGCACGAGGGTCTGTGAAGACAGGGAAGAGAGATACCCCCTCTCCTACTTGTCCGAACTTACCTCACGACTGTTCCGCCTGGCTTCTGCGACGAGTTGGTACCCATAGTTGCCTCTCCTAGGGATCTGCATAGGTGGCTGCGGAGGGGAATCCCGTGGCACCTGAGGTCGACGTTGTATCACTCTCGACAGTACTTCTGGAGGGCACCCTTGCGAAGCTTGGAGGCTTGCACCGGCACAGGCTGTTGTTAGGAGGTCAGCGTAACTTCCTCTGATACCTTCGCTGATAGGACTGGGCCGTCATTATCCCAGACTATCTTCGGAGGGCCCCTGACTCTACTTTCTTGTATTTTGGTGTCCGGTCTTCACCACCCGGAGCGGAAATACTTGGAAGTTGTTTGACTGGCTGTTTCTTTAGGGACTTTATAGTGAGTGCTCTTTGCTCCTTGTATATAGTTGGCTTTAGGTATTTTTGTCTAGTCACATTTGGACTTTGTGTTCTGAGTGACTGGCTTGCCACTCTACCGATCTTGAAAGGCTTTTGGTTGTTCTTTCAGAAGTTGTGGAGTTGCCTCCTCAAGGGCAAAGGTTTTGATTGCTTATCCATATTCTTTGAAGAGTTATTTCTATATTCCCGCAAGGGAAAGGGTCTTTGGATTACTTAGATATGGCTAATATTCCTGTGGAAACCAACCAAGGTACCCTTCCAAAAGGGGATCCTTGTGCTTTTCCTTTCTTTGGAAACGTTGGTACTCCCTTGATGGCCACTTTGAATATTCCTGGGTTGAATGTTGGACTACCCGTTTGGCTGTGGTCCACTCCGAATATTCCGAATGCTCTTGAAGCTTCTCAGTTGAATGCTTTATTTCAGGGGCATCTTATGGGTGCTAATTGTTCATCTTCTCTCAAAGAGAAATCTGGGATTCCTTCTTCCCCTCCTTCTTGTAACAAGAAATCTAAAAAGAGGAGAAAAAGGAAGTCAAAGAAGAAGAATAATTCTATCACTTCATCATCAACCTCTGCGAGTCATGTTGAAGATGAGTCTTCAGCCGCTGCAAGTCATGCTGGGGGCACGAGTCTAGTCACTGCAAGTCATACTAGCACTTCATCTTCAACCTCTGCGAGTCATGTTGGAGATGAGTCTTCAGCCGCTGCTAGTTATGCTGGGGGCACGAGTCTAGTCACTGCAAGTCATACTAACACTTCATCATCAACCTCTGCGAGTCATGTTGAAGATGAGTCTTCAGCCGCTGCAAGTCATGCTGGGGGCACGAGTCTGGTCACTGCGAGTCATACTAGCAAAGGGTCACCGACCTCTGCAAGTCATGTTCAGGACTCTCCGCAAACCACTGCTAGTCATGTTGGCGGAATGGAGGTTGATAAGAAACCTGGACGTAGAAGTTTTAAACCTAAGTTCCCTTGTAAGATATGCAAGGGAGACCATCTTACTCATTTATGCCCTGGTATTCCAGAGGTTCAAAGGATATGGTCCGAGTCTGAAAGTACTTCTACTCCTAGATCTGATATGGTTTCTCATCAATCCCATCAACCATCGGTTGAAAATGTGGTAAAGCCAGTGCAATCGCTGGCCGATTACACTCCTCTTTTGGGGGGTGAAGTTCCTAACAAAAGAGTCTGTTTGATCTCTAGTACAGAGTCTTCTAGTATAGGGGGCATTCCGGTTTCTTCGAATGTTCCCCCTCCAAGTTCTAAGAGTGTTTCCTTTGATTGGGATAGTCTTGTTGAGCCTCGTCTTCCTTCCGCTGCACCTTTCCAAATAAAGGTCAGGGTTAATTCCACAAATGTCTATCGATGTATGGTGGATGAAGGATCCTCTACAAGTATTATATCCTCTTTGACTTGGAAAGCTTTGGGTTCCCCAAAGTTGTTGACAGCTCAGAGTCAGTTGTTAGCCTATGATAGAAGGCCTGGTGAATCTATGGGTATTCTTCCTCAAGTGCCTATCACTTTAGGTGGGAAGACTGTCTTAATCGATATGATGGTGGTTGATAGCCCTTTAGACTTTAATATGCTACTTGGGCGTGATTATGTCTATGCTATGAATGCTGTGGTGTCTTCACTCTTTCGAGTAATGTGCTTTCCTCATAACGGGAATATTGTCACTATTGATCAGCTTGCATCTGATAATCACCACCCTAATTCGACTTTACTGCAGAATGCCCCTTGGTTTGTTCCAAGTGTTCAAGTAGACTCTACCCCGCCACGGGTCAATTATGTGGCATTGAGTCCTCAATGTTCAATTGCTTCTAAGAAGGATCTTTTGACTTATTATTCTCCTTCTTGGGACTTGGTCCCGGCAGTTGACCGAGAGATTCTTCCTATAGGGACATGGGACCCTTTAATTCCCTCTTTTGATCCTTGTAGTTCTCATGATTTCTCAGATCTTGTTTTGCCTTCACAGGAGGAATTCTTTGAAGCCATGAGTTATGACTACCAAAGGAGCCCTTGGCCTGAGCCCTGCAAGGGGTTTGTTCAGCAGAACTATTATGCGTAAGCCGCAAGGCTGCGTGGTTCCCTGTACCATATTGTATATATGAGGTACGCATCTTCAAGTTTTGTATCTTATAACACAAAGATTTTATATGAAGTTTATATGTGAGATGTATTAACTTCGTGTCTAGTGTTCCTATTTATGTTTATAGAACTTGGAAGATTTCTCCTCTGGAAGTTTATGGTTGGTCCGTTCTGACAGGTATTGGTTCTCGAACTTGGCATATAGGTTAGGTTTTTCCGCCTGCATTGTGCATTTATCAGTTTCCTTTTCCATTTTGGCCTTAGGATCGACCCCACCAAGTTATGATGCGGAACCTTCTCATTGCTTAGAAGTATCATGACTTGTGTGGTAGAGCCTACCTTATCATGGGTGCCCTAGTTAGTACCTGATTGTCACTTGGCACTCATGCTGATTTTTTGTCACTAGGCTCGGGAGTCCTCTGTAGTCCCGCCATGACTTGTGCGTTGAAGACTCATTCCTCTTTGCTTCTTCGCTTCGTTCTGGCCTTATACCCTAGAGGCTCCTATGTGTGTTGAGTTGTACTTCTGCATTGCATGTTGACCATTTGCACCTTTTGGCCTATAACCGGCTTCACTTGGACTCGTGTTTAAGCCCACTTTTGACCATGACGTCTGCAAAAAATCAACCTTGCATACCCTTGACCTCTGCAGCTTGACATACCCAGATCCGTGGAAGGGACATACCTCTGAGTGTCACTGACCAGTTTTTCACCTCCCTGCATTGAGCATAGGAACGTTCCTTTCCCAGGAACTAGAGCATCTGTTTCACCGACACTCGTTCTTTCCACTGTACCATAGCATTCTTTTATTCTTTTTCCGGCTTATCAGAAAAAGACAAAAAAATTAAATATTCCAAAAAGAGCGGGAACAGGGACATTATTTCCATTTATTGTTGGCAGCTAGAGTCAGTCGTGTCGCCCTTGAACAAAGCACTCGAAACAAAGTCTCCTCCGCATGGGTGGGATTTAGTTTGACTTAGGTAAGCCATAACCTTGTTATCGAGTCAGTTCTCCCCCGATTGGTTATCTCTTCCAATCATATGGAGGGTTCGTTCGTGCCTCCTGCATGACGAACTTATACAGATTCATTATATGCTGCCACATAGTCACATTGAGTCGTGCTTTTGTTCAAGGGAAGTTAGCCTGAGTCGGCCTTTCTGCGGTGTCTCTTGACTCATTTTTCAGTCGGCCATCCCTGGTTGTCAGTGTCATGTCTATCATCACATCAGTTATATTGGTCCTTCACTCGTGCCGGTTTGAGAAGGTCCTCATTGACTTCTTGCTGGCGGGTCTTGTCCTTATCGACGACGACACATTGCTCTGAGGGCAGACCTAGAGACCGCACCCTGGCCCTATTTTCATTATTGATAGGTCACCTTGTGCTCAGCATCGATCAGTATCATGGGTCTTTGACTGAGTGGTTTCCCTTGTGTTCGACATCAGCATACATTATCACACATTGGGATTCGTGCAGTACCTTGGTTTCCATTTGACCCTATTGGTGGATACCTCGCCTCTGTGTCAGCTTTCATTATTGGTTGGTTCAGAGGGTTTCTGCCGTGCGCTAGCCACATCTTGTGTACGCCGGAAACGTACTTTCGGTTGGGTTACTACATCTTTTTCGTCCGATTCCTTCCACATTATTGGCCTACGGGTTACACTCGCGCTAGATTGATGGAGGATGCCTTAATGCCTTCCTTCTAGCGGATCTTTCCCTATCGACTCCGACTCATTGCTCTGGGGCAAAGATCTAGAGTCCATTTGGCAGTACCTTGGGGTTTGCAGTCATTAGTGGCAGATTCCTCGCTATCGACAGTGGGAAACCATCATTGTCTCCTGATTGATAGATTCTTACAGGTGTTCGACTTCAGCTCATCTATTCACACTTGTTAGATTGTACTGGGTACCTTGACGCTCATTATCATTATCGGTGGGTAGTCTCGCGTTTGTTAACGGTATACATCAATGACCGGTAATCAAACGATTTCTCACATGGTCGACTTCAGATCATTTATTCCCATGGTGTAGAAATGTACCACGGCGGTCGGTGAAGACCTCAGGTTGTATCAGCATTCATTGGTTCACTTGACAGTTGCTCCTGTTACTGCTAGTTGATACCATTCCACCTTATATGTTGCAGTCAGTCATGGCGACATTCTATATGCTGGCACCTGAGTTTGCAGTGTAGTACCATCCTATTCCATCATGTTCAGTTGGTACCTTATGGGATCAGTCTTTGATTTCAGTGATCCGTTGCATCTTTCAGCATCATTGACAGTTTTATATGTGATATTCAGACATGTACTTACTCATTATGATCAGATGATCCATTATGTATTTTTACAGTCATTTATACTTGTATACTTAGTGGATCCGCTTGTACTTGATATGCGGACATGCTTTACTTTTCCTGAGCATGGGTATGCCCGCCTCAGACAGTGTTTCTTTCTGATCTCCTTTCGGTGGCTTGGCAGGCTGAATTCCGGTGAAGTCCTCCTCGGTTTTTCGGCAGAGTTCCTTTCCTTGTACTTACTTAATGTATTTCGGCCATCATGTTCCCCTTCTGACCTCATACATTAGGGGGCATCTGTTATAGCTCCAAATCTCACTCTTATGGTTTGTGATGCTGCACTTATGGCCTAGGGCAACCCCTCCTTCCAGACCTGGTCCAAAAATTTAAAAAACAGTGTTTTATTCCCTGTACGCGACTTTGCCCTGTGTTAAACGCGTGTACACGCGGGTCTGTCATACCCAACCCGCGTGTATCTATTAAAACACTTAAAAAAATATAATTTCCTCTTTTTCGGGCGGTGATCGCGGGTTTACCTGCTGGATCACCTGTTAGTGCCCGTGGCCCAACTGTTCCCAACCAACTCCTAACTAAAAAACTACTTTGGAGAGGGTATAAAAAGACATCAAAGGGAAGGCCAAGGAGAGAGAGAAAGGAGAGCAAGATTATTATGCTGAGATTTTTCCCTTAGACCAGGTCTGAAGTCCTTGGTGCATCCTGCACTTCCCCCATTTTGCATAGGAAACCCTTGTTTCCATGTGTATTGGTGATCATTCATCCTTGACATCATCATTGAGTAAGACTTGGAAGGAGCTCTTGTTGAAGGCTGGAGGCTGGAACGAATCCGGGAGGAAGCTTGCTTGGAGCCTGCTGAAGGTGTTCAGGTGATATCTTTCCGATATATGTACTTTATTTGCCTTTATATATAAAGAAACACGTCTTTGTTCCCGAATAATCTTTCTTTATGCTTATGAGATTCTTGTGTTGAATTCTTATGAAAGTAGTTACTTAAAGATTATTTATAACTAACTTTATAGCATAAAGATGATTTATACATAAACTTCTATACATGTACTGTTGTTTCTTTGATTTGTTTGTCTTGCAGGTCAGAGAAAGAAGAAGGGAACTCCAAGAAGGGTTTGCACCCTAACGGTCTTCTCGGACGTAGGACCTTAGGTATGTACCCTAAACATTAGAATTTGCTTAAAAGTAAAAAAGATGGCTGTGTGTGTGTGTTTCTTTGTATAAGCAATTTTCAGTCTGGTAGAGTCTCAGCCCAAAGGACTCTAGGGGTACTTTCCCTTCAACCAGAATTGGCGACTCCACTGGGGACAACATTCTTGTTGTTCCTAGTTTGGGTAGTCCTCAAGCCAATCTAGGCTCAGTCCTCTGTTTGTTGGTTCTGACTGTTTGATATTTTCTTGAACTCCAAGCTGTTCCAGTTTTTCAGTTTGTGTTTTTTTATTTTTCTTGAAACACTTCATATACGCACTTTTTCTGGATTACAGAAGCGTATATACGCAAGTTGCACTAAGTAAACCCGCGTATACGCAGGTTTCCTTAGTTACAGTCGCGTGTACACGCATTCTGCAAATAATTGCAGGCGCGTATATCACATAATTTTCAAGATTTATAATTTTTCTTTTGGCTGAATGTCTGTCTGGTGGTTTGGGTCAGTTTAAAGCAGTCAATTCCCAGTGACAGTTCTCTGTTTAACAGGGGGCATCTTGTTTCGAACTCTCTCTAGGAGTGCTAGTCTTGTTTTTCGTTGATTGCAAGCGTCATTGATTTTTGACACACAAGGTTTCTGTTTAAGAATCTTGATTGCTCTGTTTCGGCAGAGTGGGAAGATTGTCTTAAAATCTTTGTGTCCATTTTGTTTTCATGACATTTGTGTTTGCTTAACGAAATCATTTTTATGACCATTTGCTCCTTCGTTTCGGGAAAGTTGTTTGTTACCATTTCCTTGAAACTTGTCTTTTGATTTCTTGGACTTTCATTGCTGCTTTTGATTGTCAAAAGCGACTTCGAACACATTTTATTTTTGTTGAGTTCTCATCATTTGAAAGGTGTCAATTCACAAAAGTGTTTGGTTGCTTGTTTATCAATCATTGGTGTCAGTATTTTTGAGAGTTTTCCTTTGAAAAAGACTTTTTGGTTTGATTGAAAGAAAATCTTTTGAAAGTTTTTGAGTTTCGCTTTCTTAAACTTGCTTCTCATTTGATTTCCTTTTTTGCGAAGTGAAAGTGCTTTGTTTTTTATCTTAAAACTTGTTTTTATTGTTTGGACGAAATGATTAGTAACAAATCATCTTCTATCTAAGCATTTTAGTGGCAAGACAAAATTTGGTAAAGCAGCAACTTTCCTTCTTTGTTTGCAGAGTAGTCTTAAAATCTTGCATTCACATATAGTTCTTGCATTAGCATAGCTTTGCATCCTCTTTTAGGCATGCATAGTTTTGTTAGCTTTTGTGAGTGTGGAGTTTGAAAAGAAAGCAAAAAACTTTGTTTAATTTGAAGTACATCTGAACCTCATAGAAATTGCTCTTCATCGAAACGAAAAAGTGCATGTGCATGTAGTTAGGATAGTTTCTTTTTGCGTCCTAAAAACACCACAAGTTTCACTTCCGTTACCTTTGACTTAAAGAACAGCCTAATAAAATCAAGCGCTTAATTAAAATCCACTAGAACTTTTTGTTTTAGTTATTACACCAACAAGTTTAGGATTTTAGGGCCTTGGATTAGGCGAGTGGAGAGTTAACTCTCCAAGGCCACACAAAACGTCAAACATAAGAGTCTGATTAAAGAGAGTAAATCCAATAGCGTTAGGAAGACCAGGAAAGCTCCGGATCTGGGAGTTAAGCACGAGGGTCTGTGAAGACAGGGAAGAGAGATACCCCCTCTCCTACTTGTCCGAACTTACCTCACGACTGTTCCGCCTGGCTTCTGCGACGAGTTGGTACCCATAGTTGCCTCTCCTAGGGATCTGCATAGGTGGCTGCGGAGGGGAATCCCGTGGCACCTGAGGTCGACGTTGTATCACTCTCGACAGTACTTCTGGAGGGCACCCTTGCGAAGCTTGGGGGCTTGCACCGGCGCAGGCTGTTGTTAGGAGGTCAGCGTAACTTCCTCTGATACCTTCGCTGATAGGACTGGGCCGTCATTATCCCAGACTATCTTCGGAAGGCCCCTGACTCCACTTTCTTGTATTTTGGTGTCCGGTCCTCACCACCCGGAGCGGAAATACTTGGAAGTTGTTTGACTGGCTGTTTCTTTAGGGACTTTATAGTGAGTGCTCTTTGCTCCTTGTATATAGTTGGCTTTAGGTATTTTTGTCTAGTCACATTTGGACTTTGTGTTCTGAGTGACTGGCTTGCCACTCTACCGATCTTGAAAGGCTTTTGGTTGTTCTTTCAGAAGTTGTGGAGTTGCCTCCTCAAGGGCAAAGGTTTTGATTGCTTATCCATATTCTTTGAAGAGTTATTTCTATATTCCCGCAAGGGAAAGGGTCTTTGGATTACTTAGATATGGCTAATATTCCTGTGGAAACCAACCAAGGTACCCTTCCAAAAGGGGATCCTTGTGCTTTTCCTTTCTTTGGAAACGTTGGTACTCCCTTGATGGCCACTTTGAATATTCCTGGGTTGAATGTTGGACTACCCGTTTGGCTGTGGTCCACTCCGAATATTCCGAATGCTCTTGAAGCTTCTCAGTTGAATGCTTTATTTCAGGGGCATCATATGGGTGCTAATTGTTCATCTTCTCTCAAAGAGAAATCTGGGATTCCTTCTTCCCCTCCTTCTTGTAACAAGAAATCTAAAAAGAGGAGAAAAAGGAAGTCAAAGAAGAAGAATAATTCTATCACTTCATCATCAACCTCTGCGAGTCATGTTGAAGATGAGTCTTCAGCCGCTGCAAGTCATGCTGGGGGCACGAGTCTAGTCACTGCAAGTCATACTAGCACTTCATCTTCAACCTCTGCGAGTCATGTTGGAGATGAGTCTTCAGCCGCTGCTAGTTATGCTGGGGGCACGAGTCTAGTCACTGCAAGTCATACTAGCACTTCATCTTCAACCTCTGCGAGTCATGTTGGAGATGAGTCTTCAGCCGCTGCTAGTTATGCTGGGGGCACGAGTCTAGTCACTGCAAGTCATACTACACTTCATCATCAACCTCTGCGAGTCATGTTGAAGATGAGTCTTCAGCCGCTGCAAGTCATGCTGGGGGCACGAGTCTGGTCACTGCGAGTCATACTAGCAAAGGTCACCGACCTCTGCAAGTCATGTTCAGGACTCTCCGCAAACCACTGCTAGTCATGTTGGCGGAATGGAGGTTGATAAGAAACCTGGACGTAGAAGTTTTAAACCTAAGTTCCCTTGTAAGATATGCAAGGGAGACCATCTTACTCATTTATGCCCTGGTATTCCAGAGGTTCAAAGGATATGGTCCGAGTCTGAAAGTACTTCTACTCCTAGATCTGATATGGTTTCTCATCAATCCCATCAACCATCGGTTGAAAATGTGGTAAAGCCAGTGCAATCGCTGGCCGATTACACTCCTCTTTTGGGGGGTGAAGTGCCTAACAAAAGAGTCTGTTTGATCTCTAGTACAGAGTCTTCTAGTATAGGGGGCATTCCGGTTTCTTCGAATGTTCCCCCTCCAAGTTCTAAGAGTGTTTCCTTTGATTGGGATAGTCTTGTTGAGCCTCGTCTTCCTTCCGCTGCACCTTTCCAAATAAAGGTCAGGGTTAATTCCACAAATGTCTATCGATGTATGGTGGATGAAGGATCCTCTACAAGTATTATATCCTCTTTGACTTGGAAAGCTTTGGGTTCCCCAAAGTTGTTGACAGCTCAGAGTCAGTTGTTAGCCTATGATAGAAGGCCTGGTGAATCTATGGGTGTTCTTCCTCAAGTGCCTATCACTTTAGGTGGGAAGACTGTCTTAATCGATATGATGGTGGTTGATAGCCCTTTAGACTTTAATATGCTACTTGGGCGTGATTATGTCTATGCTATGAATGCTGTGGTGTCTTCACTCTTTCGAGTAATGTGCTTTCCTCATAACGGGAATATTGTCACTATTGATCAGCTTGCATCTGATAATCACCACCCTAATTCGACTTTACTGCAGAATGCCCCTTGGTTTGTTCCAAGTGTTCAAGTAGACTCTACCCCGCCACGGGTCAATTATGTGGCATTGAGTCCTCAATGTTCAATTGCTTCTAAGAAGGATCCTTTGACTTATTATTCTCCTTCTTGGGACTTGGTCCCGGCAGTTGACCGAGAGATTCTTCCTATAGGGACATGGGACCCTTTAATTCCCTCTTTTGATCCTTGTAGTTCTCATGATTTCTCAGATCTTGTTTTGCCTTCACAGGAGGAACTCTTTGAAGCCATGAGTTATGACTACCAAAGGAGCCCTTGGCCTGAGCCCTGCAAGGGGTTTGTTCAGCAGAACTATTATGCGTAAGCCGCAAGGCTGCGTGGTTCCCTGTACCATATTGTATATATGAGGTACGCATCTTCAAGTTTTGTATCTTATAACACAAAGATTTTATATGAAGTTTATATGTGGGATGTATTAACTTCGTGTCTAGTGTTCCTATTTATGTTTACAGAACTTGGAAGATTTCTCCTCTGGAAGTTTATGGTTGGTCCGTTCTGACAGGTATTGGTTCTCGAACTTGGCATATAGGTTAGGTTTTTCCGCCTGCATTGTGCATTTATCAGTTTCCTTTTCCATTTTGGCCTTAGGATCGACCCCACCAAGTTATGATGCGGAACCTTCTCATTGCTTAGAAGTATCATGACTTGTGTGGTAGAGCCTACCTTATCATGGGTGCCCTAGTTAGTACCTGATTGTCACTTGGCACTCATGCTGATTTTTTGTCACTAGGCTCGGGAGTCCTCTGTAGTCCCGCCATGACTTATGCGTTGAAGACTCATTCCTCTTTGCTTCTTCGCTTCGTTCTGGCCTTATACCCTAGAGGCTCCTATGTGTGTTGAGTTGTACTTCTGCATTGCATGTTGACCATTTGCACCTTTTGGCCTATAGCCGGCTTCACTTGGACTCGTGTTTAAGCCCACTTTTGACCATGACGTCTGCAAAAAATCAACCTTGCATACCCTTGACCTCTGCAGCTTGACATACCCAGATCCGTGGAAGGGACATACCTCTGAGTGTCACTGACCAGTTTTTCACCTCCCTGCATTGAGCATAGGAACGTTCCTTTCCCAGGAACTAGAGCATCTGTTTCACCGACACTCGTTCTTTCCACTGTACCATAGCATTCTTTTATTCTTTTTCCGGCTTATCAGAAAAAGACAAAAAAATTAAATATTCCAAAAAGAGCGGGAACAGGGACATTATTTCCATTTATTGTTGGCAGCTAGAGTCAGTCGTGTCGCCCTTGAACAAAGCACTCAAAACAAAGTCTCCTCCGCATGGGTGGGATTTAGTTTGACTTAGGTAAGCCATAACCTTGTTATCGAGTCAGTTCTCCCCCGATTGGTTATCTCTTCCAATCATATGGAGGGTTCGTTCGTGCCTCCTGCATGACGAACTTATACAGATTCATTATATGCTGCCACATAGTCACATTGAGTCGTGCTTTTGTTCAAGGGAAGTTAGCCTGAGTCGGCCTTTCTGCGGTGTCTCTTGACTCATTTTTCAGTCGGCCATCCCTGGTTGTCAGTGTCATGTCTATCATCACATCAGTTATATTGGTCCTTCACTCGTGCCGGTTTGAGAAGGTCCCCATTGACTTCTTGCTGGCGGGTCTTGTCCTTATCGACGACGACACATTGCTCTGAGGGCAGACCTAGAGACCGCACCCTGGCCCTATTTTCATTATTGATAGGTCACCTTGTGCTCAGCATCGATCAGTATCATGGGTCTTTGACTGAGTGGTTTCCCTTGTGTTCGACATCAGCATACATTATCACACATTGGGATTCGTGCAGTACCTTGGTTTCCATTTGACCCTATTGGTGGATACCTCGCCTCTGTGTCAGCTTTCATTATTGGTTGGTTCAGAGGGTTTCTGCCGTGCGCTAGCCACATCTTGTGTACGCCGGAAACGTACTTTCGGTTGGGTTACTACATCTTTTTCGTCCGATTCCTTCCACATTATTGGCCTACGGGTTACACTCGCGCTAGATTGATGGAGGATGCCTTAATGCCTTCCTTCTAGCGGATCTTTCCCTATCGACTCCGACTCATTGCTCTGGGGCAAAGATCTAGAGTCCATTTGGCAGTACCTTGGGGTTTGCAGTCATTAGTGGCAGATTCCTCGCTATCGACAGTGGGAAACCATCATTGTCTCCTGATTGATAGATTCTTACAGGTGTTCGACTTCAGCTCATCTATTCACACTTGTTAGATTGTACTGGGTACCTTGACGCTCATTATCATTATCGGTGAGTAGTCTCGCGTTTGTTAACGGTATACATCAATGACCGGTAATCAAACGATTTCTCACATGGTCGACTTCAGATCATTTATTCCCATGGTGTAGAAATGTACCACGGCGGTCGGTGAAGACCTCAGGTTGTATCAGCATTCATTGGTTCACTTGACAGTTGCTCCTGTTACTGCTAGTTGATACCATTCCACCTTATATGTTGCAGTCAGTCATGGCGACATTCTATATGCTGGCACCTGAGTTTGCAGTGTAGTACCATCCTATTCCATCATGTTCAGTTGGTACCTTATGGGATCAGTCTTTGATTTCAGTGATCCGTTGCATCTTTCAGCATCATTGACAGTTTTATATGTGATATTCAGACATGTACTTACTCATTATGATCAGATGATCCATTATGTATTTTTACAGTCATTTATACTTGTATACTTAGTGGATCCGCTTGTACTTGATATGCGGACATGCTTTACTTTTCCTGAGCATGGGTATGCCCGCCTCAGACAGTGTTTCTTTCTGATCTCCTTTCGGTGGCTTGGCAGGCTGAATTCCGGTGAAGTCCTCCTCGGTTTTTCGGCAGAGTTCCTTTCCTTGTACTTACTTAATGTATTTCGGCCATCATGTTCCCCTTCTGACCTCATACATTAGGGGGCATCTGTTATAGCTCCAAATCTCACTCTTATGGTTTGTGATGCTGCACTTATGGCCTAGGGCAACCCCTCCTTCCAGACCTGGTCCAAAAATTTAAAAAACAGTGTTTTATTCCCTGTACGCGACTTTGCCCTGTGTTAAACGCGTGTACACGCGGGTCTGTCATACCCAACCCGCGTGTATCTATTAAAACACTTAAAAAAATATAATTTCCTCTTTTTCGGGCGGTGATCGCGGGTTTACCTGCTGGATCACCTGTTAGTGCCCGTGGCCCAACTGTTCCCAACCAACTCCTAACTAAAAAACTACTTTGGAGAGGGTATAAAAAGACATCAAAGGGAAGGCCAAGGAGAGAGAGAAAGGAGAGCAAGATTATTATGCTGAGATTTTTCCCTTAGACCAGGTCTGAAGTCCTTGGTGCATCCTGCACTTCCCCCATTTTGCATAGGAAACCCTTGTTTCCATGTGTATTGGTGATCATTCATCCTTGACATCATCATTGAGTAAGACTTGGAAGGAGCTCTTGTTGAAGGCTGGAGGCTGGAACGAATCCGGGAGGAAGCTTGCTTGGAGCCTGCTGAAGGTGTTCAGGTGATATCTTTCCGATATATGTACTTTATTTGCCTTTATATATAAAGAAACACGTCTTTGTTCCCGAATAATCTTTCTTTATGCTTATGAGATTCTTGTGTTGAATTCTTATGAAAGTAGTTACTTAAAGATTATTTATAACTAACTTTATAGCATAAAGATGATTTATACATAAACTTCTATACATGTACTGTTGATTTCTTTGATTTGTTTGTCTTGCAGGTCAGAGAAAGAAGAAGGGAACTCCAAGAAGGGTTTGCACCCTAACGGTCTTCTCGGGCGTAGGACCTTAGGTATGTACCCTAAAACATTAGAATTTGCTTAAAAGTTAAAAAGATGGCTGTGTGTGTGTGTTTCTTTGTATAAGCAATTTTCAGTCTGGTAGAGTCTCAGCCCAAAGGACTCTAGGGGTACTTTCCCTTCAACCAGAATTGGCGACTCCACTGGGGACAACATTCTTGTTGTTCCTAGTTTGGGTAGTCCTCAAGCCAATCTAGGCTCAGTGCCTCTGTTTGTTGGTTCTGACTGTTTGATATTTTCTTGAACTCCAAGCTGTTCCAGTTTTTCAGTTTGTGTTTTTTTATTTTTCTTGAAACACTTCATATACGCACTTTTTCTGGATTACAGAAGCGTATATACGCAAGTTGCACTAAGTAAACCCGCGTATACGCAGGTTTCCTTAGTTACAGTCGCGTGTACACGCATTCTGCAAATAATTGCAGGCGCGTATATCACATAATTTTCAAGATTTATAATTTTTCTTTTGGCTGAATGTCTGTCTGGTGGTTTGGGTCAGTTTAAAGCAGTCAATTCCCAGTGACAGTTCTCTGTTTAACAGGGGGCATCTTGTTTCGAACTCTCTCTAGGAGTGCTAGTCTTGTTTTTCGTTGATTGCAAGCGTCATTGATTTTTGACACACAAGGTTTCTGTTTAAGAATCTTGATTGCTCTGTTTCGGCAGAGTGGGAAGATTGTCTTAAAATCTTTGGGTCCATTTTGTTTTCATGACATTTGTGTTTGCTTAACGAAATCATTTTTATGACCATTTGCTCCTTCGTTTCGGGAAAGTTGTTTGTTACCATTTCCTTGAAACTTGTCTTTTGATTTCTTGGACTTTCATTGCTGCTTTTGATTGTCAAAAGCGACTTCGAACACATTTTATTTTTGTTGAGTTCTCATCATTTCATTGGTGTCAATTCACAAAAGTGTTTGGTTGTTTGTTTATCAATCATTGGTGTCAGTATTTTTGAGAGTTTTTCCTTTGAAAAAGACTTTTTGGTTTGATTGAAAGAAAATCTTTTGAAAGTTTTTGAGTTTTGCTTTCTTAAACTTGCTTCTCATTTGATTTCCTTTTTTGCGAAGTGAAAGTGCTTTGTTTTTTATCTTAAAACTTGTTTTTATTGTTTGGACGAAATGATTAGTAACAAATCATCTTCTATCTAAGCATTTCAGTGGCAAGACAAAATTTGGTAAAGCAGCAACTTTCCTTCTTTGTTTGCAGAGTAGTCTTAAAATCTTGCATTCACATATAGTTCTTGCATTAGCATAGCTTTGCATCCTCTTTTAGGCATGCATAGTTTTGTTAGCTTTTGTGAGTGTGGAGTTTGAAAAGAAAGCAAAAAACTTTGTTTAATTTGAAGTACATCTGAACCTCATAGAAATTGCTCTTCATCGAAACGAAAAAGTGCATGTGCATGTAGTTAGGATAGTTTCTTTTTGCGTCCTAAAAACACCACAAGTTTCACTTCCGTTACCTTTGACTTAAAGAACAGCCTAATAAAATCAAGCGCTTAATTAAAATCCACTAGAACTTTTTGTTTTAGTTATTACACCAACAAGTTTAGGATTTTAGGGCCTTGGATTAGGCGAGTGGAGAGTTAACTCTCCAAGGCCACACAAAACGTCAAACATAAGAGTCTGATTAAAGAGAGTAAATCCAATAGCGTTAGGGAGACCAGGAATGCTCCGGATCTGGGAGTTAAGCACGAGGGTCTGTGAAGACAGGGAAGAGAGATACCCCCTCTCCTACTTGTCCGAACTTACCTCACGACTGTTCCGCCTGGCTTCTGCGACGAGTTGGTACCCATAGTTGCCTCTCCTAGGGATCTGCATAGGTGGCTGCGGAGGGGAATCCCGTGGCACCTGAGGTCGACGTTGTATCACTCTCGACAGTACTTCTGGAGGGCACCCTTGCGAAGCTTGGAGGCTTGCACCGGCACAGGCTGTTGTTAGGAGGTCAGCGTAACTTCCTCTGATACCTTCGCTGATAGGACTGGGCCGTCATTATCCCAGACTATCTTCGGAGGGCCCCTGACTCTACTTTCTTGTATTTTGGTGTCCGGTCTTCACCACCCGGAGCGGAAATACTTGGAAGTTGTTTGACTGGCTGTTTCTTTAGGGACTTTATAGTGAGTGCTCTTTGCTCCTTGTATATAGTTGGCTTTAGGTATTTTTGTCTAGTCACATTTGGACTTTGTGTTCTGAGTGACTGGCTTGCCACTCTACCGATCTTGAAAGGCTTTTGGTTGTTCTTTCAGAAGTTGTGGAGTTGCCTCCTCAAGGGCAAAGGTTTTGATTGCTTATCCATATTCTTTGAAGAGTTATTTCTATATTCCCGCAAGGGAAAGGGTCTTTGGATTACTTAGATATGGCTAATATTCCTGTGGAAACCAACCAAGGTACCCTTCCAAAAGGGGATCCTTGTGCTTTTCCTTTCTTTGGAAACGTTGGTACTCCCTTGATGGCCACTTTGAATATTCCTGGGTTGAATGTTGGACTACCCGTTTGGCTGTGGTCCACTCCGAATATTCCGAATGCTCTTGAAGCTTCTCAGTTGAATGCTTTATTTCAGGGGCATCTTATGGGTGCTAATTGTTCATCTTCTCTCAAAGAGAAATCTGGGATTCCTTCTTCCCCTCCTTCTTGTAACAAGAAATCTAAAAAGAGGAGAAAAAGGAAGTCAAAGAAGAAGAATAATTCTATCACTTCATCATCAACCTCTGCGAGTCATGTTGAAGATGAGTCTTCAGCCGCTGCAAGTCATGCTGGGGGCACGAGTCTAGTCACTGCAAGTCATACTAGCACTTCATCTTCAACCTCTGCGAGTCATGTTGGAGATGAGTCTTCAGCCGCTGCTAGTTATGCTGGGGGCACGAGTCTAGTCACTGCAAGTCATACTAACACTTCATCATCAACCTCTGCGAGTCATGTTGAAGATGAGTCTTCAGCCGCTGCAAGTCATGCTGGGGGCACGAGTCTGGTCACTGCGAGTCATACTAGCAAAGGGTCACCGACCTCTGCAAGTCATGTTCAGGACTCTCCGCAAACCACTGCTAGTCATGTTGGCGGAATGGAGGTTGATAAGAAACCTGGACGTAGAAGTTTTAAACCTAAGTTCCCTTGTAAGATATGCAAGGGAGACCATCTTACTCATTTATGCCCTGGTATTCCAGAGGTTCAAAGGATATGGTCCGAGTCTGAAAGTACTTCTACTCCTAGATCTGATATGGTTTCTCATCAATCCCATCAACCATCGGTTGAAAATGTGGTAAAGCCAGTGCAATCGCTGGCCGATTACACTCCTCTTTTGGGGGGTGAAGTTCCTAACAAAAGAGTCTGTTTGATCTCTAGTACAGAGTCTTCTAGTATAGGGGGCATTCCGGTTTCTTCGAATGTTCCCCCTCCAAGTTCTAAGAGTGTTTCCTTTGATTGGGATAGTCTTGTTGAGCCTCGTCTTCCTTCCGCTGCACCTTTCCAAATAAAGGTCAGGGTTAATTCCACAAATGTCTATCGATGTATGGTGGATGAAGGATCCTCTACAAGTATTATATCCTCTTTGACTTGGAAAGCTTTGGGTTCCCCAAAGTTGTTGACAGCTCAGAGTCAGTTGTTAGCCTATGATAGAAGGCCTGGTGAATCTATGGGTATTCTTCCTCAAGTGCCTATCACTTTAGGTGGGAAGACTGTCTTAATCGATATGATGGTGGTTGATAGCCCTTTAGACTTTAATATGCTACTTGGGCGTGATTATGTCTATGCTATGAATGCTGTGGTGTCTTCACTCTTTCGAGTAATGTGCTTTCCTCATAACGGGAATATTGTCACTATTGATCAGCTTGCATCTGATAATCACCACCCTAATTCGACTTTACTGCAGAATGCCCCTTGGTTTGTTCCAAGTGTTCAAGTAGACTCTACCCCGCTACGGGTCAATTATGTGGCATTGAGTCCTCAATGTTCAATTGCTTCTAAGAAGGATCCTTTGACTTATTATTCTCCTTCTTGGGACTTGGTCCCGGCAGTTGACCGAGAGATTCTTCCTATAGGGACATGGGACCCTTTAATTCCCTCTTTTGATCCTTGTAGTTCTCATGATTTCTCAGATCTTGTTTTGCCTTCACAGGAGGAATTCTTTGAAGCCATGAGTTATGACTACCAAAGGAGCCCTTGGCCTGAGCCCTGCAAGGGGTTTGTTCAGCAGAACTATTATGCGTAAGCCGCAAGGCTGCGTGGTTCCCTGTACCATATTGTATATATGAGGTACGCATCTTCAAGTTTTGTATCTTATAACACAAAGATTTTATATGAAGTTTATATGTGAGATGTATTAACTTCGTGTCTAGTGTTCCTATTTATGTTTATAGAACTTGGAAGATTTCTCCTCTGGAAGTTTATGGTTGGTCCGTTCTGACAGGTATTGGTTCTCGAACTTGGCATATAGGTTAGGTTTTTCCGCCTGCATTGTGCATTTATCAGTTTCCTTTTCCATTTTGGCCTTAGGATCGACCCCACCAAGTTATGATGCGGAACCTTCTCATTGCTTAGAAGTATCATGACTTGTGTGGTAGAGCCTACCTTATCATGGGTGCCCTAGTTAGTACCTGATTGTCACTTGGCACTCATGCTGATTTTTTGTCACTAGGCTCGGGAGTCCTCTGTAGTCCCGCCATGACTTGTGCGTTGAAGACTCATTCCTCTTTGCTTCTTCGCTTCGTTCTGGCCTTATACCCTAGAGGCTCCTATGTGTGTTGAGTTGTACTTCTGCATTGCATGTTGACCATTTGCACCTTTTGGCCTATAACCGGCTTCACTTGGACTCGTGTTTAAGCCCACTTTTGACCATGACGTCTGCAAAAAATCAACCTTGCATACCCTTGACCTCTGCAGCTTAACATACCCAGATCCGTGGAAGGGACATACCTCTGAGTGTCACTGACCAGTTTTTCACCTCCCTGCATTGAGCATAGGAACGTTCCTTTCCCAGGAACTAGAGCATCTGTTTCACCGACACTCGTTCTTTCCACTGTACCATAGCATTCTTTTATTCTTTTTCCGGCTTATCAGAAAAAGACAAAAAAATTAAATATTCCAAAAAGAGCGGGAACAGGGACATTATTTCCATTTATTGTTGGCAGCTAGAGTCAGTCGTGTCGCCCTTGAACAAAGCACTCGAAACAAAGTCTCCTCCGCATGGGTGGGATTTAGTTTGACTTAGGTAAGCCATAACCTTGTTATCGAGTCAGTTCTCCCCCGATTGGTTATCTCTTCCAATCATATGGAGGGTTCGTTCGTGCCTCCTGCATGACGAACTTATACAGATTCATTATATGCTGCCACATAGTCACATTGAGTCGTGCTTTTGTTCAAGGGAAGTTAGCCTGAGTCGGCCTTTCTGCGGTGTCTCTTGACTCATTTTTCAGTCGGCCATCCCTGGTTGTCAGTGTCATGTCTATCATCACATCAGTTATATTGGTCCTTCACTCGTGCCGGTTTGAGAAGGTCCTCATTGACTTCTTGCTGGCGGGTCTTGTCCTTATCGACGACGACACATTGCTCTGAGGGCAGACCTAGAGACCGCACCCTGGCCCTATTTTCATTATTGATAGGTCACCTTGTGCTCAGCATCGATCAGTATCATGGGTCTTTGACTGAGTGGTTTCCCTTGTGTTCGACATCAGCATACATTATCACACATTGGGATTCGTGCAGTACCTTGGTTTCCATTTGACCCTATTGGTGGATACCTCGCCTCTGTGTCAGCTTTCATTATTGGTTGGTTCAGAGGGTTTCTGCCGTGCGCTAGCCACATCTTGTGTACGCCGGAAACGTACTTTCGGTTGGGTTACTACATCTTTTTCGTCCGATTCCTTCCACATTATTGGCCTACGGGTTACACTCGCGCTAGATTGATGGAGGATGCCTTAATGCCTTCCTTCTAGCGGATCTTTCCCTATCGGCTCCGACTCATTGCTCTGGGGCAAAGATCTAGAGTCCATTTGGCAGTACCTTGGGGTTTGCAGTCATTAGTGGCAGATTCCTCGCTATCGACAGTGGGAAACCATCATTGTCTCCTGATTGATAGATTCTTACAGGTGTTCGACTTCAGCTCATCTATTCACACTTGTTAGATTGTACTGGGTACCTTGACGCTCATTATCATTATCGGTGGGTAGTCTCGCGTTTGTTAACGGTATACATCAATGACCGGTAATCAAACGATTTCTCACATGGTCGACTTCAGATCATTTATTCCCATGGTGTAGAAATGTACCACGGCGGTCGGTGAAGACCTCAGGTTGTATCAGCATTCATTGGTTCACTTGACAGTTGCTCCTGTTACTGCTAGTTGATACCATTCCACCTTATATGTTGCAGTCAGTCATGGCAACATTCTATATGCTGGCACCTGAGTTTGCAGTGTAGTACCATCCTATTCCATCATGTTCAGTTGGTACCTTATGGGATCAGTCTTTGATTTCAGTGATCCGTTGCATCTTTCAGCATCATTGACAGTTTTATATGTGATATTCAGACATGTACTTACTCATTATGATCAGATGATCCATTATGTATTTTTACAGTCATTTATACTTGTATACTTAGTGGATCCGCTTGTACTTGATATGCGGACATGCTTTACTTTTCCTGAGCATGGGTATGCCCGCCTCAGACAGTGTTTCTTTCTGATCTCCTTTCGGTGGCTTGGCAGGCTGAATTCCGGTGAAGTCCTCCTCGGTTTTTCGGCAGAGTTCCTTTCCTTGTACTTACTTAATGTATTTCGGCCATCATGTTCCCCTTCTGACCTCATACATTAGGGGGCATCTGTTATAGCTCCAAATCTCACTCTTATGGTTTGTGATGCTGCACTTATGGCCTAGGGCAACCCCTCCTTCCAGACCTGGTCCAAAAATTTAAAAAACAGTGTTTTATTCCCTGTACGCGACTTTGCCCTGTGTTAAACGCGTGTACACGCGGGTCTGTCATACCCAACCCGCGTGTATATATTAAAACACTTAAAAAAATATAATTTCCTCTTTTTCGGGCGGTGATCGCGGGTTTACCTGCTGGATCACCTGTTAGTGCCCGTGGCCCAACTGTTCCCAACCAACTCCTAACTAAAAAACTACTTTGGAGAGGGTATAAAAAGACATCAAAGGGAAGGCCAAGGAGAGAGAGAAAGGAGAGCAAGATTATTATGCTGAGATTTTTCCCTTAGACCAGGTCTGAAGTCCTTGGTGCATCCTGCACTTCCCCCATTTTGCATAGGAAACCCTTGTTTCCATGTGTATTGGTGATCATTCATCCTTGACATCATCATTGAGTAAGACTTGGAAGGAGCTCTTGTTGAAGGCTGGAGGCTGGAACGAATCCGGGAGGAAGCTTGCTTGGAGCCTGCTGAAGGTGTTCAGGTGATATCTTTCCGATATATGTACTTTATTTGCCTTTATATATAAAGAAACACGTCTTTGTTCCCGAATAATCTTTCTTTATGCTTATGAGATTCTTGCGTTGAATTCTTATGAAAGTAGTTACTTAAAGATTATTTATAACTAACTTTATAGCATAAAGATGATTTATACATAAACTTCTATACATGTACTGTTGATTTCTTTGATTCGTTTGTCTTGCAGGTCAGAGAAAGAAGAAGGGAACTCCAAGAAGGGTTTGCACCCTAACGGTCTTCTCGGGCGTAGGACCTTAGGTATGTACCCTAAAACATTAGAATTTGCTTAAAAGTTAAAAAGATGGCTGTGTGTGTGTGTTTCTTTGTATAAGCAATTTTCAGTCTGGTAGAGTCTCAGCCCAAAGGACTCTAGGGGTACTTTCCCTTCAACCAAGCACAGGTGGCCCCTTATCAGGTTGAATTGCAATGCAAGAGTTGCACTGTTTGGGTGCATTGCAGCGCAGTTGGCCTTTGTTTCACCTGCGCTGAGCGAGATTCATTGAATTTTTTTGAAATGAATCCATTGGATTCCTCATCCAATGGATGTTTCTGGAAATTTCCAGATGGATGGAGCTCGCATTTGGATGAGGAAGAGGATGAATGAACCTTAATCCATTATCCCTTCCTCCATGGAACCACCTCCCAATTTTGGTAGAGCATTCATGAGGGCCATTAATGGCTTAACCTCCTCCATTCAGCTATAAATTGACCAAGCATCCCAAGGCTGGTCCAGGTTGGAATTTCTTGAGCTAAGGAAATGTTGTTTGAATGAGATTAGTAAAGAGTGTATTATTATGATGTCAAATTGTTGCTTCATGAGGAGAGAAGGGTTTGAAACTAGAAGGAAGACACTGGATCGAACATGACTACTCATGGGTTGTAATCTTTCCTTTATCAATAAAGAATTCTAAGCTTTTCCCATTCATGTGTTTATATGATGTATATTGTATTTTCGATTCTATAATGTGTTTAGTTAACAGATCGTTATTATATGCTTTGATGGTTTTTTGTCTCGACTTTTGTGCAGGTACCTTCCAAGCGAGTTAAGTATGGAAGGGAGCGGCGAAATCGGTCAAAGGGGAGAAGGATCGAGTGAAAGATACAGGTTGGTTCCTTAGTTCCTCCTTCTTTTATCTGTTAGCTATAGGAAAAGCAATGAATTACTTTGGCTGTTGTTCTAGACTAGCTACTAGGTCTAGGGGTTAGTCGTTTGTAGAAACACTAAAATTGCCCAAAACAAATGGCATATGCAAGGTGATTTACTGCTTGATTAGAATTACAAATGATATTTATAAATCTCACTTCTTTATACAATCTTAGATGTTCACCTTCATAAACAATGATGGTAGCGTAGGACATATCCATTTGTAAGCTTCCTCCCATATTAGCACACCAAGATCTAGTTGTCACCCTTTCTAATTCCTTTTCCACAAGAATCTAGGCAAGGGGCACAACAAGATCTTGAATTTTGACCCTTTCTAATTCCTTTTCTACATTGATAACAATGGGGTACAAAATTTTCTATAGTTTATTGGTCTTGCGACTAGTTTTGAGGTTGAACAGATGAAGTTTCAACAAATTTATCTTGTGGAACATCAAAGATAACATTTTTTTCAGGTCTACCTGGGCCTTTTCTAGGTCTTAAGTCATATCTTTTATTCAACTCAATAATTAGAAATTCAGAAAAAGATTGATTCATAGAAAGTTTAGAAGATTCTTTATTTTGAATAGGAGGATGAATTTGATTGAGAGGGACAATAGCATTTTCAGATGGTTGGTCATCAAAATAATTCATATCATTGTGCACATTTGATATTACTTCTTCAAGGTCTAATCATCTATCATTAATGGAGGTTGAATTTACTGGTAATTGTTTGGTCTTTCACTTTACTATATTGTGGTTGAAAAGGTCTCTTGTATTGTCTTGGAGATCTATTTACATTCTGTTGTGGTATTCTTGGTCGAGTTTCTATTCTTGAAATTCGATAGACAAATTTCTCAATAATGAAGTTATCTCATAAATTTTCTGTTCCTCTTCTTTATTCTTTGATGATGAACCACTTTCTTCTTTAGCTTTCAATTTCCTCTCTGCTTTTTCTACCTTTGCCTTCAATTTACCTAATGCTACCCTATTAGCTTCTACCTCAATTACATTGGTTTGCATATCTTCTAAGGTTTCAAATTTTATTTCTCTTAACATTAAAGAAAAAACATCATCAAATCCTTTAGAAAATCTAACTTTAGCTGCAACAACTAGAGGTTTACAATCTAGTGGCATTTTATTGTAAATCTTATTAAACCTTTTAATAAATTCTGCAACAAGTTCACCAGAATTCCTTTTTAGATCTTCAAATTCTATCAAATAATAAACAAGATCCTTTTTAATTCCCCATTGGTTTATGAAAATATTTTTTAATTCTGTCCATGAATTTATAGAATTTGCACGTAACTGTTTGAACCAGATTATGACATTTCCCTCTAATGATTGAATAAACAATCTCATATAAACATCTTCATGTTCTATGTTCATATTGTTTGCAAATTCAAGGAATGTAGACACATGAACCTCTACTGATGGTCTTGTTTTGTCCATTAAATTTGGGTAGATATTTCAAATATCCTTATGGGAATTCATGTATTTGATTTGCTAGTGGAAGTACTAGTGATGCATACCGAGCTCTCACAATTGGTCTAAATGCAACCATTTGTTGTTGTGGAAAAAATGGTTGTTTAGGAGATAAATTTTACTAGAAGATGACTGATCTGGAAATGTAGGATTTTTTAGAAATTGAGGATGAACAATTATATTTTGGACTTGTTGTAGCGGCTACAACCACCCTCCAAAATTTTTCCTTATCCTGTTTTGGAGCCTCCCTACCATCATTTCACAATACCTTGTCTTGCTTCATCAAGTACACAAGCTTCAGTGTTTTTCTTGCACAAAGGAAGTTTTTCAATCATAGCTTGATCCATTCCCCTCACAGACTGTTCACCTGGACTTGGTCCAGCTACAGGCTGAGCAGCTTCCCCAAGAAAATTGTGCATTTATGGAGAGAAACCAACCATCCCTCAAGAAATTGCGCAATCTTGTCTGACAGCCTGCTGGGCTCCAAGATTGCGTAATTCTTCCAGTTAACACTCCCAACAGGAATTGCGTAATTTTCCCCAGCAGGGCTTCTTAGCCCAGAATTTGCACAAATATGTGCAACAATTAGGTTCTCTACCCAGAAATTGCGCAAACGTCCTGGGAAGTCAGCCCAGCTCCCAGCCAAAAATGCGCATTTTTCCATAGCAGTTGAGCAGCTGCATGCATGAGCAGTCTGGTTGACCAGTTCCACCTAGTACCAAGGAAGCTTGATTTGCATGCATGCATGAATTCCTCTTCCTAGAATAGAAAAAAGCAACATGCAAAAGGCATACCATGATTTAGGGAACTATTTTTAGCAGCCGGGGTTACATGCCTAGCAACTTCCCTCCAAGTGTCGCTTTTTCCTAGATTTGTGGCATGCGCGTCATGAGTCCAAACTTATTTATTTGACAAATCACAGTTCATTCATTCACATTGATCTTGGAGCTCTGACATCTCACAGCACATCCAGGACTCTTCGACACATCCAGCTCAACTATTCACAGGTAAGTGGCCTTAAATTATATTTTTCAGCATTTCTGTCACATTTTGTGTATTCACTTGTGTGAGTGTTTTTTGCTTGATTTATTTGAACGCGCTGTCTTTTACATGTATACTAGCTTGTCCTAGCTCTGTTTCAGTTTTTATTGCTATCTCACTGCTGTCGCATGCATGAAATTGTTTTGCACGAACGTTCGCCGAACGAGCGAATCGCTTCACCCACATGCATGTTGATCTGTTTTCTGAATATTTCATTCATGTTTTGCATGCACTACAATCACTTCTAATATCACTTAGTGTCACCATCCATTCACTGTCTTATTTTCTTTCAGTTGCCCTGTCGACGAGTAGAGCCAACCTTGGCCCGAACCTTGCCTTCACTGAGAATGCATTGCGCAATCTGGGGAAGGAAGGCTCTGCCTTCCTCTCCCAAAATGTGAATTTCTTCCTAGCACTAACCTCAAGGAATATTTTTCACATTCCCGAGGGACAATGAATGCTAGCCCAGAAAATTGCGTAGTGCAGTCCTTGAGCCTGCAATCCTTCCCAGCTGGAATTTGCGCATTGCATAATCCCATCATCCAACAACAAGTCTGGATTGCGCATTGCGCAGATCCAGCAGCCAGTACTGCCTCCCAAATAGCCCAGACTTCCTTTTCTGCAGTTTTAGCAGTAAGTCACCTAACCTCCCAGAAGAAATTGCGCAATCTTTCTCATCAGTTGCCCAGGTATGTGCTATGTCATTCCCCAAATTTGCTTTGTTTTCACTGACATATTTCTTGCCGTGCATGTTGATTGTCTCAAAATCTTTCAGGTGTTCATCTGTATAAATGGCTTCCAAGAGAAAATGATCACAAGACACTGATGGAATTGCAGCTAGAGCAGAAGTTGAGCGGGTGTCCTCTAGTCTGCTGATTTATGAAGATACGAAGTTGTATCTAGACAAGGACATCAAACTAAAGTGGCCATAGGTCAATGAAAAATTCGTAGGAACTTTTTGGGAAGACCTCGAAGACCATCAGGTGTACGTGAACATTCAAAAGTCTGACTTGTACCAGATTACATGTAGATACCCCACGTTCCAATGCGCAAACATGATTCGCTAGATCATTTCTCACACTGATCCCGAGACGATGACCTTGAGCAGTGTCAGTGGGACAAAGATTGTGACCTTCTGGGCATGAGATTATGATGAGATATATCATATGTCAGAGCCCGTGACTATGATGAGTACTCCATTAAGCTTGCCCAACAATAGAGCTAACTCCAGAGACATTCTGAAGGACTGGGTAAAAGAGCCAGCACGATTCAGGATGACACCCAACCAGATCTACAAGATGAAGATACTGAGGAAGGCGTACCAATACTTGGTCATATTCACATGTCGACTGTATGGACAAGAAAGCACTGAAACCTTTCCACTGAGTTGGGTGATCCCACTGGACCAACTGGCTAGAGAAGGAAAACCATGTAACTGGTCCGACATGTTGGCTCATCAACTGAAGGAACAAGTCATGAAGGCTTGACAGTCACCCGAAGGTATGCATGCAAAGATTTACATGTCCGCCTATGATCCAGGTCCGGGTGTGAAGAAGGACCCTTCCGAGACCTTTTACTTTCGTGATGTGTTAAAATTGCTTTTTAAAAGAACATTAATGAATACCTCTGCATGCAGAAAAGAAGAGGAACATATCAATCATCAACACATGAAAACAAAGCCGTTGATAACGGAGTTCGTCCGGGAGGGACTACGTCTCCGAGCCCCGATGTCAAGATGGTGTAGGCCATTGCATTAAGTGCTGTCAATAATGGTGATGTACACAAGAGATGATTTCTCGATCGTACAAGGAAGAATTCCCTCACGCAGGAGTGGCTCTAAGAGATGTTCCACAACTAGAACTCTAAATCAAAAGACTCCTATTAGTATGACACAAAACATGCATGGTGCGCATCCCGCTAACATGGCACAAAAGGGATGTCAAAGAAAACACATGCATGACGACAACAAGAGTATCCCAACAACATACAACAAGGGATCTCAAAGCATAACATGATAAGTTATGACAAAAAGTACATCACATAAAATATTTCACATAACATGAGGCAAGGAATCATGACAACATGTAATAAAGAAGATCCTGCATCAATATCAATCAAGGATCTATGCAACATAATGGAAAAGAAGAAGTAAATGGACAATAACCATATACCTCACACCACGGGTCATCTAGAGAAGTGGATGTCACACAGGTGAAGCTGCTCGAACCATTGCTCTCAAGGCATTGATCCTCATGAAGATGGCATATTGCACAAGAAAGTGGACATTTGACACATAGCTGCTCAATAAAAAGGCTGAAGCTTGTTGAATATCGATTGCAAGAAGAATCAATCAAAGAAGAATCATCGATAAAAAAGAAGCATAATCAATCATAAAAGAAGAATCGATCATAAAATAATAATTGCGCTGGACTTCTCGCTCTACAGCTCTGCGATCTGTCAGAACTTCAAGCGCCCTCTAGCTTCCAGGTTCTCTATAGCTATTCGGCTCTGAGGATTTGAAGCGCTGCCTCGATCACACTCTGTGGCTTTCTGCGGCATATCGGCACTCTGGTTTTCAAGCGCTTTGCGGCTCTCCATTGGGTGCAGCCTCTTCATTGAGGTCTCTGGCACTCAGGCTCTCTAGCACACCCTAGCACAGGTTCTCGGGCTCTCTGGTACAGGCTGTCTGGCCTTGTCTCCCTTTGGCACGCAGGCTCTCGGGCACTCTGCCTCGCCTCAGCTCTCTGCATTCAGCATTTAGCATTTCGGCCTCTCGGGCTCTTTGCAATGTCATGTTTTATAACACGTTTTGACAAGGCTGCTTAGAAATCGGAGTTTGTTGGTTTAGAATACAAGCCGTTCGAATAGAAGGTTTGGCCGGCGCAACAGAACCACAAAAATGTCTTTTTTTTTTAAAACAGACAAATACCCGCAGAACACAAAAATACACAGAAAACATTGAAAAATCTGATAGACCAGATTTCAAATTTCATAAAATCGAGCTTTATTGCCTATCGGGTCTGCGCTATATCGCAATCGCATATCATTGAGGTCATAGCCCTGCATATCGGGGGATCCGCCGATGCCAATCACTAATATCAGTGATCGCTAATTGCAATCGCTGCGGCCCGGGGTCCTGGTCCTCGGCCTTTGGGTTTCGCCGACGCCAATCGTTCTGATTGCTGATATCGACAATCGCTCCATCGCTGGTTCTAAATTCCCGTCATCGCCGATTGCTTGCCCCCGATCTCGATTAATTGAAGATCGCTGATCGGGGGTTCCAAAGGCCCACCTTAAGTCTGCCCTTGGCACGATTCCTGATGCGATTTGCCTTATAAAGGCTTTAAGTCCATTTTTATGAAAAAACCTCCTTTTTTCAAAGGAACTAAGGCAAACACTTTTCGCGATAACTTCGTCATCCAGACTCAGATTGACGAACTGTTCACACCTCCATGATCAGGAAGACGAGATCTACACTCTGGTTCTGGTTCGACATCATTCCAAACACTTTGATTTTCGAACGTTTCCATGCCATGGTATCTAAAGATCCACCTGGATCAATCCTCCCCACTGAGGAGCTTTTGGTCCTCCAAAAGCATAAAAAGTAATCTGGACTTTCTCTCTGTATCCTGTTTGCATCACAAGTGTCCTAAAAAGGTCTCGCTTCCATCTCCTTCACCTTTGTTCTTCGGAGCTTAAGTGAAAAACCGACACCTGCTACTTCTGCCACTTGTAGTACATTGCTTGCAAATCACATGCTTTGAATAACATGACCAAAATAAAGACCCAAAACATCCCATACCTGCCACGAGTTTATAACACATACTCGGTGGTCAAGTTTACAACAAGATGGACGTAATACCCCAGCTATGATAACAAGGCCAACTCATCATGGTTGCTTTAAAAGTGATGAAAAACACATCATCACTGCAACACATGATTTACAGTCATAAGGCCAAACACTATTGTTTTGACAAGTGACGGAAACATAAAATCACTTTCATAGTTTTAACATGCAACTCAAAATACGACTCAAAACATGACCAAACACCATTGTTGCTGACCAAGTGATGGAAAACACATTATCACTTTTTCACTTTAAAAAATGCAACAAATGATTTACAAAATAAGGAGCATGAAAGACAACATGTCAAAAAAACCATTTCTCACTGATCAATGTGAATGGGTCACTTCCTTGAGGTGGTTTTTCTTGTCGAGCAACTGTTCTTTCCGGTTCACGCACCGACGCTTTGTCTTTAAGGCGCTGCTCTGGATGGAGCTTCCAGCAAGTGGCTCTTTGATGGCCATTTCTATTGCAATGACTGCAGTAGGCTTTCTTCCTCCATATCTTCTTAACCTATTTCTTTTCATGCTGTCGAGAGGGTTTTTCATGCCTCATGAGTGTTGCCCTTCCTTTCCAACACTTGGAAAAGGTATGGTTAGGTAAACCACAAAAAGTACATGTGTTTCGATGCCTTAATCTTCATTCATTATTATCAACATGATCATAATCAAAATGAACATTCGAAGATCAAAAGTGATTATACCTTCCTTTGTTGTTTCTAATGTCAGCATGGCGATGAGAGCTTGCCTCAGCTCTCTCCCTGCAATGGAAACTACCATGGGATGATGGGGATGTTTTCCCATCATTCTCTTTCCTCGACGATGTCTCGGACGAATCTGACACCTTTGAGCACTCTCCTTTAGTTTACCTCGAGCCTACAAATCGAGGTTCATGCACAACCTCCAAAGGTTGAGTTATGCCTTGGTTATTAACACCAAGTCCTTTCTCCTCGTGCCTTGTCTTTGTAAGGAGCCTCATGTTTGTCCCTGTAATCGGGATCTCCAAATCTCCAATAGAACTCATAATATGAGAAGATGAAATCGAAATGAAATCAACATATTTTACCTTCTCTTTCGATTTGGAAAGAACTGATGAGGGCTGCTCATCATCCGTTGTTGGTGGTTTGCTAACTATCTCAGCACATTCCCCAACTTATTTCCTGACATACCCAAGTCCTGCCTGACGGGGTAATTCCTCTACTTTGATGGGATTGAAAATGCCTTGGCCATTAATGCCCAAGCCTTTCCCTTCATATCCCATTCTCTTCAACAGTTTGGAGCCAATTCCTATGGTGTGATTTTCAAACACAGCGAAATCATCATTAGGAAACATACATGAAGATGGAGAACTACTTTTTACCTCACATGGGTCACGCTGCAACTTTTCCAAGGCCTCATCCTTTGCTTGCAGCTGTAGTAGCAAACTCTACTTCTCCTCTTTCTCTTCATGTAGACGCATCTTCAATTCATCATTCTCTGTTTGAAGATTATGTTTGTTTTGCTTCAGTTCTTCCATGGCCTCTTTTGTGGCTTTCAACTGAAGCTGTAACCGCTCCTTTTCCTCTGTTTCTTTATGTAGAGTTTTATACATAATTTCCACCTTCTTGGAAATGTTAAGCATGGTCTCGTACATTGCTCTTTCATCCTCTATCATTGTTCGTTCCATTTTTCACACTGCAATTCACATACACATAAATACTGCTCCGATACCACTTGATCCAGGTCCGGGTGTGAAGAAGGACCCTTCCAAGACCTTTTACTTTCATGATGTGCTAAAATTTCTTTTTAAAAGAACATTAATGAATACATATGCATGCGGAAAAGAAGAGGAACATATCAATCATCAACACATGAAAACAAAGTCGTTGATAACAGAGTTCATCTAGGAGGGACTACGTCTCGGGCCCCGGTGTCAAGATGGTGTAGGCCACTGCATTAAGTGCTGTCAATAATGGTGATGTACACAAGAGATGATGTCTCGATCATACAAGGAAGAATGGCCTCATGCAAGAGCGGCTCTAAGAGATGTTCCACAACTAGAACTCTCAATCAAAAGACTCCTATTAGTATGACACAAAACATGCATGGTGCGCATCCCGCCAACATGGCACAAAAGGGATGTCAAAGCAAACACATGCATGACGACAACAAGAGTATCCCAACAACATACAACAAGGGATCTCAAAGCATAACATGATAAGTTATGACAGAAAGTACATCACATAAAAGATTCCGCATAACATGAAGCAAGGAATCATGACAACATGTAATAAAGAAGATCCTGCATCAATATCAATCAAGGATCTATGCAACATAATGGAAAAGAAGAAGTACATGGACAATAACCATATACCTCACACCACGGGCCATCTGAAGAAGTGGATGTCACATGGCTGAAGCTTCTCGAACCATTGCTCTCAAGGCATCAATCCTCATGAAGATGGCTGCTTGCACAAGAAAGTGGACATCTGACACATAGTTGCTCAATAAAAAGGCTGAAGCTTGCTGAATATCGATTGCAAGAAGAATTGATCAAAGAAGAATCATCGATAAAAAAGAAGCAGAATCGATCATAAAATAATAACTACGATGGACTTCTCGCTCTACATCTCTGCGATCTGTCAGAACTTCAAGCGCCCTCTAGCTTCCAGGTTCTCCGTAGCTTTGCGGTTTTGAGGATTTGAAGTGCTGCCTCGATCACGCTCTATGGCTTTCTATGGTGTGTCGGTGCTCTAGTTTTCAAGCGCTCTGTGGCTCTCCATCAGGTGCAGCCTCTTCATTGAGGTCTCTGGCACTCAGGTTCTCTAGCACACCCTAGCACAGGCTCTTGGGCTCTCTGGTATAGGCTCTCTGGCCTTGTCTCCCTTTGGCATGCAGGCTCTTGGGCACTCTGCCTCGCCTTGGCTCTTTGCATTTAGCATTTAGCATTCCGGCCTCTCGGGCTCTTTGCAATTTCGTGTTTTATAACATGTTTTGACAAGGCTGCTTATCAATCGGGGTCTGTTGGTTTAGAATAAAAGCCATTCGAACAGAAGGTTTGACTGGCGCAACAGAACCACAAAAATGCCTTTTTATGTTAAAACAGACAAATACCCACAGAACACAAAGATACACATAAAACATTGAAAAATCCGATAGACCGGATTTCAAATTTCATCAAATCGGGCTTTATTTCCTATTGGGTCCACTCTATATCGCAATTGCATATCGTTGAGGTCATAGCCCTGCATATCGGGGGTTCCGCCGATGCTGATCACCGATCGTTCCGATTGCCGATATCGGCAATCGCTAATCGCAATTGTTGCAGCCCGGGGTCTTGGTCCTCGGCCTTTGGGTTTCACCAACGCCGATCGTCGATGCCGATTGCCTAGCGTCGATCGTTCCGATCGTTGATATCGGCAATTGCTCCATCGCTGGTTCTAAAGTCCCGTCATTGCCGATTGCCTACCCCCGATCCCGATTAATCGGAGAGCACTGATCGGGGGTTCCAAAGGCCCACCTTGAGTCCACCCTTTGCATGATTCTTGATGCAATTTGCCTTATAAAGGCTTTAAGTCCAGTTTTATAAAAAAACCTCCTTTTTTTAAAGGAACTATGGCAAACACTTTTCGTGATAACTTTGTCATCCAGACTCAGATTAACGAACCGTTTGCACCTCCATGATTAGGAAGATGAGATCTACACTCTGGTCTTGGTTCAACATCATTCCAAACACTTTGATTTTCGAGCATTTCCATGCCATGGTGTCTGAAGATCCACCTGAATCAGCCTACATCCTAGATGAAATATGTGCCCAACATGAGTTCTCGCGCTTGGAGTGGGCATGGTCATCAGTGGAGATTGCTGTGAACACATATTTCAAGTTGTTGTCCGAATGCAACTTTAGAGGAGTAATCACACGGCTGTCCGACCATTTTTTCAACCTAGTGTACAAGATGATATTCAAACACGATCCACCCTGCATGTCAAAGGAAGCAATGGAGGCATTGATAGGCATTGCAGATTGGTATGCCTCACCGTCCGACACTTTCATCCGAATGTTCAATACGGAGAAGCCTCCGCATGTTCTACCAAATTTTGCCTTGGACATACTTGTCATGCAGGAAGTAGCGTATCTCATCTCGGCAGGATTAATAGTTAGACTGCATCGGAAGAAAAAGGCACCTTGGCCCACTCTTCCGTTGTGGATTGGGTTATATGAAATATGGATTATCAAGCAAGCGGACGTCGAAGCAAAACTGATGAAGAAGTACCCGTTCGACCTCTGAAGCTTCAACCCGTATGACCCACATTGCATTGTGAAGGATCACTGCACGAGAGTTTAGTTCAACTGGATCCACAGGGCATTTCATTGGGCCGAGGAGGACTCATGGAGGTATTGCTAGAGTTCCTCTAGACCCAATGAAGAGGTTGGCTTTGCTGTGGAGTGGTTAGCGAAGTAGCATGAAGCAACATCACGGAGAGGACTAGTAGTAGTAGCAATAGCAACAGAGGCAGTAGAGCAAAGCATACTAGTTCACAACAAAGGTAAGAGGAAGATTTTTGATCACATGGATGAGGAGGAAAGCTGCAAGTTTCGAGTAGATCCACTTGTAGAACAAGCAGCTATGGCTATAGAGGAAAAGAGGCACTAGCACGACAAGCGAATCACGCGAAGGTAGAGGGATAAGAAGAGAATGGAAGAAGCACAGAAGGAGTTGCATGAGCTGAGGGAGCAACTCTGAAAGGAACAAGAGTTGCACAAACAGGAGAGGGAAGTGCAGAAGCAGCAGATACAAGAGGGGGTGCAACATGTGCAGATAGACAAAGTATCGCCTGTACAAGTAGTGATTCATATGAACAACAGGCATCAGGCGAACAGGGTGAACCATCGTAGGAGCGAGACTTCACTCATGAGATAGAACAAGTACTTCAACAGTTGGATGCACACATGGAGCAACAAGAGTTGGAACATGACATCGACCTCATGCCTCACCACAAAGAGGTTGACTCACCCGCTTCGACACATCCAGATGATAA
This sequence comes from Pinus tabuliformis, assembly GCA_031772625.1. NCBI lineage: Eukaryota > Viridiplantae > Streptophyta > Pinopsida > Pinales > Pinaceae > Pinus > Pinus tabuliformis. The sequence continues at coordinate 88,991,655 of CM062808.1, read as the reverse complement.
GCAAGTCTCGAATGACCAAGGAGGCACTGGAATCCTTAGTAGTCAGCTGGAAGGAGAGATGCACAACATATCCTTTGATGAATCTCATCACAGTGTTATGTAGTCTCATATAGTACCAACTCCGGGGGATCAAACATCTCCTACGCAAGTTGAAGAATGAGTGATCGTGAGTGATGTGCATAAACATACAACTGCCTTGGCTGATGCAACCAGAGTGTATGCCGAAGCCACTAGCTCAAGTGTTCATTTTTTTATAGCTGAGAATGAGTGAATGGAAAAGGAACCAGAGGTGGCCAAGAAAGGAGGAGACTTGGTGACAATGTCTGCCTGAGCTGAACTAAAGAAGGGAATACTAGATGAAGTATTGTCCCTTGACACAGTTATACGAGCATATTACTCCAAGTTTGGTACCATGCACAAGGTAGTCGTCCATCTCAACGGATGGAAGTAGCGATGTGCTAGAAGAGAATAAAGATTGATGAACGTATATGTTGTTGTTGATGACATGCAAACATGGACGATGAAGTACAAGGGAGCCCCGCTTCACTTTCTAAAGACGATGAGGCCAAATGCGGTCGAGCTGAAAGCATGTATCCGAAGTCAGATCCAGAACTATGAGGACCTCCCGCAACTCATCACTAGCATACAGGCTTCCCATGCACAAGTATTCAAGAGCATGGATGTTGTGGTGCACACACATGCGATCCCATCACTTGGGACTCTCACCCAGGCGAAGACAAAGAAACACGTTCGACTAGAGCTTGACTCGTACTTTGATGAGTTGATGTGCATCATCACCAGCCTAGTCTTGCCTATTAGTCTAGACATCATGCACAAGTATGTTGCTGGTCCGGCCACATTGAAGACAATGATGCGCATGCTTTCAGATGAGTTGGATAGAGGAGCCTGAGTAGTGTACCCGGATGCTATGGAGGCAAGGTTCAGGTTTCAGACAGATGTCACCGCAGAACACACAGACATTATCAAGGACTACAAATCTTGGCATTAATATGTTACTGTTGATCAGCATGAGGATGTAGAACAATTGGACTTCTATAGTTGTCTAAGTCAGAGTGATGTCTAGTTTGGCTTGTTCAAGCTATTTTGTTCATATGGGTACATGTGCATTGTAATGTTGAGTCATGTCAAGTGTAAGTCAAGTGTCAATAGTGGATGTACAGTCATAGAATAGGTGAAGAGTCATGAGGGTAGTTGAATGGTCACAAAGGGGAATGTCAAGGGTCACCCCACCTGTTGGCTTGTTTGGGTCAGACCCAGGTTCGAAGTTAATTAGCCAAAAAAATCCCTGTACTGCTGGCCCTTTCGGCAACAGTCCGTGGAGCGTGGAATGAAGTCTCACTCGAAGCAGTATGGGGGGGGGGGTGTTGGAACCAGGTTTTCATACCCTTGAGATGTCTGAGGGGTTGATTTAGTCCAATTGTGAATACCTGTGCGTAGGTCACTCCACACACTTCCCTGACCTCCAGGGCCTTCGCGCCTTGTTATATTCACCTTGGCACAGCCCTAACCAGGGGCTGTGGGGCTTTCACGCTGCTGGAGCAGTGATCTGCACTGTCTCCCCAAGTCACACCGTGGATCTTACTTATATTCTTATAACAATTAGTTATCTTTGCGTACACAGATGCCTTATATTATATTTACTTGTTTAGCACATTCATATAAGTTCGCGCAACAAAATAACAATAAATTTATACCCAATATACTTCAATTCATAAAATAGAAAAAGATACATAGAAATACGGTAAAACTTCTCTTTATTAATGCTTCAACCGGTTACAGACTTAACCTACTCTGTGCACTCAACTGTAGGGGTCCGCACACTTAGCTGTGGACTACTAGGCCTTTGCGCACTCAGCTGCAAAGCCTTTTCCTACTCTACGCCCCAAAGACACAAGTCTACACTTCGACTCCCTACTTCATTAATTCCTTAGATCATCAATCCATGACCTTTTATACACTTAGAGCCTCACTCTATTTATAAAATCCCTTGGTCTACGGACCATGGGTAGATCTTTCAAACTGACATTACATTACAAAAACAAGGGCAGACAACCCTATGACCCTATTACGGCTTCGCGCTCCTCGCTCACAAATCACGAAGTCTTTACAATGGACTTAGTCAAAACTTGGGCTTTAAGCCCCAAAACATGCCTTGAGGGGGATGCCATGCCAAAAATCCCCCCAACACAAACATCGTGACTCGCCCTCGAGTCACTCTGTCGGTGCGAAGATCTTTGCACGGATACCCTCCAATTCTGCTCGGTTAACTACAAGGTCAGCAGCGCACTAAGCAGCTGCCTGATGAATCTCCTTTACTCATTGTTTAGAGACAGCGGTGTCAGAACTGCTTCCCTGTATATGTTATTGCGTCCCCTGCATCTTTTGATAGTCCCACGCCTTCTTTCATCTCCATGGGGCATGACGACTGTGCTTCTTTCGGCTAGTCAGATAGCCGGGCCACCCATGTAGGGCTTCAATCGACTGCCATTCACTTTGCCTGGGAGAGGTTCTCCATTTAGCTTGACTAGCTGCACCGCGCTCCATCTGTGACTTCCTTAACAATGTACGAGCCCAACCAATGCATCTTGAACTTCCCCAGGAATTTATCAAACTTACTATCATATAGTAACACTAAATCGTTTACCTTGAAGGTGCGCAACTTAATATGTCAATCGTGCCAGGCCTTTTCGCGCTGCTTTTGTACCTACTGATGGAAGCCAGCCAAAAACTGTTCCTCTTCAAGTTCCTCCAACTGCGCGAGCCTCTCCTCCAGGGCTCCGCGGTCTGTCATACCTGTGAGTGCTGCTATGCACAAACTAGGCAAAATATACTCCATTGGCATGATAGCTTCCACTCCATAGACCAACCGGAAAGGTGTCTGTCCCGTCAGTTTCTTGCACGTTGTCCTATAAGCCCTTAGTATTGTAGGTACACATAGGTCCCAATCACTCCGCTGCGCGTTGCATACTTTCGTTAGCGGAGTCTCGAATATTTTGTTAAATTCTTCTACCGTCCCATTGGCTTGAGGGTGATACGGTGTGCTTTTCTGATGATACACCTAAAACTCTTTTGTCAGCACGGTGATTGTTTCGTTCAGGAAATGTGTACCGTGATCGCTCATCAAGATCTTAGAACATCCAAATCATGTCAATATGTGTTCAAACAGAAACTCTGCGGTCACGACGGCCATGCAATCTTTTATTGGCTGCCCTTCTGCCCAACGAGTCATGTACTCCGTCGCAGTGATAATGTACCTCGCGCCCATCTTTCCCTGAGGTTTGATAGGTCCTACGAAGTAGATCACCCACTTTTCAAAGGGTTGCAGCGTCATTTGCGGATTCAAAGGCATCTCGTCGCTCCGTGATGACTTACCTTTTCTTTGACATACATCACAGGCCTTGTAATGTGCTTTTGAATCCTGATGAAGGGTTGGCCACCGCAACCCTGCGCGGAGGATCTTCTGCGCAGTTGCTCGCCTTTGCATAGTGCCCTCCCAAAGCGCCCCCATGTGTGTCCGCAAGGATCTAGATTTGTTCATATTCAAGTACATACCTTCACAGTATTTCATCATTTGCCATCTTATATAGGTGCCCTACAATGACAGAAAAATCTGCTGTGCGCACGACTAGTTCCTTCTTCTGCTAGATGGAGTATTCTTTTGGCTCAGTTCCCGTCGTTACAAAGTGGACTATATCTTTAAAGTTTCCATCTGCTACGCACACAACAAAGAGTTGTGCATCAGGTAATCCTTCCTCCAAACTAGTAGGTTCCTCTCCCGTCTCAATGCGCGACAAGTGATCTGGTCCCGCGTTCAGGCGTCCAGGCTTCACAATGACCTCAAAATCATATTCTTGGAACAATAAGAGCCACCTACATATGTGCCCCCCCAACACAGGCTTATTGACCAAGTATTTCAACGTGAAATGATCTGTATACATCTTGAAGTGTCCTCCTAGCAGATAGTGCCGATATTTTTGGAGCGCGTACACCATAGCCAATCCCTCGTGTTCAGTGGTGGAATAGTTCTTTTATGCTTTAAACAATGTAAACTTTGAAATAGGAACTATAAACTCAAAATGAGAACTCTGGCCGAAAAACCCTGAAAAAACATGAAAAACAGTGCTAAAAACGAAAAGTGTGTATACTGGAACGATGGTTTTTTCTTTTACGATCAATTTTGAACATGTTTTAAAAATGGCAGTGAAAATGATGTTTTTTGTGGAAAAATTGTGCAAAAAACACCCTGAAAATGAAAAGTGTTGATACTGGAATGATGGTTTTTTTTTTAGAGTCAATTTTTAGCGAGTAAAACCGAATTTAAAATTTAAAATTTAAAATTTAAAATTTCGATTTAATTTTTTTTTAAGATTGTTAAAAAAAAAAAAAATTATTTTAAAAGCAAAAAAAAAAGACTCACACTACCCTATAAAAATAAAAATATAATTTTGATTCAAATTAAAAAATTAAAATTATTATTATTAGTATTATTATTATTATTTTTTATTATATAACGCTCATAACATATTTCATTAAAAATACTTAAAAATATTAACATTATGTGTATGTTTTTTTAAATTGAATGTTTTAGTTTATATCAATACATCATACCCCTATATATATATATATATATTCATTCGCTCTTTAATCAGTGTAACATATTTTAATAAATTTAATTATAAAAAATTATATATATTAATAAAATATAAAACACCTAAATATATATATTAAAGTGTAGATATCTTAATATAAAAACAATATTAATTAGTCATATTTCTTAATTTTTGGTGATGTCATTTAACAATAAAGTGTTTTATTAGTTGTTTTATTTTTATGATAAAAACTGTCTTTATTATTTTTTTAATTTAATTAAAATATATTTAAATTAAATGACACCTACTAACTACTATATAAATTTTATTATAAATTTATCTTAATTTATATATTTAAATTCAAATTATTATATATTTATTTTTATTTGAATATGTTATACTTTAAAATTATATAAAATACTTACATTCAAATCTTTCATTCCATTTTTTTTAATTTCATGCATGTGTAATCGAGATATTTCTATGCGTAGAATAATAAACTTTCATGGAAATTGTCGTTTAATCATTGTACTAGGATCTCTATATTTAATTATTCATCGAGATTGTTGTTTAATCATTGTACTAGGATCTCTATATTTAAAGTTTTTTCGATAATTTTTTTATTAGAATAACAAAACTTCATCAAAACAATCGTTTAATCATTGTACTAGGATCTCAGTATCTAAAGCCATTTAATCAGTGTACTACGATCTCAGTATCTAAAGGTTTTCCATTGTCAGAACATTTAATAAACATCCTTTGCAATAAACAAAATATGCCTAGATACGACAAAGGAAGAGGAAGGCTGAAGGTTTAGCTTTGTTATGTTTATCATATTTATAGCGAAGTCATTTAAGAGATAAACGAAGGTTTAGCTTTGTTATGTTTATCATATTTACAACGAAGTCATTTAAGAGATAAATGAATTTTCATCTATTCATTCACTATTAGAGTAATCACCAGAGTTATCCAGATTGTTTTCATTGGAATCATCCAAGTTGTTCTTCACTAATCGAGTAATCACCAGAGTCATCCAGATTGTTTTCATTAGAATCATCCAAGTTGTTCTTGGACGATTTCTCAAAATAATGCTCACAATAGATTCCAATATATTTGATAGATATCATATACAATAATTTGAGTTCTGATAGATATAACTTACAATAATTACAATAATTTCAGTTCTGACCACAACATCAATATGGATTTGTTATCGTGCTATCTATGCCTTCATAATAAATTTGAAATGTTTTTAGGGAGAAAATAAATTCAAGGAACAAATAGTTTGACCGAGTAATCTCTTATCAATTACATGATATAGAAGTCCTAACTGTCTAAAAGCTGCTTCGAATCTCAGTCTAGTTGCTTTGTTATTCTAAAAGGCTTGGAGTCTTCTTTGATTTAGATTAAAAAATGATAATACTAACTCTGTGTTTTCAGATTATGACAAATCCGGATGCACCTACTCCTAGCTACCCTATCACACGCGAGTATTTACACTGGTATTTATTCATAATATTTTAAATTTAGGAATTTTAATTTGAATCTAATCCCTCTAAATTCCTAAATTTAAAATATATTGGCGTTGGGTGATTCCGAGAATCGCCCAACGTAAACCTGCTGGCTTTTGGGGAGAAAAGATTTGACTTTGTTATGTTGCAATTATTTTATTTTAAAATAAAAATTGATATTAAAAAAAGACTAATATTTTATTAAAAAATACATTTAATTTTTTCAAACAAATAATATTTATTTTTAAAAAAAATTTAAATGTTTTTCACACGCAAGATATTGCGTCATAAAGGACAGAGGTGTGTTAGGATTTATTTTCCTTCTTGGTTCAACAATCTAAAAGAACTTTGTCCTTCCATATGATTGAATACTGGAGGTGTGTTAGGATTTAGGATTTATTTTCCTTCTTGGTACAACGATCTAAAAGAACTTTGTCCTTCCATATGATTGAATACTGGAGGTGTGTTAGGATTTATTTTCCTTCTTGGTACAACGATCTAAAAGAACTTTGTCCTTCCATATGATTGAATACTTTGTTCATTGAATTATTTTTATTTCAAATTAAATGTGACACGCAAGATATTGGGTCATTCAGAAGGAGAACGTGGGTTCCGCATTTGAAAATCGGTGGAAAATAGACTTGAATATTGTGGAAACGGACTTGTCAGGAACCCACACAAATAAAAAAAATGAAAGGTGTGTGCATGGAGTTCAAATGTGTTACCACGAAAATGATCTCAGGTCATTTATATGATCTCTATTAATAGAAACCTCTAAAACAGTTTTCTCTGGTTATATGCACGTCGCTTGTGACCTGTTGTTGTACGTGATGGCATAATTCACAACTTTGAAATTCATAAAAGATTAAACTGGGAGAGTGGATGTGATTCATATCTTAAAATGTGTGTGGAAAGTTCCCACGTATGCCGATGTAGGCCTGGAATTTCATTCTCTCTCCTTGTCAAATTTTAAGGAAAATTTGATGATTTTTTTTGCATGTCATTTTACGTTTTAATCCAATCAAATTTGTGAGCGTCTGCCTGCTTTTATTTGAAATTTTTCTTTCAACAACTTGTACAAATTTGTTTTATAATACAAAATAATTAAATTCCAAGCTAATAATAACTATTATTTATAAGCATTCATTTTAAATTTCCATCATTTACAAATATTTAATAATAATTTTTTTAAATGATTTTTTTTTTTTTTTTCAAAAAATCATTTTTTTTTTCTAAAAAATAAATTCTTGGATTTATTCTATTGCAGGAAAATTATGCAGCTTGAGTGATATTGTAACACCCGTGTTGTAATTAAGACTGTCAGTTTTTGTGTCTCGTTTATTATTACTAGTGGTTTAATTAGGGATTGAGATTAGTTGATTGTTGGAATTTTTTTTTTTTTGAATTAATAAATAAGTATTAATAAATAAAGTTTGTTGTTCTATGGTTGAAAATCATCATGGGTGACACTAGAATAATTTAGAGGAATTAGATTCAAATTAAAATTCCTAAATTTAAAATATATTGGCAGCCGGGCGATTCCAGGAATCGCCCAACGTAAACGAGAAAATCTTTGATCTTGTTATGTTGCAATTTGCAATTATTATAACTGTAACCACTCCAAAATGATGCATGTAGATTTATTTGATTCCCTATTAATGTTAAAAAAGTATCATGTTATTTGATTCCCTGTTAATGTTACTGAAGTTACTATTTTATCATTTTAACTCTTGGATTTTTAAATGAGGAATTAATAAAGTGGATTAACAACTTTGGTATCACTTAAAATATAATGATAATAGTTTGGACATTAAGGGTTTTGATTTAACCTAAAACATTAGGGATTGAGATTAGTTGATTCTCATTGGAAAATAATATTTTTTTGAATTAATAAATAAGTATTAATAAATAAAGTTTGTTGTTCTATGGTTGAAAATCATAATGGGTGACACTAGAATAAATGATACTTTGCCAGAATTTAGAGGAATTAGATTCAAATTAAAATTCCTAAATTTAAAATATATTGGCAGCCGGGTGATTCTGGGAATCGCCCAACGTAAATGAGAAAAGCTTTGATCTTGTTATGTTGCAATTATTATAACTGTAACCACTCCAAAATGATGCATGTAGATTTATTTGATTCCCTATTAATGTTAAAAAGGTATCATGTTATTTGATTCTTTGTTAATGTTACTGAAGTTACAAGCTAGCATCATTCCTGGGATTCGAATAGTAAAAGGAATTGAACCTGTGAACAATGCTATGTTCGCAGATGACTCCTTAATGCTTGGAGGAGCTTCTCTGAGAATAGAAAATTCTTTTAAAGTCATCCTCCAAAAATTCTGTAGCATCTTGGGAGCCCTTATAAGTGAGAGGAAAAGTGTTGTGTTTGGATGGAACACAGATCAACACACAATTGAGAAAATTGCAAACCATTTAGGCTTTGCTGGGCACATTTCCTGGGAAAAAATAAAATACTTAGGCCTTCCTCTAATGCTGGGTTCCAACAGAAACCAATTGTGGGAGGAAGTTATAGCAAAATTCAAGAAGAAAATTGTTGTCTAGGGAGGTTTTTGGCTCACCACAGGAGGCAAGCTCACTTTAATCAAATCTGTTCTTTCGGCACTGCCCACTTTCTAGGCTTCTCTAATGCTGGCTCCAAAAGCAATCTCCGATCAGATTTCAAGGCTCATTCGCGATTTCCTGTGGAATGGAGGCCGTGGAAACAATAACTGATTTCACTTAATAAACTGGGACATGGTGAAGCGACCTATCGTGGAAGGTGGATTGCAAATTAGAGACCCCACACATGCCAATTTAGCAATGGGATGCAAGTTATTATGGCAGATCCATGCAGAGCCTAGCCACCTGGTCAGCCAATTAATCAAACTTAAATATCTCAACAATCAGTCGTTGAGGCAATTCACGGTGGAGAAAAATCCAAAAGGATCTTTGGCTTGGAAGTTGTGTAGCAGAGGCATTGAATTTTTTAGATCCTACCTGTATCGGATTCCTGGCAATGGAAAAAACACAATGTTATGGAGAGACAACATTATGGGCCATCCTCCTCTTGCAGAAGTTAATGAAATCTCTGAGTTAAGAGCATGGTTACATGCGAAAGGAATCAGGAAAATAGAAGACATCTCGGAATGGGACAACCATGGGAACTGGCAGCGATGGAAGTTTCCTAGAACTCCAGAACATTTACAAATGCAGTTGGAAATTCTTTTTGAAGCAATCTCTGATTTCGCACCGGTCCACAAGGAAGAAGAAGATTCCTGGGGTTGGGGCAAGACTGGGGTCTATTCGGCAGCTCAAGGCTACATTCAGATGCAAACTAGGAAGGAATCGACTCACCAGGAATCTTTTTGGAAGCAGATTTGGGATAGCTTCAGCATCCCCAAAATTAATTTCTTCTTTTGGACTTTGATGCACAAGAAAATTCTGACTGGAGAAAACTTGTGCAAAAGGAATATAGTAGGCCCCCATCGCTGTGTGTTATGAAAATGCGCAAAGGAAACTTCTGATCACTTATTTATAGAGTGCGAGTTCTTGAAGGAGGTCTGGTCCTTTTTCCTGCATGGGCTGAATGTTTGCCCTCCATCTCAGGTTGTAATATTCCTAATTAGCCATGGCTAATTGGAATATTCGATTTTGCTCAATTTTTGCCTTCTATAGTTATCTATAAATAAAAAGGTGAGAAAAGGGGACATAACTCACTTTTAGAATAAAAGTCACTTCCTAGTAGCACAACGTTGTGATTTAAAGGGGAGCCAAGGGGGCCAAAGGGGGGACGCAGAGATGGAGCCCATGCAGACACTTGGAGGGACTGCGTAGAAGGAAAGAAACACGTGGCAAGAGAGGAGTTACGTTGGAGGAGGTGAGCCTTGGGATTGAGAAAGGAAAAGGCTATAAAAGAGAAAGAAGCCCCTTCATTTTGATTAATCAGTTATGTGCATTTTGAGCTAGTCGTTTCGAATTCAGAGCACGCTGGCTGTTTAGCTAGTATGCAACACTGTTTAGTGCACTGAGTGTCTCCGTTCGGAGATCTCACCCTTAGCCCCGGGGGACTTCGAGTGCCTGCTCGGGCAAGGTATTTCCTTGGGCATTTCAGTAGTATTTTTATCAGCATCCCAGCAGCAGTTTCAGCAGCGTTTTGGAGGACTGTGCAACACTTGGAGAGGGACACAGTTCTTTCTAGTAACAGTGCTGGATTGGGGTTTTCACAGGAGGATTTATGCTAGGTGATTGAATGGGGGACTAGCCCTTGCATCTTGGAGGATTTTTGGCAGAGTTTCAGGCAGATTTCTGGAGGGGTTTCTTTAGTGGCAGCGTAGAGCATTGAGGGACTGCGCAGATTCCCAAGGGGGGTGATTTTCGAGGGTCGTCTATTCCAGGAAAGGTTTCTGGGTTTTTCTGGGTTTCTCGAGTAGAGCCCGATTCCAGAGTTTCAGCATTTACCGAGGAGGGGAGCAGCCCCAAATCATTATTTGTTTTCCCAGCAGCAGCAACAACACAACAATTCTCCAGTAGCATCCACGTAGAGAGGCCATTCCTTGTTATTCTGAGAATATTTCTTCACTTGCCTTGTGCAAGTCAATGTGCCATCTGTCTGATCACCTCTTGTACTCATTTTATTGCTCAGTATAATAAAATGGCTTAGCATTTCTCGCTGCATTTCTTGTGTATCTACTTATATTTCTGGTTTACATTATTATATGTTGTTCCACTGTTATTTTATCATTTCTGGGTTATTATATCGTTTGCACATATTTGGTTGGAGTTTTTGCTGGGGTTTGAGGAATATTCCGGGTTAGGGAGATTACAGTGGTATCAAAGCATATATCTGGCTTAGCCTGTGGAGCTAGCAATCTCGTAGCTCCTCTATTTTATATTGGTTTTTACATGATAGTTTCGTTAGAAAATAACATGGGGATTGAATCCCAACTGATATTCATCAATAGAATATTAGTACAACCATTTACCCATTGAAGGAATGAATATCTGGCACGAATTTCCCAAATTTGGCCATTTTCTACAATTTTGGAAAAATCGTTTTTTTTTAACAAAATGCCTCCAAATAACTATGTGTATCTCCTTAACCATTATGAATTTCGGAAAACTGTTTGGAGGAAATCTAGCTTGTTATATTTTCAACAATAACCTCTCTCATAATTTTCTGTTTCAGATCCATTGCCTCGAAAATCATGCCCGAAAATGACTGTTTGAAATCTGAGATGCTAAAATTATGGAAAAACAGTCTATTTTTAGAAAACTGCCTCAAAGACCGTTATGTAACTTTTAGACCATTACGAATTTTAGAAATCGATTTGAGGTTTTGTCAATTTGCTATATTGGGACCAAAACCCATGTTCCATAATTTCTCTATTTGCCTTCTCCTGCATGGAAAACGAGGCGGAAGTTGGCAGTTTGGAAACTACTGCGAATTTGGGGCCGAGGCATTAATTATTGCCTAAACATAAATCTGTATGACCTGGGTGTATCTTAGCTTATGTGGAAGTGTTCAAACAATATTTTGAACAAAAACCTCTTTCATATTTCCCTAGAGATATGTCAATGCATGAAAGCACCAAATTAGTGCAGGGATGTTGGTGGAGGCATGTCGGTGCAGGCAGAGCTGGTGCAGACACAACTGGTATAGGAACTGCTACTACATGAATGTTAGCACCTGCCAGAAAAGAGCCTGACATTAATGAAATTTTCACATTAAATTAAAAAAACAAGAAGAGTTCATAGATCAACAACTGTCAGCTCTAAATGCCTCCAAATAATAACTTAATAATGTGCAAAACGAATAATAATGATTGTAGACACTTAGTACAGGAATAAAATTATTTAGTTAAATCATGAAAATTTGGAAAAAATGAAGGATCAACACTCCCCCATGCTGACCTTCTTGCATGTCCTCATGCAAGTCAAACCATAGGACCATAAAAGCATGGAAGAAGGCACGAGAAATATTTTAAAGATCAAATTATAATTTCCAACAAAAGTGTGAGCAAAAAATCTTAGCAAGGAAATATGAAGATTTTATGGTATGTCATCATTTAAAGTATTCATCAAGTTTGCAACATTTTTATTATTATGACAACTAAAACCATGTTACATCCCTTATGAAAGTATAGAGTGCGAGAATGATAAAATTACAACAAGATCAAGTATAGGAAAGCAATGCTTTGTACCATAAATTATGGAAAAAGAATACTGCACCTTTATGATAGACATCACATACCTGTTGTCCTGTTTCAATTGAATTCCCTGCTTGTCATAGATTTCAGAGCTCTTATTTTTGTCCAAAGTCTTATTAACAATCATGATAAAAATCAAATCTTTGTTGAAAAGGCGCAATTTCAAGAAAAATACCGTAAGATTCATTCACCTAATACAACAATCTTGTACCTACATCACATAGTGCTTATTTAGAGGCAACCACAATCAATAGACATTGTTTTCCATCAACACCTGGTGAGTAATCATCGTTGAGTAATTCATCACTCTAAATACCATTAAAAAATTAAGTGAGTCATGATACCAGAAAAGGGAGATAAAAATAGAAAAAAATGAAACCTTCTTGGACTGATCAGCAAATTGAACACTCCAAATTTGTTGTCATGTAGATGCGAAAGTAAATTTATCCTTAATCTAGTACAAAAAATTACCTCCACTAAGGGTACCACATCATTAAAGATTCCTAATTTTTGAAATATAGAACTCAAAGCATCATGCTCAAAGCATATTAAAACCATTATCCAAGAAATAAAATGATGAGTTTTAGGGAAAGATAAAGATAACCAAGTAAATCATAGTATGCAATTAACTTTAATACCACAGACATGGCCCTGCTGCCCGCAGGTGTCTATAACCTCGGCAGGGATGTCTTTTAACCCAGTGAAATGCTTGTGTCCCACTTACTAGATATAGATTCAGAGTTATCTTATTTAATTTTAAAAATTAGATGAAGGCCACTATCGTGGCTTGGTAACTAGCTAATGGCAGTGCCACTCACAAGAATAACACGGATGAATAGGTCGGCTCGTGATGAGACCTCCTGTCTTCCAGCTTTTCAGCTGAAATCCATTACTCTGGCTTGGTGACTAGCAGCAGTAATGTCATGCATGTTAGGTCTCATGATCGTGGTAGGTCAGCTCATCACGAGACCTCCTATCCTCCCCTAAATACTTTATAAATTCTAATTGTGATCACCTTAAAGGTTACTTAATAAGTGGGGAGACAGATCTACTCCTTAAGAGTACGGGATGGCGTGAAAAGTTTTTAATGACTAATCATTACTGGCTAGTTCCTCTACCTTAAAGACTTATTAAAAATATCCCAGATAATGACTGAAAGATTCTTTAAGTTAATAATGCTAGCATTCTCATGAATATCTTATTATGATCTTTATAGGAGTGGTCCACCCTAGGGGGCTCTCCAATAGTACCTTCTCAGGGAAACTGAAAATATATATCTCATATGACAACTTCGTTAGAGTGGTTAATCATGGTTACTTTTGAAAAATCATGAGGTATTAGAGTGAATCATACTCAACAAGATTTGTCATAGATGTGTGTGTTAAAAACTGATGTGGATTAAAAGCAGTTTCAGTGGCTATGCTTTGAAAGTCAAAACCCCAATTGCATTGTTGTAACAACTTTATTCATGGCATTTATTTATTCTTCTACCCTACTCTACCCTAAGAAGTGGAAGACTCCCTTTTAAGTATAGGAGGACTTCTAATGCAACCAAGTGCGCAACAAAATGCCAATTATACTCACACTTAGTTTTACAGAATAGACTTCAAGACATACCAAAGCGTGAGAAACCAATTGCTTCAATTGATATGGTACCAAGAGTTTCTAAATGATGAGGAAATAAGGTGGCTTGATGACTGCTCGAAACCAGGATTCAATGAAATCCACATATGTATGATTCTCCAACTGATGCAAGTCTTCCACAGTTTGATAGTCACTCTCCTAGAGGCACAAAGAATCTGGTGAAAGACAAAAGATAAATCCCTCAAATTTAGTCTCAAATATTTGATTTTCAAATTGAAAAGAATGGCTGAGAGAGATTCTAGGGTTTTGAGCTTCAACAAAATTTTGAGAATAAGTTCCAATGAAAGGTTGCTCCTCTGGTGGCCTTTGAATGATAACTTCCCGGGGTGAATGTTTAGCAGTAATGGGGGAAGTTTCCAAATTCATTCCCTTTCCAAACATGGAAGATGTAGTATTTTGTTCAACATGGGAATCAACCGGAAGAATAGGTGGTTCCAACTGTTGTGAAACCTCATGGTTTAGATTAGGGTTTATGATATGGTTTGGGCTAGGGTTTTGGTTAATGCTTGGACTAAGGCTTAGGTTTCGATTGGGATTAGGGTTTAGACTAGGGTTGTAGAAATTCCCACTGTAGATCACCTGATAATGCAATATACTAAAGCAAAATACTTGATCTACTTCTACAAACAAACTTGTGGAAGCTTAATCGATTTTGAGCAAGATCAAATAGAACACATATAACAGAGAATAAGAAATCAATCACACATGAACACAGAAGAATACTTTGGGGAAAGCCTCAGCTAAAAACCTCGCTATCTGCATTATCATACAAGTGGAAATATCTTAGGATTACACAAAGCTTTAGCTCACAAGCTATCCATCTCTCAGTACAATCCCTCACTGCTGCTCATAGATAGAATAGAAAACACATATGCCTTCCTTTAGTCCTCCAATCCTCCTATTTCCTTGTGCAGTTTCTCATGGGTCCTCAAGCTGCCACCTGTGTGTAATTACCTCACACACTGCTCACCGAACTCAAAAATAACTGCGCAATCCTTAAGGAATGAATTCCTTCTGCATGCAAGAGATATCCTCATGGTAATATTCCTACAACTGATAGTACATTGTCCCTTCCTCTGATCTCAACTGGGTCTCTGAATGAACTGACATGCATGAGTTATTTATGAGAGAATATTCAGTTATCTGAAGTACACTAGTTACATGCATGCATGCATTAACTAACTGAACTCACAATCAGTTCCACAAACTGTTGGAACTAATCTAACTGGACTTAACTCAGTTAATTGAGCTAACTAATTACAACTCAAAGTACAACTCATCCTGATCTCCTTAATTAAGGGATAACTTCCTCAATCAAAGGGATAACTGTTGCATGTCTTCACATAGACTTCATGTTTGATTTTCTCCAACTAATTAACTCAAGATGAATTAATTAATTATTTTTCAAACAGCTGCTAAGATCAAATTCGAATTTTAATTCTCAATTTTATTTCAGGGACTAACTAAAATTGGAATGTATCCCAAAATTATATCTATAGCAATGCTATTTTTAGCATTTCTTGTTGCTATTTTCAACAAGGGTTAGGTCTAGGGTATGGATAAGGGTATGGACTAGGGTTAGGGTACAGATTAGGGTTTGAATGAGAGCTAGGGTATGGGTAAGGATAAGGAGTAGGGTAAGGATTAGGATAAGGGGTAGGGTATGGATTGAGGCTAGGGTAAGGTTGCACATGCGGCTGAGACCATGGGGGAGGATAACTTAATGGTGCATTGGAAAGAAATTGTGGTTGTTGTTGGTGCTCATATGATTGAATTTGCATGGGAGATTTCCCTAGAGATAAGGATCCAAACGATTCTTAAGGCCATGGTGATATCTGGCTCGAGGATGAGGGCCAAGGAGAGGGCCATTGCGACCATGAAGTAGGATATTCGATTGGAGGAGGATTAAAAGTTTGCCATGAAATTGCAGGATTATAAACATGTTGAGAAACCTGCTCAGGAAAATAAGCATTATTCCAAGTATCAAATGATAAGGGGTTTTGAGTTATACCTGGTAGTCGATTTGATTCCTTACTTGATTTCCTGAGTACCTACAGTAATCTTGGTAGTGCTAGGAAATGTTCCGTTAGATGATCCTCTTCACAAATTTTGCAAAATTTTCAAGCTACTAAGTGGACACTTTCCAAGGAGGTGTTTCTTTCTACAGTTGGCACAAAAGATAAGCGGCGGGTTTTCATCCTGCTTCCACTCTTCCTGCAAATCATCCAATTTTTAAATTCAAGATTTAATGATATCATTTTTATGTTGAATCAAAATATTAAAATTTTCAATTGTTAATTCTTCATTGGATGAATTGTATGTCTCTCTAGCAGCATAAAGATTCCTCATTAGATGATTCCTCAAAATACCATTTTCCTATTTTTAGCAAGCCAACTGGTACATTCGTTAACACATGAATGGTCAATATGTAGGATGGGGGGTTCTTTCAACACTTAAGGAACTCAAAAGATCAATTGCAGTAAAAAGAACAAACCAAGATGCGATGTTGCGACAACCGTCGGATTAAGAACCAGATCGACAGCAGAGATTTTATCGCAAATCGCATTCAATAAAAGAGTTTGGTTAGCGATAAACCCAATTTTGCAATGTGCCGAGGTTTGCGAGGTTGCGATGGACTATGGACC
Organism: Pinus tabuliformis; assembly: GCA_031772625.1. NCBI lineage: Eukaryota > Viridiplantae > Streptophyta > Pinopsida > Pinales > Pinaceae > Pinus > Pinus tabuliformis. The sequence goes on along the minus strand of CM062808.1, from coordinate 88,975,036 downwards.
ATCAGATCAAAGGGTTGATCGAATGGCGGAGGTTAACTCTCACATTTCGCAGGAATCAAGTGTTGGCGGCTTGCGGAAACTACGATGTGCGATAAGCCGAGAATGGGATGAAGCATCTAATTTTGTTTTTGTGTGTAATGTTTCAGGTTTTGTTGACCCTGTTGTTTGTTTATCATCAATGGGTCTATCTTTTGCTAGTATTTACACTTGTAAAGACGTGTACCATATGTAATATTGTTTTTTCAGTTAATCGAAGGCTCCACTCTTACTTGACCAAAAAAAAAAGAACAAACCAAGATTGTAAACTAAGGAAATCACACTTGCGGAAATTAAATAGCCTCTATTGCAAAAAAATAACACACTTAGTAAAAGAAATTGCTCATAAAGACTCAATTGAAGTAAAATCAAGCATCACACTTTGTAGAAAGAAAAAATACTCATAAAAACTAAATTGCAATAAAAGAAACAAATCAGGCATCGCAATTTGCAGTAAAGGAAATCACTCATTTGCAGAAAGGAAAACCTTGCTTGTGAGCTCTCTAGGAATGTCATCCAGTATGCTTCAGTAAGCAAGGGGAATCTCGTTAATCTAGAAATTCAATTGCGAAGGAAAGGGAAAAGCATGACAAATCGTTGAGGCCTTATCCTACAACGCCTCCCCGACAACGACGCCAAAATGTCGGGCGGTATAAATGCAAGATTTACACCAACATTTAATTTGTCAATTCGGGTAAGTAAACTTAGAGGCGTAGCACAATATATGCCAGAATACGACCTCAAGGATCTGTTAAATAAAAACCAAGCTCTTGCAAGAAATTCAAAAGGAGCATCATTCAAGAAAAATAAACAAGACTCTTCAAAGAAAAGTAAACACACTCCAGGAATCTACTTTTGGCTCCTCTTCTGGGTTGAGTTAACTCCTGCAGTAAGTCTTCCTTAGTTGTCCAGGGGACAAGGGAACGTAGGCCCTGTTCAAAAGAATGTGATTCAATAAATAAAGAATGTGAAACCTCTTAAAACATTATTGCTATGTTGCAAACATGAAATTTTTCAGACCAAGAGGTAACTCCTCAAAACAATTCATTGATATTCATTCAGGTTGGTCTTTATTATATACATGAGGGAGAGACTGTTCATTTCATCTCCCGGTGACTATTCATATTTTCTATTATTTATTTACATCAATTTCAGTTATTCACCTAATCCTGATGATTAGGTGTCAACATTCCCCCCCTTAATCTGAAGGGATGTTGGTGAGTCCAAGCATCGTTTTGAATATTTCAAGCTTTTCTCTTCCAAGTGATTTGGTGAAGATGTCTGCAATTTTCTCATTAGTGGAACAATGGGAGAGATGGATTGTTTTGGCCTCAACATGATGTCGAATCAGATGATATTTAGTATTGATGTGCTTCGTTCGATCATGGAACTTTGGGTTCTTGGCCAACTTTATTGCCGAGGTATTGTCAATCATGAGTGGAGTTGATTGTACTTGTTTTACCTACAAATCTTCAAGAATTTTCTTGAGCCGCACAATTTCTTTTGTTGCCTCAGCTGCTGCCACATATTCTGCCTCTGTTGTGGAATCTGTTGGAACTGATTGTTTGCGTGATCTCCAGGAGACAGCTCCTGATCCAAGACTCATAGCATAACCTGAAGTAGATACCCCAGTTTCTTTGTCTCCATCAAATTCTGTACCAGAGTATCCAATCAAGCTAAAGTCGTCCACCTGTGTATACTTGATTCCAAAGTCTTGAGTTCCCTTCAAGTACCTTAGAACTCTTTTTGCATAAACATGGAGAGGATTCCAACAACAAACAAAATGTCTGGTCTGGTAGAAGTTAGGTAGTTGAGACTTCCTACAAGCTGTCTATACTTTGTTGCATCCTCAAATTCTTTTCCTTCAATGGATGTGAGCTTTAAGTTTTGTTCCATTGGAGTAGTAAGAGGATTGCATTCTATCATGCCAAGCCTGTTCAACAGATCTCCAATGTACTTCTTTTGAGAAAGGAATATGGACTTCAGATGTTGAGTTACTTCAATACCAAGATAGTAATGAACATAGCCCAAATCATTCATTTTAAAACCTTTCCTCAACTCCTTCTTTATGGATGCAATGTAGCTTTCACTGTTCCCTGTCATCAAAAGATCATCTACATACACCACAAGATATACAATTTCTTTGCCAACTTTCTTGACAAACAAAGTTGCATCATCAAGATCATAATGTTTGAAATTGAGTTTAAGAAGATGCTCAGTTAGTTTTTCATACCAGGCTCGCGGTGCTTGTTTGAGGCCATACAAGGATTTCCCAAATTTGTATTCTTTATGTTCATGTCCTTTCACAACAAATCCTTCAGGCTGGGACATAAAAACATTCTCTTTTAGATCTCCATTCAAGAAAGCAGTTTTTACATCCATTTGATGGACTTTCCAACCGTTGTGAGCTGCTAGGGCAAAGAGTGTCCGGATGGTAGCCCATTTTGCTGTGGGGGCAAAAGTCTCCTCATAATTGACCCCTTCCTTCGGTGCAAAGCCTTTTTCCACAAGCCTGGATTTGTGCTTTTCAAGTGAGCCATCAGCTTTATACTTGTTCTTGTAGACCCACTTGTAGCCAATTGGTTTGGTTCCTAATGGATGATCAACCAGCTTCCAAGTGCCATTCTTTATCAGGGCATCATACTCCTTTTGCATCGCTTCTTTCCATTCATCATGAGAAGTAGCTTCTTTGAAGGAAGTTGGTTCAAAATCTGTAGACAAATTTAATTCACAATCACAAGAAACATCCATATCAACAAGTGAATCAGAGTCATCTACATCACCTCCATTTTGTCGGTTTGAATTTCTAGTTCCTGCCTTTCCAACCTCATCAGGATGAACACTTCAAGTGTCTTTGTCAGCCACTTTTGGGGACCTTTCTCAGATGGTCCAGGATGCTCCGTTGATTGAGTTGGGACTGAGTCAAGATTGAGTCTTCCAATTCTATCAATCACATCACTTAATGTATCATCCATTATTGGAGTTTCATGCAAGGGAGAGAGTGCTTCAGAAGAATATTCCACAAGTTGATCTAGTATAGGAATCTCCCCTTCAAGATGTGAAATCTGATTATCAAATTCTTGAAATGATTTTGCATTTGTGAATCTATCCAAGTGATCAAGTTGCCGCTCAACAACATTGTCAGTTTTGGATGTTTCAAGAAAGATTACATCTCTAGATACAACAAACTTTTTATTGACTTCATCATAGAGACGGTATGATTTGGAGGTGTTTGAATACCCCAGGAAGATACACTTATGACTTCTTGCACCAAGTTTGTTTCTATGTACCTTTGGTATCAAGGCATAATAGGTGGAACCAAAGACCCTGAGATGCTTTACCAAAGGAATGTGCCCATAACACATTTCATATGGAGTCTTTTTTTTGATAACATTAGATGGATATCTATTCTTTATATATACAACACATAGAACTGCATCAACCCAAAACATCAATTTTACATTTTTGAAAAACACCCTAGAGCACACCATATTTACGATTGTCTTATTCATTCTTTCAGCTACACCGTTCTGTTGGGGATTATAAGGCACAGTTGTTAGATGTTTGATCCCATGTTGGCGAAGATAGTTTTCAAATTCATTTGAAGTATATTCTTTTCCATTATCAGTGCGAATAGAGCCAATATGAGATTGTGCATCATTTTCAATCCATTTATGAAAGTTCTTGAATGTTTGAAAAGCATTAGATTTGTTCTTCAATAAATAAACCCAACACACTTTAGTGTAGTCATCAATAAATGTCATCATATATTTGTTTCCATTTGCAGAAGGAACAGGCATTGGACCACATAAATATGAATGAATGAGTTCAAGTTTTCTATGTGCTCTTGAATCTGAATCATGAAAAGACTGTTTGCTATGCTTTCCTAGAATGCGAGCATCACATTGCTTAAGTTTCCTAGGAATTGTAGGCAAACCAGTAACACCATTTTTCTTCAACAAGTGGAGCCTATCATAGTTCAAATGTCCAAATCTAGCATGCCATAATAAACTTGATGGAAGTGTACCTTCTTCATAATGAGAGTTGTATGAGAAATGTTGTGCATGAGCAGAAGTACCCTGCAACTTGAGAAGCCTTTCTTCTTCTATTCCCCTCATGACAAGTGAGTGGTCAGATGCTTTTCTCACCTCAAGCTTGCCATCAAAAATATGAATGGAGTGACCTTGCTGGTGGATATGCACCAAGGACAACAAGTTTCTTTTCAGTTGTGGGAGATATAGAACATGATGCAGAAGAAAGTCTGGAAGACCAGGCAATTTAAGCCTGATTGTGCCAAGCCCTGATGGCTTGAGTTTTGATTGGTCTGCAAAGTATACTGCTTCATCAACATTGTCAGTAAATTCTTCAAAAAATCTTTTCTATGATTCATGTGGCAAGTTTCTCCTGAATCAAGCAACCAATCATTTTTCCAAGAAGCAAGTGAAGCATTAAATAAGTCTTCATTTACTCTAATATTACATTGTGTCACAACATAATGAGCAGATTCAGGTGCTTTACCTTTGTCTGTGTCATTAGTTTTACCTTTGGGTTGGTTTCTTTGCTCCTCAATTTTGTCCCAAGGTAACTTGCATGTAGAGGCATCATGTGATCTATTTCTTTTGCAGCATATGCAGTGCAAATCTGACATTTCTCCTTGAGAGTGTTTGCCCCCCTGCCTCTGAAATATCTTCCTCTTCCTCTTCAACCATCTTTTCCTCTGGAAGAATCTTGGGAAAGATTCTTTTATTTATGAGCAAGGCCCACAGACTCTCCAGAAGAAGATATGATTGAATGCATTGTAAAATCTGAGTGCTGTAAAAATACTTTTGTTGGCAAAAAATGTGCTTTTGTGGAGAAAAAAAAACTTTTGCTGCTAAAAAAACGATTCTAATAGAGGTATTAGAGCAGATATCAAAGTGTGTTCAGGCCCCATGACAGTATTTACAAACAATATATATTAAACACAGTCAAACGCAGGAGCGTTAACTATGTTATGAAAACAACATTATGGGAGCCCAACAACGTGTTATATGAAAACAACATTGCGGTGGATTCAAAGGGGCATTGGTATGACAGTACTATATTGAAATATAGTATTATAATGAAACGCAGTGGGTATTCAAACGCAGAGGACTGGTGGTATGTGTAATATTACACCACAGTTATATTAAAAAACACCCGTAGCATGGTAATATTCTGGACCAGCGTATATATGAAAACAACATTCAATTTACCAAATGAATCCCTTCAAAAAATCTAATGTATTTGAGTTTACCAAATGAATCCCTTCAAAAATTCCGTTGCTTCACGTCAGTGCACAAAGTTTAGAGGTGAGAGTCCCACCATGATCGCCAAGAGTATGTCAGCTCAAAGAAACGCAGAGCGAAGGTATGCAAGCTCAGACCAATGGTGTGAGCCGCACCATTTCGCACCTCTCATTCCAGATTCAACACTGTAGGCCGTATGCGTTCACCTCCACGTCTGTTGTGAGACCAACAACGTTACAGCATTCAACGTAAATGTATCAGAGGACTGTGTATGGAGGAGGGCCGTGGAGGAGGGCCAACGCATGTATTAAAAATGATGTATTGAAAACCACAGCAGTGTATTAAAACGAGAGTGGGAGCGGTATTGTATGGTGGATTATGGCAGCGCATGTATGGGGAGCGCGGTATTGTTAAGAGCCAACGTTCAGACAACGACCAACGTAGGGGTGATATGGTGGAGGAGAGGTATTATACGACTGTTATGCAGTGGATTTAAACCCGGAAGGACTGCATACACTATTCAAACACTGAGGCATACGACATAAAAAATTGGAATTGAATACCATTCTACGGCACCATCACCAGAACGACCTTCAAATGATACCATTCTGTTGTTCAACGCAACATATATACCACAGCCTTCGCACAGTTCAATGCAGCATGGGTTGGTTTGCTATGCCTTCACGCACCAACCGTCAGTAGTCATCAACGCAGAGAACAACAAACAAACCTTTCAATGCAGTGTTCATACCAGATTTCAATATATTTTGATGCAGAGTTCAATGCAGTGTTCATACCAGATTTCAATATATTTTGACAGCAGCCCGTTTGCATCAAACAACTCCTACAATTCCGATAGCATTTCAATATAATACAACAGATACCACGACCTTCTCGGAGGCTCCTCCAGGTGACAGTAAGACCAGATAGAAAATCTTCAAAACGAAATGCGCGCAATGCCGAAGAGCAGTGTTATTAGTCTATGTCAGAGAGCACAATGCCAGAGAGCATAGAGAGCGCAATGCCAGAGAGCGCAGAAAGAACCATGAGCGTTTTGTATGCAGGTGGAGCAGTGTAGCAAAGAATAATAGGTGAGTCGCAGGGGAATAATGATGTGTTGAGGCCATTGGAAGTGTCAGAGCTGCCAAGCTAGCACAGGATTTAGAATACCATAGGCAAAATAGGGAGTTACAAAGCAGAGGGAAGCCAAAAATGGCGTTGGCTCTGATACCATGTTAGACCAGGAGGTAACTCCTCAAAACAATTCATTGATATTCATTCAGGTTGGTCTTTATTATATACATGAGGGAGAGACTGTTCATTTCATCTCCTGGTGACTATTAATATTTTCTATTATTTATTTACATCAATTTCAGTTATTCACCCAATCCTGATGATTAAGTGTCAACAAAATTAAACTAGAAATCACACAACTGCATTACAACTAATCTAAGGAAATAACTGAATGCTTTAAGAAGAATCAAGATAATAATGCATTGCTTCTCTTAAAGACAATTTAATAATTAACTTTTAGAGAAATATGCAATAAGAACCAATATATAATTCGTGTTGTTTGGCCTGATCTTATTAAATACTTCCTTATAATATATGCAACATTTAATTATAATGAAGAATTCTGTGAGCGTTTTGTCAACAAGATTCACAATCTTTCCTTATGTTGATCCTGACATCTACTTGCAAAAGTGCAAGAATAAATGTTTTTCTGCAAAAGTGTAGGAATAAATGTTTTTATGCAAAAGTACAGGAATCCATCTCATATAATATTCAAAGGCAATCATGAATACATGTTAAGTTAAGTTAACCAGAATTCTTGATCAACAATTATTTCACCATTACATTCTGGAAATAAACTTTGTTATGCAGCAATGAGATCAGGGTAAATCTTTGTAAGAATAAATAAGAGATGCAATTAAAACATTCACCGTTTACTTTAGTTCAGCCTTTATCAAAATACATCCAAAAGCATTGATATTAAACTTGAATAGCCAGAGCAGTAAAATAAAGCTTTCGGAATGAAATTGAAAATGAAATGACTGAATGAAGAGCTATGAAATGAAATTGTGAAATTATCTAAGATCACACTCACACCAAGCAAACTAAAATGCAGCAAAAGAAAGTTAAGAGGTTTGGGGCAACAGACTGGCTGGTGGGCCCAACCATCCAGCTCGTTGCCCTTGCAGCGATTAAGTCACAATCTTCAGAACAATATGGAGAAACAAAATTACTCAGAAGTGATTGCCAAATAAACTCATTTCAGAGTAGAAACCAGAATTCAAAATTTAATGCCAAGGAAATTCATTTCAGAAGTCTTGTTACAGATTCATTAAATAATGCAGCGTTGACTCCAATGGTCCCCTCCATGGATCATCCCACTGGTGCGTAGCTCCTCCTTCCCTGCATAGCAAGATCTAATTCCCTGTTCTGCAATTGAAATACAATTTACAAAATACAAACTGCCATCCTCTCCCACCTACGTAGCTCCTCTCTTTTATATTGGTTTTTACATGATAGTTTCTTTCGAAAATAACATGGGGAATGAATCTCAACTGATATTCATCAATAGAATATTAGTACAGCCATTTACCCATTGAAGGAATGAGGATCTGGCACGAATTTCCCAAATTTGGCCGTTTTCTACAATTCTGGAAAAATCAGTGTTTTTTAACAAAATGCCTCTAAAGAACTTTGTGTATCTCCTTAACCATTATGAATTTTGGAAAATTTTTTGGAGGAAATCTATCTTGTTATATTTTCAACAATAACCTCTCACATTTTTTTCTAGTTCAGATCCATTGCCTCAGAAATCATGCCCGAAAATGACTGTTTGAAATCTAAGACGCTAAAATTCTGGAAAAACCATCTATTTTTAGAAAACTGCCTCAAAGACCATTATGTAACTTTTATACCATTATGAATTTTAGAAATGGATTTGAGGTTTTGTCAATTTTCTATACTGGGACCAAAACCCATGTTCCAGAATTTCTCTATTCGCCTTCTCCTGCATGGAAAATGAGGCGGAAGTTGACAGTTTGGAAACTGCAACAAATTTGGGGCTGAGGCATTAATTATTGCCTAAACATAAATCCGTACGACCTGGGTGTATCTTAGCTGATTTTGAAGTGTTAAAACAATATTTTGAACAAAAACATCTTTCATATTTCCCTAGAGATGTGTCAATGCATGAAAGCCCCAAATTAGTGCAGGCATGTTGGTGCAGGCAGAGCTGGTGCAGACACAACTGGTATAGGAACTGCTACTACATGAATGTTAGCACCTGCCATAAAAGAGCCTAACATTAATGAAATTTTCACATTAAATTAACAAAACAAGAAGAGTTCATAGATCAACAACTGTCAGCTCTAAATGCCTCCAAATAATAACTTAATAATGTGTAAAACAAATAATAATGATTGTAGACACTTAGTACAAGCATAAAATTATTCAGTTAAATCATGAAAATTTGGACAAAATGAAGGCTCAACACACCTACACATATATCTCGCTCCTCGGCTGAGTTTCAGAACCTATCGAACCTTCGACTTTGTTGCAGAATTAGTCATTAGCTATAGAATTGGTGCAATTTAGTAGCTCATGCAAATATTAAGTTAAATAATAAATAATAATGAAACTTATGAAAAAAAAGATGTTTAATTACCTTATCTTGCCATGAACCTTGTAAACTTATGCTCAATTAGAGTTATTAGAGTCAAAAAGAAGGAGGATGGAGTGTAAGAAGGTGGTAAAAAAGAGACAATTTTGGGCTTCAATAGTTAGCCTTGGCTTCTCTAGTTTAGCATAGGAGTGAAGATCATTCTTTGGAGAAGAAAGTGGTAGCTTCATGTTACGCTATTGGATCTAGTGTTTCATCAATGTAATTGTGTACTTGGAACTTTCACTTAATCATTAGAAGCTCTTAGAGCCGACACACTTTCATGCATGTAGCGTGAATGTTGTAAGATTTTTATTTTAATGTTTACGATATATGTTTATGTTCATACATACTAAATAAAATGAAATAGTTCGTTGGATTTGGTATTTATGTTGTTGAATGTGTGTTGTTACATTCTTTATTATCATTATTATCTTGTGAAATATTTTGCAAGTTAACTAGTGAATATCCCCTTTCTCTCGTGTGTCTCTTTTAGGATAGTACTATTACTTTTCTATGAGAGGCTCATTCTATTTTCCTTTCCATGAAAGTCCCTTTTATACATTGTGATTGATGTCTAACAAAGCTTACTCACTTTATAACCTCAAATTTAAGTGAATTATCTCTTGTGTTATTTATTGCAGCCAAGGCATCTACTTAATAATCACTTTAATGGTGACCAGGCCTATATTTTGGATGGGGCTCCTATCCCAAACGGTTTGAGGTCTAATTGGGACTTCATACTGGGGAGACAACCTTACCTACTAGTTCTTCCAACACCATCAAAAGGTTTTTGGCACTAAAAGGATGGTCATATGAAAAGTTGAGCCTATGAATTCTGGTTTCAATCTTCATCTTAAATGGCTTCCTCCCAAATCATAATCCTAGGATGTTTTTCTAAGAGTGAAAATATTACAATTTGTGCGAGAATCATTCATAACTTGTCAAATATAAAGTTCAATGGTGAGGGTGAAACAACGATTCTTGAGCACACTCTTCATTTTCTTAAATTTCGTGATGAATATGAAATCGACTGTGAATATGTTGCTTGTAGGTTGTCCATTCACACTCTTGAAGGTTGTGTTTAACAATAGTGTCGTACATTACCATCTGTCTCCATTCACTCATTTGAGAAGCTTGTTATGGAGATTCACTAAAATTTTGATAGGTATAACTATCAAAATGTTTATAAGAAGATTATTCTCTTTAGAATGAAATCTAATGAACCTTTGGAATATTTTCTTGACAACTTTCTTCACTTTTGTTATGAATTTTCTGAAGATGATGGGGATTGGGATTTTGTGAATGAAAAGATTCAGTATTTGGTTCATATTTCTTTACAACCACCTAAAATTGAATCATCTTCATGTCTCTCGACATTTCTCGGTCTTGGGGTGCTTAGAATTTCAAAGGAGGAATCCACTCTCCCTTTGGTTTCTTCCCTTTGTCCTTCTCCAACAGTCTCATGTACTAATGTTGGAACCGAGAAAATTGAAAATCAAATTGTTAATTCACCTATCCCATATTCATGAGGATTTACGTTTATTCTTGAATATAATTTGATTAATATATTTATTTTTCAAGAAACGCCTCTTTTCCTCCATCATCTAAACCTTATGACCCTCTTTGTCTTGGGCCACCAGATTAGATTTTTTCCTTAACGCTTCTTCCATATTCTCTTAATTCTCAACCTACTAATGGTGGTCAAGTACAAGAAAGTTGTATCACTCAAATAGAGGACCAACTGCGAAGATATATTATTGATGATAATTTTGTGTGAGATTCAGTTTTTGAACAAGAACAAATTGTTAATGACGATCTTACATCCAAACTTTCCACTCCCTCTTCACCTTCAACACATTATTATCAATTCCTGATATGTTCAATGAGTCTTTTACACCAATTTTTTCTTTACATTTTTCGCATCCTTTTTCTGTTGGTTTCAATCATAATCAGGTATGGGGTGTTGTTGATCCTCGGGTAAAAGAGGAGGAATCTATTGTTCATGTTTATTTTCATTCCTTGCCTTTAGTATGTGAAGAAGGACAGTTTGCAACTCTGAATCTTCAAGTGGTTCCTCATTTTGATTCATCTAGATTCTTTATCCATGAAGAGTCTCATGAGATAAATGATAAATTTGATCAAGTTAGTGGCACTGACAATGTATTTGTTGAAACAACTAGTTATATTTGTACATATACATTAGTCGATCTTTCTAAGCCACCTGTATTTGATGATTTACCATTTGAGAGTTTGGAAACTTATCGAGGAGTCGAGGCACTTCAGCCTTCGTTGATGGTTATGTCAGGTTCTCGCGACCTTGACAAGGATTTTGAACATTATTGGATCCAAATTATTTCACAAGATAATCTTCATGATTCAACTACACGAATTGAAAATCTATCTTCTTTTCAATCACAAGATTCTTTGATGGATTGTTTTCAATATCATGATCCTATTGTCGAATGGTTAGAAGAATCTTACCCGACAAGCTCTACTGCTAAGTATAAGTTTTAGCATTTCATGATTTTTTCCAAGATGCATGATATGAGTGAATGTAAGTTTACGAGAAGTGATCAAGGCTTGTGTGAACATCAAGATAAATTGGTAGGATGGTTAGCGAAAGAATCTTTTTTATAGTTTTCCACCAATGTGTCTGCCTTTCAATTTGATGTGAAGGTCTTTGAAGTTGATCTTTGTATTCTTTCACCTTGTGTTATCACGATACTTATTGTCCTTTCCCTCACCTTATCAGGTTGACAAATTTTATGACTTCATTGGAAATTTGATTTTACATGATCCTGACCTTTCAACTATTAGTGTAGGTGTAGGTTAGTTTATTTTTCTTTCCTGAATTTTTTTTAGTTCTGTCTTTCCTTGTTTTGCTTTGATTTTGGTCTTTCACTCTTTCTTTTGTTTGTACATAAATAAGATTTTGTATGAAATATGTCTTGGTTGGTCCTAAATAATGTGTAAAAGTTCAAGAGGATGTTCCAACAACTAGAAACACTTGGTTAACTCTAATCCCCTTCTTTGTCTGAGCCTATATCTTCAAGATTCCGTGATGCTTAGACAAAAATATGTTTCTTTCCTAGCAAAAAACTTAGTTGATCTACGATGCTCATATCTATAATAGTATCTTCATTCTTTGGATTTGCCTTCTTATAATACCAATTAGTTCTTTTGTCAACATCGGTCAAGTAGAGAAGGGAAAGTAGGAAACTCAAGCAAGCATACTAATCTTCAGAGTATACATATAAAGTCTCTATAGAACAAGGAACAACCTCTCCTGCTCATTAAATAAGTTGATATCCCTCTACCACCTGTGGTGATATAAACATCAATAAAGTTGCAATGAGGACAATGAAATAAACAATAATAGGTGAAAGAAGAGAAATCATTCTTGCACAAAGAGGTGAAGCAAGCAACTTTGTTGGGGTATTGAACATACTCATTGGCAACAAAGCAATGCCTGTGTTTCCTTGAAGTGACTCCACCAGGGTACTGAACAAACCTGCTAGAAATGGAGTAACACTAGACATTGCATTAACACTCTAACATCTTAAACTCACATATTTACATACTCCTACTCCTTAATCGAAATAACTGAATTTTAACTTACTTTATGAATACGTTAAACTGATGAAAGGAATGGAAGAGACTTCATTTTAAATCGATCTAAGTAAAGAAGATAGGTGACCAATAGCATGAAACAATACTTCTTGAAAGTTAGACACTAAGCATTAATTTGGACTTAAACATAGAAGTTGGGTTCTTCCAATGAGTCACCAAGTATTGTAGTTGCCACAACCCCTCTCCAAAGTGTTGTTTATGCTTTGATTTTGGATCCTCCTTTTGGTCATGTGAACTATCATTTTAGGTTTCTAAGGCAATCCTTAGTATTATTTTCTTAAGTGTAAAGTTTTCTTCTTGGAATTCTAACTACCGAAACCTCTCACTATTTCATGCCTAGCTTGTGATATCTTAAATGTGCATTCTTTTCAAGTAGTTACTGGACACTTCATGATGACATTCAGTACTTGTTGACAGTAACTGTACAACTCCTAAAGATAGACAATGCACACTTTCTGAAGACAGGCTTAGGCATGCCCTGGTGACACTTATTGCATGCATTGATATGAGAATTGTGCAGTTCCTTGTGGCAGTCAATTGCACAACCCCTTGTGATAAGAAACTACATAATCAGTTGTGGAAGAAAACTGCACATTTCCTTTTGGCATTGAACTACGCTTCACTTAGACATACAATTGCATAGTCTCTTGTGACAGTGAAATGTGCAGTTCCCAAAGAAAGGAAATTGTGCATTCCCAAAAAATAGGAATTGCACACTTCCTGATGATAGCCCATGCACACTTCTAGATGGCAATTTGGCACATTTTGAATTTTTTTTCCTTACATGTGTCAATTGACCAAGTTTAGCTCCTTGATTTTAAGCATGCACACTCAATACCCTAACCCTAACTTTATGAGTGCTAACCTATATAATAAGTTATCTTAGAGCTCATTCTCACACTCATATTTTGATCTATCTCTATTCTCATGAGCACAAGGAGATTTTGGTCTCAATTGCACCGCCATTTTGGGTAAGTTTCATAACTGTTGCTTTTAGTTGCTTTTACTTTCGCTTTTGTTTTTTTTTCTTTCGCAAGTGTCATTTTTTCCTACTTTTTACATAACAATTGTTGATTTTTCTATTATTAGCTTTTGTGTGTGGTGTTTTACTCTTGCATGCCTATTTTCTAGTGTCATTTCACATTTCATGTCTTTTCGTATGTCAGTAATCATTATTGTTGAGTATATCAATTCATGTTTGTCCTCTTATTTTCATTGTTCCTCTCACTCGATGTGAGTGAATACTTGGTTAAATATGGACTTCATATATATCCTTACCTCAACTTACTCCCTTAAATGTGCAGATCTTGAGCCTTGCCTTTTGTCAGAAAGAAATGCACAACTCCAAAAACCTCCCTCTCTCTCCAACTGCGAATTGCATAATTCCAGTCAACAGATGGACACCTCTTGTTGATTGTGAATGTGAATTGTGGAATCCTAGGTCCCATTTTGACACTGCACATTCTCAGCCATGTTGTGAAGACAATCCCTTCTATGGATAGAAGCGATCTCTCTATTCCTATAAGAGGATCTAGCAACAAACTAGACAAACACGTGCAAACTTTCCTAGTTCATGTTGGAAAATACAAAGTAAGATAGATGACCTACTGTTGTGGGGAAAAGTATCCGACGCGGATGACCCTATCCCTACTCTAAAGGTGACAGTCTTTAGCAACAACGGAAAGTAAAGCTTTGATGTTTTCCTTTATGAAAGTACAGAGAGAAGGAAGAAAAGATTAACCAACCTGGTGTCTTTCGCTTAGTCGATCCTTATCCTCTCTCTTTGTCTCTTGTTCCCAGCTCCTTGCTCTCTTTGCCGGTCCAGCTACACACAGATCCTGCACAAAACAAGAGAGGAAACTACAAGATACATGTACTCATAACTGATGCATGGATTAGAGTGAATCAAATATACAAGTAAATACAATACATCAATGCAATACAAGTATATAGGAGAACATTCAAAACTTTATTGATAGAAGTAACAGGGTTCTGAGAAGGTTACAACCATTGATGGCTCCAATCCAGCAGCACCTCCCCAGCAGCAAGAACTCTCCTCTTCACCTCTAGTAAAACAATCACCCAATAGCTCTAACTGTAAACCAACAACACCTCCTTGCTTTACACAAAATTCCAGCCTCATTAGACCTCATAGAAGAGCTCTATATATAGGAGAGAAGAAGAGAGGATGAGTAAGCTTGAGGCTGGCATAGAGCTGACTAGTGTCCTCTCCCTCTTCAGTTAATCTTCAGTTCTTGAGTCCACTTGGAGATCCTTGCTTACACATGGTGATCAAGTACCTCTTACTCATCACAGGGCGAATCTCATGAACCAAGTGTCAGTTTGGAAGCTTCCTGGGCAGTTGACACCTTGCAGAATGACTGTGCCACTTGGCCAATCTCGCCCAACGCAGGTAGCCTTCATTAGATTTGACTTCCAGCGCAGGTACAAGGAGGAGCAGTTGCATTCCAGCGCAGATGCTCAGTGGAGCAGCTGACATGATCCAAAATAAGCCTGTTTTGAAGTGTTTTCAGGTGGAGAACTGATTGGAAGTGTTGTTGTTTGATGACCTTGTTCTTTTAGGGGTAAGAACAACATGTTTAGGGACTGAGGATCCCTGTAATTATTGACATTTCATGCTCCATGTCGCGAGGCACAAAAATGTCTATAACAATTGCCCCCTAAAGTATGAGGCCGTTTATCGGGTGAAATGCTTTATCTAGAGGGTCCGAAGTTCATTCCAGTGCTGAGGAGGCGCCCTGTAATACAATACAATACAATACATTATTTTTCATTCTGTTTTCATGATCTAGCTGAGGCGGGCATTCCCATGCTCAGCTTTTATAAATACATTTCGGTACATATGACAGACGATCGTCTGAAGGTAGACTGATAATTTTCTGCTGAAATTATCATCCTTTGAATAGGATGATCATCTGTTGCAATGATGTACATGGCAAATGCTTTTATATTTCCTGAATATATATCGCAGCCCGGATGGATGAAACTAGATCCGGGGTCTTCAAACTCGTTCGATCTTCACTCTAAGTACAAGTCGATCCATGTGAGAATTTCGCTGAAGTCGAACATGGAAAGACATCGCTTGATTACCGGTCAATAATGAAAACCGTTAACAAGCGCGAGAGGAATCACCAATAATGACGATGACCCTCAAGGTACTGCAGTACAATTCACGTGGCGTGAATAAAGGACTTGGCGTCGAACGCCACGCAAAATCTTCTGGTCGAAGGTCATTGAGGTATACCTGTCGCCGGAAGTGAGAAACTTGCCATTGAGGCATGCAAGCTTCAAAGTACTGATGGGGGTGTTCCTAGATCAACTTCTTAGATAATGAGCTGGAGTCGACAAGAAGCGATCCGTCAAAGGAGGGCCTTAATGAATCCCACATCAATGACACGGAACGGAGCTAATGATTTTAGTGGAGGTGAAAACAAACTGTGACATATGATTCAGGGTGGCGATCATGAATGGATGAAGGATAATGTATGGCAGTGGATGGGACACGGTTGACACTTTCAGAATGACCCCTCTTGAACATATAACGACACTGATGCGATGGATCGGTAGCATTACCCCAGATGAGGATGGTTTGGCGAGGACCATGGTGATGAGACCGGTGAATGAAACAACCCAACCCGATGTGGTACGGAGGAAAAGTGTCATGTTCAAGAGTGACTTGCTACCATTAAACTTTGATGTTCTCCCAATTTTTCCCCAGTCATTTCTGACCAGTACCTCTTTATTTTTGTCAAGCTTGAGGAGGGTAACATATGCTTGTTCTATAACCTGCCCTTCGGGCAAGCCCATCGCTATGATTTAACGAGCCTAGCGATAGGGAAACTCGTTCTCGTCTAAAGACAAGTTTGTCGCTATTTAATCATTTTAACGAGTCTAACGACAAGGAAAACTCGGTCCTTTTCATTTTTAGAGAGTCTGAAAAGGTACAGAAAGTCAACTCCATAATTCCTTTTTCGTCAGCTAATCCCTTAAGTCCGAAAAAGTATAAAACAATACAGAAGGGATGGCTGTTCGGTACTTTTAACGAGCCGAACAAGACAAGCGCTCGATCCTTTTGTGCAATAATCCCTCAGGTCCAAAAAGATTAAAATTTAGAGGAGGGATAGCGTTCCGGTCATTTAACGAGCTGGAAGGCCAAAACTCGGCAAACTTTTCATATTTTACGAGTCAGTGAAAAGAGCTCAAAGAAGACTCGTCTTTTGAGGAACGAGTGATAAACAGGGATAGCAGCAGATTCCAGGTACAGGTCGGAATTTTCCAATCACGGCAGTGTCACAAGGATGGCTAGGTGAAATCACTCTTCGCAGCTGTTTCTCAAAAAGAGGTAAACACACAAATGGAAGTGAATGATCGGCCAAATGAACAGTGGAGGTGATGGATGAAAACACGATCAAGGTTCTTATGGCTGATGAATTTACGATCTCAAAAGGTTATTTACCGGTTCATTTTTTCCATGAGCTTGAACTCTGGGGGAAACTTTTGCTCACACTTTTCTATTTTTTAACGAGCATAAATTCAGTCATAAAACTGCTCGAACTTGCGTTTATTTTTTAACGAGCATGAACTATATGCTAAAACTGCTCGATATACCAGTCATAATAAGAACGCCTCCTATGAGATAACTATTTTTTAAAGAGCTTTATCTCACAAAGCTATGCTCCAAATTTTGGCAAATTTTTACTTTTGCCCCACAGGCTTTCTTCATGCAAGGTCGGAAACGGCTAATCTTACGAGTTTAACGGGTTAGACCTACAGGTTTAAAGGGAGGACCTAAAAATTTTAAAAAATAAATAGTCGTCCCTTGCTTGCATTCCAAAAGTTTGCATGCCCCCAGGTATAGGATAGAATTTCGAGGCTGCCCCTCCTCTCCCCTACCTCTGCTTTTCTTTGGGTGTTCACAGTTACTTGTCATCTTGCCAATCTAATGTTAACGATACTTGTCTTCTCGTTATTTTAAGGGGTCTTACGCAGTACTCAGGCTTCCCGTCGGCCCACTTTTAACAAACAGCTATTTGTGACAATGGAAGAACACTACTCAAAGATAAAACATTGGTATTATTGAGGGAGGCTTGCCTCTTTCTTATTATCCGAAGAGGGTTCTATTCGCTGCCGCAAATCAATCTCTTTCTTCGGCGGTGTCTATCATTGGGTTGTCCAAAGATGGTTACCCTCTGTTACAACAATATAGTCCCCTTTTTTGTAGGCTGCCCATGCTTATCCTTCAAAACATATGTTTTAATGGGCGAGGCTTGAATTCAAAGATGTTTACTACTTGTCGTAATAAGGGAATTCCTACTTGGGCATTGCCCACTTTTTTAGACAAAGGTGAATGACTCTTTTGTCAAACACATAATTTTAACAAAAGATTATTATTCCAGAACAGCCCCACTTCCTTCCACGGACGGGGTACGGACTAGTCATATTCTTCTGCGGAAATTCTTCCTTATACCCGGGGTTTCTTCTGCCCGAAGCAGACCAGGGTGCATGCCCCCTGGGTCCTAGTCTTTCTTTCCGAATCACTCGCACTCATCGGGAAGGAGGACCGGGGGTGGAGGCGTATCTTGAGTGAACAGACCATTTAGGATTGGTATTTGACTATTTGCGATGCGAGATCCCGGAAATGAAAGTTGGTCTACGAGCTTGACCATCCTTCCTTCGTGTGGAAAACACATTACTCTAAAGAGTGAGGAGACTATCGCTCCCATGCAATAAATATAGTCGCGTCCGAGGAGTAGGTTATAATCCAAGGGTCCTTGGACGACCAACACGTTCATCTCGACGGTCTTCCCTTTCAATGTAACAGGTACATTGGGGAGGATCCCTAATGGTCGACTGGTTCCTTTATCAAAACCTGAGAGATTTCTTAACTCAGGTAAAAGCGTTGGAGAACCCAGTGCTTTCCAAGCAATAGAGGAAAGGATACTCATAGACGCCCCTTCATCAATGATAGTACCAGCCATAATCATTCTATAGATCTGGACAATGATTCTGAATGGTATACTGGCTGATAACCGGGGTCTGCCTAGTTGATTCCAATCAAAGGATACAACCAGGTTGCTTGGTGGTGGGACCGAATATACGGCCGGATATGACCCTGATGTTGTTCCTTCCTGCGATAAAGGAATGGGCGCATTGCCCTGACGCTCATCAGAGTCGGTGCTGATGAAAAGAACCTGGATGGTGTCATCCTTATTCTCTTCAGTGAGGGTGTCGCATGAAGATGCCTCTTCAGCGACGGTGTCATTTGAAGACGAATCTTCAATGACAGAGTCATTGGACGATGAAACCTCTGAAGGAAGAACCGGGTCAACTGCCGTTTCGACCTTTAGACTTTCGTCTGGTCTGGATTCAGTAGGTTCATTCTCAATGACTGACACTTCAGCTGACCACTTGAGCGGGTCAACTGGATTTTCAACTATCGAGGGATTAGGCGCGAGTTTTTGGTATCCAGGAGGAAGTCGCAACGGTGAAACCGGGCGATCTTCCAAAACTCTCTTTGCCTCATCTAAGAATGGACATTTGTGGATGGCATGATGGCCTTCACACAATAGACAGGGTGATCTTGGTCCCCTTCTTCGTCCTTCACTCTCGCTAGTTGACGGAATGCAATCAACATGACAACCAGAGGTTGATGCTACCGGATTGTGCAACCTTGGGGACCAGTCCCTTAGTATCCGGGGAATACAAGGACAATCACGATGGAAATGGATCCCTTTGCAAATGACACATGGCGATTTAGGCCCGGTCGGTGCAGTGTGTGGGTTTTTGTCAGCTTTCTTCTGCTTGCCCCCAGTCGCCTTTGCCAGAGGCTCCTTCTGCTTCTTTTCTCTCTTCTTCTTTTCCTTCTTCTCCTTGGGAGGCTGACTTTTGCCAGCTCTACCTCGCGAAGATGAAGGATCAGAGGAAGTATCGTAAGAAGTGGAAGGCTGGTGGGTAGTTCTAGATTGTTCTGACTGTTGATTCGACTGCTCAGGATTAGTGGCGATCTGGACTACATTAGTTGAAAAGAGCCAAACAGGGAGGCCGATTGTCAATCCTGGAAGTGACAAAGTAGCCATATGAGGCGCACCAACATCTCCCCAAGAGGAGAAGGGATTTGGACTTCCGCCAAGGTTACTTCCTTGGTTGGTGGGCTCCATACTTTTCAACTGAAAGATCAACGTGGGAATAATAGGTGATTATGTTCCGCTTAAAATAAATTTTATTAACGACGCTTTTAGACACAAACTTGCTTTTTCATGTTTTAAGAGTCGAGAAAAAGCTAAAGATGACTCTAGTCACCTTCGATGTATTAACGAGCCCGAAGTGACAAATGCTCGGTTGGACTTTTTCAGTTATAGAGTTTGAAAAAGGCCAAAAGAAACTGCTCTGGAGATCTAGGCAGAGGGTGTGCCAAACCTTTCGCGAAACCACAGAATACGTTTTACGGTACGGGTGGTCAATCTTCGTGAATGCTGTGTTCACTGCATCGCGATCAGTAGGGCGGCCGACACGTTTTCCTAAGGATAAAGGATAAAAGCCTATAGGAGTCTCCCAATATACGCGACGGTACGCGGGAGCACAAGTCCGTGTTAGTGCCACCGACTCTCAGGAGGAATCACCCACCTTCGTAGAGATCGACAGTCACTATGTTTAACGACGCCGGAACACGTCTCTACCTAGACCTCTAGATGTTTGCGTTAAGTTACAAAGCGTTGTTATGTAAATTGAGTTTATTTTAATGTTGATCTTGCTTAACAGTTTGCCTTTCAGGGTCGCCACGAGATGTATATATACAACTTCCTATATGCAATCTAAGAATGAGAAGCAAATCTTTTCAATCTTTCAACTTTGAAAACCTTAATCTACTGAGGGAAAAGAAAGACACAACTTTTTCCACAGATCATAGAACACACACTAAAATGCACATTTTCCTAAATCGTCAAGCATACAGTCAAATGCAAAATGCACAATGCATGTATTTCTTTTCGTTATCCTTAATGTTGATGTAAGACAGAAAGGAAACTGTTGTATAATTTTGAATCTAATTTCAAGTAGAAATAAACAAGCTTGTCCAAAATCAAAAAGACACCTTATGATAGACTTGTTTAAACACAGGAAATTTATAGATTCAAACCATAAAATGAAAAACAAACAAACTCAAACAGCCATGAACAGTAATAAAACTAGCTCTTAAGATCACAAAGACACTTTTACAGTCTAGGATCTAAGAGGCCACAGCTATACTGGTTCGATTTTCACAATGGGAAAATGTAACTGAAGCAAGAAATACTGAAAGAACATTCACAGTTTCATCACACAACTGAGGCGGAATAATGTCAAGGAGAAGTGGTTTACAGCAAGTACAATGACCAGCAAGCAATCAACAAAAAACCAGTGAAAACAGGGCCAAGACACAATGGGAAAACTGAGCAAGACAATGGCTAACTGGACCAGCGCAGGTTCTGGTCTGTCAGTTTGATTCTCAGTGCAGTTCCCGAAGGGAGTACCTGCGCTAGAATGCAGACTGCCTGTGGACAGCCTGCACTGAGACACGAGAGTTGCGTTTCCAAGGAATTCCGGGTCATAAAAAGCTCAAAAATGCACTGTTTTTGCTGAAATAAAAAGCTATAGGTCAAGTACAGGCTAAGGGATGATCAAGAGGATGAAAAGCTATCACAAAGAGTAAAGAGTCTTTTGTAGATAAGCTCTTCAAATCTTGAATTTGCTCAGCAAATGAGCAAGAGTAGCAGTCCCTCTACTTCGCTTTTGATATAGTCAAAAGCTTTTCGATTTGGTACTCTTTTCTTCAAGAAATGAATAGCAAAATACTACAAACACCAACAAGATACTAGGCTCCCCAGCGGAGTCGCCAGTTTGTTGTGGGGAAAAGTATCCGACGCGGATGACCCTATCCCTACTCTAAAGGTGACAGTCTTTAGCAACAACGGAAAGTAAAGCTTTGATGTTTTCCTTTATGAAAGTACAGAGAGAAGGAAGAAAAGATTAACCAACCTGGTGTCTTTCGCTTAGTCGATCCTTATCCTCTCTCTTTGTCTCTTGTTCCCAGCTCCTTGCTCTCTTTGCCGGTCCAGCTACACACAGATCCTGCACAAAACAAGAGAGGAAACTACAAGATACATGTACTCATAACTGATGCATGGATTAGAGTGAATCAAATATACAAGTAAATACAATACATCAATGCAATACAAGTATATAGGAGAACATTCAAAACTTTATTGATAGAAGTAACAGGGTTCTGAGAAGGTTACAACCATTGATGGCTCCAATCCAGCAGCACCTCCCCAGCAGCAAGAACTCTCCTCTTCACCTCTAGTAAAACAATCACCCAATAGCTCTAACTGTAAACCAACAGCACCTCCTTGCTTTACACAAAATTCCAGCCTCATTAGACCTCATAGAAGAGCTCTATATATAGGAGAGAAGAAGAGAGGATGAGTCAGCTTGAGGCTGGCATAGAGCTGACTAGTGTCCTCTCCCTCTTCAGTTAATCTTCAGTTCTTGAGTCCACTTGGAGATCCTTGCTTACACATGGTGATCAAGTACCTCTTACTCATCACAGGGCGAATCTCATGAACCAAGTGTCAGTTTGGAAGCTTCCTGGGCAGTTGACACCTTGCAGAATGACTGTGCCACTTGGCCAATCTCGCCCAGCGCAGGTAGCCTTCATTAGATTTGACTTCCAGCGCAGGTACAAGGAGGAGCAGTTGCATTCCAGCGCAGATGCTCAGTGGAGCAGCTGACATGATCCAAAATAAGCCTGTTTTGAAGTGTTTTCAGGTGGAGAACTGATTGGAAGTGTTGTTGTTTGATGACCTTGTTCTTTTAGGGGTAAGAACAACATGTTTAGGGACTGAGGATCCCTGTAATTATTGACATTTCATGCTCCATGTCGCGAGGCACAAAAATGTCTATAACACCTACCTCACTTTGATGTTAAGCTCTTGTTGATGTTGTCCTTGATCTTCTCAATTCCAAGTTCAATCTTCTTAACACCGTTGTGGATGAGTACTTGCAATGAATATAAAAAAAAAGAGACAAGAACATGCATAACATAATTTATTCTAACATAAACTATATGACAGATCAAGGAATATCATACTAAATTAATAATGATTTATACACTTATGGAAAGTAAACACATGATGTATTTATTAATATAAAATGAGGGAATCATACAACCATATGAGCCTTGATGTTGGAAGACTCCTTTGGATGAGTTTCCAAGTCCAAGCCAAGATCTTTAAGAACTCCTTCTCCTTAGTAAAATGGGAAGCATTTAGGCATTGTTTCAGCATAGGAATTCAACCAATCAATGACCAACAATTTTTAGATAGAAGGGATTTATTTTATAGGTAAGGAGAGGAAGTGTTAAGGGATAAATTCCCCTAGGGTCTTGGGTTGATACCCTAGCAGATCGGAAGTTATCTATATAGAGAAACACACATTCCATACAACCATAATGCTAATATAAGCAAACTATACGATAAGGGGCGTACCTGGGGGTCCTTCGTTTGAGAAGATATTGCCAGGGTCCAAACCCTCTTGGAGTTCCTTTTGCTCCTTCAACCTGCAAAACAATCAATTCAAGAAAGTACAACAATATATGGACTAAACATCATAAAGAAATCATCTTCATAGTATATTGAAAGGTAGTTAGTTATGGAATTAAACAACCATTCATATATGAATCATAACATGGATATCATAAACATGAAGAAGATTTATATCAGGAACAAAGACAAGTGTTTCTTTTATTATAGACAAATAAAGTACAGAAAGGAATAATTTCACCTGATTCATCATTTCGCAAGCTCCAAGCGGAACCGTCCTCCAGATTCATCTAGTCTCAAGCCTTTAACAAACTCCTTCAATGACTTACTCCATGATATCTCAAGTAGTAGATAGACATCATCACACAAGGAAACAAGGGTTTCCTATAAATGGGGGAAGTGCAGGAGGCACTAGGATCTTCAGACCGAGTCAGGGAACTCTCAGCATCGTAACCTTTCTCTCTCTTCTCTCCTCCCTTAGGCCTTCCCATTGAAGCCTTTTTATACTTCTCCCAAAGTAGTTTTTTAGTTGGGAATTCGTTGGGAAGAGTTGGGCCATGGGCACTAATAAGTAATCAGCAAGTAAAACCCGCGATCTCCACCCGAAATTAAGGCGTTTTAATTTTTTTAAGTGTTTTAAGACATATACGTGGGTTGGGTATACACAGACCCACTTACACATGCGTTTAGCTCGGGGCAATGTCGCGTATAGGGAATAAAACACTGTTTTTTAAATTTTGGACCAGGTCTGGAAGGAGGGGTTGCCCTAGGCCATGAGTGCAACATCACAAACATCAAGAGTGAGGTTTGGAGCTATAACAGATGCCCCCTAATATATGAGGTCATAAGGGGTACATGATGGCCAAAATGTATTAAGTAAGTCCATGGAAAGGAAATCTGCCAAAAACTGAAAAGGACTTCACCAGAGTTCAGCCTGCCAAGCCACAAAAGAAGATCAGAAAGAAACACTGTCTGAGGCGGGCATACCCATGCTCAGAGAAAGTAAAGCATGTCCGCATATCAAGTACAAGCGGATCCACTAAGTATACAGAACTGGAAAATACATAATGGATTATCTGATCACTATCGAACAAGTACATGTCTGAATATCACATATAAGAATGTCAATGATGCTGAAGAATGAACCGGATCCCTAATATCAAAGACTGATCACAAAAGGTACCAAATGACCATGATGGAATAGGATGGTACTACATTGCAAAATCAGATGCCAGCATATAGAATGTCGCCATGACTAACTGCAACATATAAGGTGGAATGGTATCAACTTGCAGCAACAAGAGTAACTGTCAAGTGTGTTAGAGTCGGTCTAGTAGCCCTCCATCAGTGATCAAAACTCATTGCATTTGCATAAGTAGGTGTCTCATCAGTGTCATCTCATTGCATTCCAGTAGGCATGCCATAACCCTGATGGAGGAGCTGGTGTCTTTATTCCCCTCTTGGCACTGCTGGATCAAGTTGTTTCAGTCAATAAACTCTTTCAAGGTTACTTGTCTTGTCTTGAGGTCAAAAGTCCTAGGTCTAGGGTTTGGGTCCAATTTGTCTTTAAGGTCAGGTCTTTAAAAGTCAATAAATGCCCAGCAGGCCAGAGGGATGACTACCAAAGTGTTTCTTCAAAAGTTTTCATCTTGTACAGCTAATTTTTACCTTGGATTTAAAAACCATGCTTTTAAAGCCCAAGGTCATTTTCTCAAATTTTTGTAAAAAATTGTAAAAATTCAAAATTCTTTGAAAGTCAGCATGCAACCCTGGTCCCCTTTGTCAAGATTCCTCAGAAGCTATCTCTGCAAAATTTTTCAAGAAAAACATCAGTTCAACCAATTTCAAGACAAAAGGAAACTATAAAATCAACAGTTTTCAAATTTTGAAAAAGTGTCATGACAAAAACATTTGAAAGAGGGTTTGAAAGGAAATTAATTTAAATCAAAACCTATAAATCTCCTCTCTCCCTCCCTTTAGTTTTCATTGTGCCTCAAAGTAATAGTGAAGAGTGATTGAAGAGGAATTGGGCGAAATTTCATAGAGTACCCGCGTGCGACCCGTTGAGCCTTGCGCGCGACCTGTTGGGTGAGCGCGACCCTTCAGGGTGCCCATCGCAGTTCAAAAACAACACAAGCGTGACCCATTGGGCGCGCGCGACCCGTTGAGCCTTGCGCGCGACCTGTTGGGGATTCTTCCACCAAAATTCGCCTGCAAGCTGCAAAACAACTCCGGATTGCTTCAAGGTTGCAGGTAGGCCTCCCATCATTAAAATACATTGTTTGCCAAAGCTTGAAAAGTATGAGGATGTATTTTAAAGTCATCATTTTGAAATAATGAGTCCAATGTATATTTGCTTAAGAAACTCAAAGTGTTAGTAAGGCTAGGGTTTGTCTTGCTGTTTTCAAGGTCATCCTCTTCACCCCCACTTTTTCCCTACATCCCATTTCCACCTCCCTCATCATTTTTACTCAATCTCTCTACCAAAAATACCAAAGGCCCTAAAACCCTACCCCTATTCCTAAAAATCAAGAATCTAATCCTAAACCCTGTTTCTCATAAAAACTTTGCAAATGATAATTGTGTGATGGGGTGTATCATGATTCCTACCCTTAAACTCCCTATTTCATATATTTTTCCCAATTTCCCTTAAAAGTCTCCCTTCCCTAACATTTCCCTTGTGCTATTTGTCCCCTTGAAACAACATTTCAAAAATTAAACTAACAGATTTTTGAGCAGAAGCAGCAGTACATTCCAGCCACTTTGCTCTCAAAACCATGTCAAAAACTGAGACCGACTATGAGCAAAGTGATGACCGTGAGTCAACTCCGGAGGTTGAGGTACAAAGGAGGCCTCACAGGGGTGGTAAGAGTGGTCACCATAAGAGAGAGGAGCCCACCTCTTTGACCGGATTTGCAGGCTTGTCCAACTGCAGTCACATGTTTCCGTTATCTGTCATGTTATGAATTTTGTGAGAGGATCTCTTAAATCCAGCATCACAGGGAATTGGTCCGCTTGTTTGTTTTGCATTTTCATGATGGGCATGTGAACCTGGCATTGGTGGATTTTACATTGACACCTGAGATGATTGCCCAAGCAACAGGGAAACCTAATATTGGAGAAGTGTGGAACAAGCGCAAACTGTTGGATAGATTTCAGTATGAGCCATACATTAAACCTGCCTTTATGAGACACATGACTGGTGTAGTTCCTTTCAGATTTTTGAGGGATGAGTATGTTCCCTTGATGAGGCTTATCATGCGCTATTTCACCTGTGAGGGCAGATTTGCATCTTTGTATTCGTACCATATTCGCTTGTTGATGCATTTCAAACGGGTACGGATGATGAACATACCAGTTTTCATATGCCAGAATATTGAGAGGATGGTGCCCTTGGTGCAGAGAAGGAGTCCAGCACAGCAGCATAGGAGCATCTATCATTATGGTTTGATCCAGCTTGTGGTCATACATCAGTTGGCTCAGCAGGGTATCCCATGGGAGGATTTTATTTCTCGGGATTTTTTCACAGTATCAGCATCATTACCCCCTGAGATCGTTCATGAGGAGGGAGGGCCTTCACAGCAGCATGATATTCCTGAGACCCAACATGTCAGCTCTCCTCCATTGGTCACATATCAGAGAGGCCACAGGGCCTTATTTGCAGCAGCTCGGCGAGTATTTTCTCCACATCAGGTGGAAGGGGTCTCGCCGTCTTCATCAGCTCAGCGAGTGCTATCTCCACACCAGGTGGAAGGGGCCTCACCTTCTTCAGCAGCACAGGTACCAGAGAGATGCAAACAACCCAAGATTGATGAGGGGCCATCAGGTGTTCCAGGCATAGAGGTTGTTGATCTTGACATCATTTCTCCTAGCCTAGAGTCAAAGGAGATCCTTCAACACCTTAGAGCTGAAAATGACTCATTGCAACAAAGATTGGACATGGAAAATTGGACAATCACCTACTTGGAGCAGCGCAACAAGCAACTTGAGGAGGAGCACACTCTAGATGAGTTGCGGAGGATCCATGAGGACCGCAACTTGGCACGCAAGAGACCCGGTGACTTGGTACCCGTTGAGCGTGAGGCTATGCTTCTACGGGTCAATGCTCATTTGGAGAGGCTACTGGCCAAGGCCAATAAAGCTAAGGACCTGCTCTGGAACATGAAAAACCACTATTGGGCCCGAATGCATGTATGCAAAGCGAAAATGAAGGTGATCCAAGGGCGGTTGACCAAAGCACTAAAACGAAGGAAAAGGTCCAACCCCCTCCACATCTTGGCTGAGGCTTCTTTGAAGGAGCATGGTGTTAAATAACTCACTTCCAGCACAAAATTCTAAAAATTTTGAGCATTTTTGGTCATTTATGAGTTTTTTTGGCAAAAAACAGGTTTTCTCCACCAACGGGTCGCGTGCCGCGCGCGACCTTTTCGTTGGGCAACTCCGTTTTGGGAAAACTCAGCATTTTTGGATTTTTCATGCAAAGATACACTTTCTCAGCCATTGCCAAGAAATTTCACCAAGTTTTGGGCCTCCAGAAAGTCAAAAAACAAGCAAAAAATAACTTTCTGCCACCTTTTTGACACACAAGAAGCAGTCTTGGGAGATTGCAATGTTGGAGGGGCAAATGACCACCAAATTCAGAAATTCCACTTGGGTTGGAAAGTAGACATCCAGACCTTTCCAAAAAGCCCACTTTTGCCTCATTTGGACACCTGGAAGTACCTCAAAATCAGCTCCAAAGTAGTGCGACCTGTTCAGGAAGAGGGTGCGACCTGTTGGGCAGTTTTCACAGGAATTCATCTACAGCTCAGGAATTCGCCCAGTTTTGACTTGTGATGGGATTTTTCACCCTATTTGATGTAATTAATGTATTTTCACGTTGACATGACACTTATTTACCTATTCTAGAATATTCATTCATGAAATAGCAAACATTTAATGAATGAATTAGTTTCCTAGCTTATAGAGGCAAGTTGTTTTGACTGCCTAGATTTTAGTGCTCAGTTTAGAATTGGTTGAAACAGCTCCTAGGATGGTGAGCTCGATCCCTAGAGGCAAGGAAAGATGTTAGATTGCCTATATTATGTACTTTCTTGGTCATTTTCATGGTTGGACTCTTGAGGGAGAAGCTCTATTGTATTATTCATTGTATCTCTGCAGTTTTGGCAAAGGAAGAAAGACCAGGGTTTTGCAGTCCTTTTTGGGATTCCTGTGGTTACATGTATTGATGGTGTGTTTCTCTTTGTACTTGTAAATTTTTTATGTGATTCATATTCTTACTTTTCCTTCTGCAAATTAGGCAAATGAAGTGTTAAAGTAGAATTCATGATTGCCATGCTCTGCTTTTAAGTTTGCTTATGTTTTATCTGTCTAAAGAGAACTCTTGAAGGTTTCTTGCTCTCTTTAGCTCCTCATCGGTCATTCTTATCCATTCACTTAATTTAAAGGCATCAATACAGTCTCCTACCTTGCCCCAAAGAACCCCCTGCAAAAACTGTGTCCAATCCACGCACCCAGAATTGCCTTTCCCCAATTTTCCACCAAAACCCTAAAAATCCCAAATTAAACCTTTTGATCAGTTTACTAGCCTAAAATCAGTGTTTCCTCATTGGCTATCTTGCCCGTTGAAGATCTTTACCGAGATAGACTCGAGAGAGCCCTCTCCTGCCCCGTAGGGCTAGCTACGAGGCTAAGTGGTTTGATGTTGCCTTGAAGTTTACCTTTCTCAGCCTGAGGTGAAATTTCAAGCGCTAACATATTGGCGACCATACTGGGGAGAACAAACTTGTCTGTGGATTGATGTGTTTGTTTCATAAGTCTTAGACGGAGCCTGAAGTTATGCCAGGTAGCCTTCGAAACGCTTTTGCTTTGCATTAGCGGAAGTAGACAAACGCTGCTTCAGTCAATCTCCGTGAGCTTGTGAATACAGCCACCTTGATTGTCTTTCACCCCAGTATATTTGTAAACTCTAAACTTTTGGATGATTGGTTAAGAGTTTTCACAGGTTGATTGGCAATTTGTTCCTTGAATTCAAACTGGCTTCAGATTTTGGTCATATATTCAAATCTCATTCATGTCCAGCTATTTTTGAATATCTTGAAGACATTGATTTTGACGAGAGTTTCGAGTTGTCCTTGTCCAAAACTAAATCTGAAAGTGCACTTGATTCTCTAGTTCCCAACCCTGATTTTGCAGCTGCCCTTGAAATTGAGAGACACAATAGATTGGTTGAAAATTTCATCCTAAGATCTCTTCAGTCAGATATTCATGCTACAAATCTTGCTGAGTTCGTTGAAACTATATCTGTTCATATCGGATCCACTATCACGGCGCATGAGCAGTCCAATCCTCCTTTTATTTATGTTTCTCCTATAATCACTTATCCAGAATCTACAGTTGGTTCTCCCACTACATCCCATACCACTTCTCCTCCTCATACTCCTCATACTACAACTACACTCACTCCACCTGCTACTCCTAGACCTAATCTATCTAAAGCAATGGCTGCCCGATTTGCTCCTCTTGCTCTTCCCCAAAATTTGCATGATATGCCAGCCGATTATCAGAGTAAAATTCCCATGTTTGATGGCACTCCACAAAGTATTTCTCCTCAGCAACATATAGACAAAATGATGACTTTCTTTGATCTATATGATATTGATGAAGAGGATGTAACTATGCATTTGTTTGTACAAACATTTGATGGTGAAGTAAGAAAGTGGTTCAGAGGTTTGACAGCCCGGAGCATCGCTACTTTAGAAGCACTTCAAAGGCAGTTTTTAGATCGATGGGAAATCAGAAAGGATCCGCTTCAGATTAATGCCGAATATAACAACCTCAAGCGTAATCATGGTGAGTCCGTTCAAGATTACATAATCAGATTTAATACAGTGTACAATGGTATTCCCGATGACTTGAGACCGTCAAGAAAATCAGCACTTCTTAAATTCCCGGATGGTTTTGATCCAGAGATGGCTTATTCATTGCGAGATAGAGATCCGCCTACGTTGGAGGATATGCAGAAAATTGCTGTTAGTGTTGAAGCGAATCTGAATGATAAAAGAGTGAGGATGAAGGCGGAAAAGCGAGTCACAATCAAAGAAGAAGCTTCTACATCAGATCAGCTCCTCCGTAAGGTTGAAAAGATTGAAAGAGCACTTGAACATACTCATCTCAGCAAACCGGAACCACAGATCTGTAATCCTAATTTCCGAGGTCCGCAGCAGCCGCAATATAGAATCAAACAGCATGAAACAAGAGCACAAGAGGCAGCAGTTCAGCAGCAAATTAAACCCCCTTTTCAGCAGAATTTTGTTAGTCAAGAATCAGAGGATGAAGGTGATACGGTGGGGGAGGAAAATCACTTTTTCACTCCTGATGATCTGCCTACCTATATTACAGAAGAAGAAGAATTTGTGAGAAATTCAGTTATACATCAGGATGAGCATTATATCTTATCAAATGAGGCAGTACTTGAGGAAGAATCGGAGGAATACCAAAGGGGATATCTCAATGCTTTGTCCGCTCAGCAGAGGCAATTAAGAAACCGAGCTATTCCCATAAATCCCATTTAGAAAAAGAAAGATACTTCAGCAAAGAATGATTCAGCTTCCCCACAGACAAAAGTAAAAGACGTAATTGATCCTTCAGCAAGTCAATCATCATCAGAAAACATGATGGATCAGCCATCAAGCACACCGAGAGATAAAGTTGAAAGAAGAGAAGTTCCGGTTAAAGAAGGTGAGAAGGTTACAACTTTCAGTTTGGAGAACGAAATTTCAAAGTTGAAAGTGTCCATTCGTTTGACGGAAATCATGAAGAACAGCACTTACCGAGGCCAAATTTCCAAGATGCTGAATTTTGATCCAATGCTAGACACGGTGAATGTAGAAGACGATCAGCCGGAATTGATTTTTGGGCCTGCTTTAAATGGTGAGTCTCCCGAAAGTGATGTTCCTCCATTCTATATCAGTTTGCGATTGCATGAATATGTTTTGCATAATGCTAAGTTTGACTCGGGAGCTTCGCATAATTTGATGCCGAAAGAAATTATGGAAAAGCTGGGACTAGACATCACAAGGAAATATCATGATTTGTATTCATTTGATTCTAGCCGGGTAAAATGTATTGGTTTGATCAAGGACTTGGTGGTAAGCCTAAATCAAATCCTAGCAAAGAACGTTTTGATGGATGTGGTGGTGGCGGACATTCCTCCGCGGTTCGGCATGTTGCTTTCGAGATCTTGGGGAGCGAAGCTCAAAGGTACACTTCAGCTTGATTTTTCTTATGCTACAATCCCGGTCTTTGGTCAGATGAGGAAGTTATATAGGGAGCAAAAGATGAAATACATGATCACTAGTAAGGACAAGCCAGTGAATCATCCTGTAAATTATGTACATACAGATTTGGAATCGTTTGTTTTGTTTGCTGATAATTTTAATGAGATAGATAGCCAGTTGGTTCAAGCAGAAGATATACTAGACATTACAGAAAATTTTAGAGAAATTTTGAGTAAAGAAAGTGAAGAAAGGACCGCTGTCATGGAGCCAACAGCTGAAATGAACGGGCAACAACTAGAAAGTGCAGAGACATCACAATTTCAGCATTTAGAAGATGATGAGGATGGTCTTTGGACCATGGATTTTGATGGTGCTGTGGGCAGCGATGGTGCTGGTATAGGTGTGTGGATTCAAAGTCCATTTTCTGTCCAAAACAAAGTCCCAAGCAAGGTACGAGTATGCTCTTACAAATTGGCATTTGATTGTTCAAACAATGAGGCGGAATATGAGGCTCGCATTGCTGGCCTGAAAATCCTTCGGAAGTTGAAGGCAAAGAAGATAACAGTATATGGCGACTCCGAGTTGGTTATAAAGCAAGTGAAAGGTGAATTTCAGGCCAAGCATCCTCGTATGCGAGCATATCGAAATGTTGTTCTAGATATCTTGAAGCTGTTTTCTGAACATACTTTGACATGTGTGCCCTGTATCCAAAATGGTGTTGCGGATGCATTGGCTAAGGCAGCAAGTAATCTAAAAATTCCCATGAATTCCAACAATAAGTTTGAGATTTATGTGAAGCACCGTCCTACAGTCCTAGACAATCAAAGATGTTGGCAAGTTTTCCAAGATGATGAGGAAATCAAGGATTTTTTGCAAGTTGAAGGTAAGTTCGAAGACATTTCCATAGATACCGAACCTGAGGAAGTAAATCAAATGGATGTATTGCAGCTTAAAGACAATTTCATTCCTAAAGGATTAATTCCTTTGGAAGAGCTGTTCGATCAAGATGATGTGGCTCGCAAACCAACCTTGAGGCCAACAGAAGAAGGTGTCGAAGAAGTGAATCTCGGAACAACTAAAAATCCAAAGATGGTGAAACTATCGAAAGCATTGTCGCCAAAGGTAAAGAAAGAGTATATCAGATTGTTGTCTTCGTTTTCTAATGTTTTTGCATGGGATTATTCATATTTGAAAACTTATGACACAAGTATCATTCAACATACCATTCCCATAAAGTCAAATCAAAAGCCTTTCCGGCAAAAGTTGAGAAGAATTAATCCTAAGTTGCTGCCATTGATCGAGAAGGAAGTTAACAGGTTGTACAAGTCTGGAATTATAGTGCCAATCAGATTTTCCGATTGGATTTCCAACTTGGTGCCCGTGAGAAATAAGGCCGGTGAGATCCGCTTGTGTATAGACTTTAGAAATCTGAACAAGGTGTCACTAAAGGACAATTATCCGCTGCCCAAGATGGACCATATATTGCAGCGGGTCGTTGGGGCATCAAGGATGTCGCTACTTGATGGTTATTCCGGCTACAATCAGATTTTGGTGCATGAGGATGACCACGACAAGACTGCATTCACTACTCCATGGGGAACATTTCATTATGCCAAGATGCCATTTGGATTGAAAAATGCAGGTGCCACCTTTCAGCGGGCGATGGACATGGCCTTTGCTAATGAGAAGGATGTCTTTTTGGTCGCTTATCTTGATGATTTAACTGTGTTTTCTAAGTCTGATGAAGAGCATTTGTATCATTTAACAATGGTGTTTCAAAAGTGCAGAAAATATGGTATCTCATTGAATCCAAAGAAGAGTCTTTTCGCCACGAGTGAAGGCAAGTTGTTGGGCCACATCATTTCCAAAGATGGCATTCGTATAGATCCGGCACGTGTGGAAGCCATTCAGCAATTAGAGCAGCCCCGAAACAAGAAAGAGATTCACTCTTTCAATGGCAAGTTGAATTTTCTGCACCGCTTCATTCTGAATCTTACCGAGCACCTTAGAGAAATCACTAACATGCTTAAAAAGGACAGCCAGCTCAAGTGGACCGAAGAGGCGGTAAAGTCTTTTAATTTGGTAAAGTTAATTTTATCCTCAGCCCCAACTCTAATCAGCCTGGATTATACACAAGATTTTATTTTATTTTCATTTGCTTCTGAGCATACATTGGCAGCTGTGCTCATGCAAAAGAGAGATGGAGTTGAGAAGCCCATCGCTTTTTTCAATCGTATTATAAGGGACGGAGCGCTGAAGTATAATATCATTGAAAAAAAAGCATTAGCGTTGGTAAAAGCCTTGAAGGACTTCCGTGTGTACATATTGAATTCTCACATTTTGGCATATGTTCCTAATGCGGCTGTTAAAGATGTTTTGGTACAAGCGGAACCGGAAGGAAAGCGGGGTAAGTGGATTGCTGCACTATTGGAGTATGATGTGGAAATCAAGCCCACCAAGCTGATCAAGGGCCAAGGTCTCGCTAAATTGATAGCTGAAACAAATCTCCATGTCCTAGACATCAATTTGATTGCTGCCTTGTCCGACGAAGATGGAGAAAATTCAGCGCTACAAGTATCTGATATCTTTATTTCTTCTCCTTGGTATGCTGATATTATATATGTGCTTCAAAATTTGCCTTCACCTCCCGGGATGCCTCGAAACAAAGCAAGGACATTGAAATTAAAAGCTGCCAAATTTTGCATCATCAAATCTGCACTATATTGGAAAGACCCCGGTGGCATATTGCTGAATTGTTTGGTCGAGGAGGAAGCTAAGAGAGCTGTAGAGGATTTTCACAAAGGTGACTGCGGGGGTCACTTGTTTTGGAAGACCACGACAAACAAGATCTTAAGGGCCGGTTTTTATTGGCCTTCGTTGTTTTCAGATGTATATAAGGCAGTCAAAAGTTGTCATGAATGTCAAATTTTTCAAGGAAAGCAGAAATTACAGCCCTTGCCTCTCAAGCCCATTGAAGTCAGTGCATCGTTTCAGCAGTGGGGCTTAGATTTCATCGGCGAAATTCATCCAGCATCTTCCGGGCAGCATCGATGGATATTGACAGCCACCGATTACTTCACGAAATGGATTGAAGCCATTCCCACCCAGCAGGCCACAGACTTGGTAATTATTTCTTTCCTTGAAAATAACATATTGTCACGTTTCGGCTGTCCACATAAGTTGATCACAGATAATGCAGCAACGTTTAAATAAAAGAAGATGGTTGACTTTTGCTACAAATATAACATCAGCTTGGGGCATTCAACCGCCTATCATCCGCAAGGAAATGGGCTGGCTAAATCTTCGAATAAATCATTGGTAAACATCATAAAGAAGTTGCTGGAAAACAATAAGAAGAGCTGGCACAAACAGTTAGTAAATGCATTATGGGCTGATCGTGTAAGTCAGAAAAAGTCAATTGGTATGTCACCTTTTGAACTAGTTTATGGGACAGATGCGGTGTTTCCTACTTCACTTAGTATACCGGTAGCAAAGTTGCTTCAAGAAACTAGTGGCGAGGAGGATCCAATGCAAAGGCGGATTAGTCAAATGATTCATTTATAGGAGACTCGAGAGGAGGTCCTTCAAAATACTCTTAAGTTGCAAGAGCGCATAAAGAAAATCTATGACAGAAAAGCAAAGCCAGATGATTTCCAGATAGATGATGTTGTTTTGAGGTGGGATGCCCGAAATGAAGACAAAGGGAAACACGGAAAGTTTGATAATTTATGGAAAGGTCCTTACAAAATTGCAGCATACCGTGGTCCAAATGCCTTTCTTCTCAAAGAAATGAACGGTGTTGATTGTCTTGGAGGGTCGGTGAATGGCCAGCTGCTCAAGAGGTATCATGTCTGAGTATTTTCTGCTCTAGTCATTATCATTGTAATTACCATTTTACTTTTATTCCGTTGCAAGTGTGAACTGATCTTTCATCTTTAGTCTGGGGCCCGTGGTGAAGGCTATAATTCTGAAGATGGAGATTAGTTGGTGTGAGTTTTTTATGTTGTTTTTATCAGTCAATTTTTTGTACGAAGTTGAGTTAGTTTTTGTCAAATTTAGTCCAATTTTCAGTCAGTTGTCAAAGTCAATAAAGCTCTCCCAATTTGGGTCACATGTGTAAATAATGACTCCATTTCCCAATGATTATAAAGCGCTGGTCTGCTCTCCCAGAGGTCTAAGGTTCTTGGTACCTCCAAGGAGCTACCATCCCCATTGGAGCCAATGTTAGAGTCGGTCTAGTAGCCCTCCATCAGAGATCAAAACTCTTTGCATTTGCATAAGTAGGTGTCTCATCAATGTCATCTCATTGCATTCCAGTAGGCATGCCATAACCCTGATGGAGGAGATGGTGTCTTTATTCCCCTCTTGGCACTGCTGGATCAAGTTGTTTCAGTCAATAAACTCTTTCAAGGTTACTTGTCTTGTCTTGAGGTCAAAAGTCCTAGGTCTAGGGTTTGGGTCCAATTTGTCTTTAAGGTCAGGTCTTTAAAAGTCAATAAATGCCCAGCAGGCCAGAGGGATGACTATCAAAGTGTTTCTTCAAAAGATTTCATCTTGTACAACTAATTTTTACCTTGGATTTAAAAACCCTGTTTTTAAAGCCCAAGGTCATTTTCTCAAATTTTTGTAAAACATTGTAAAAATTCAAAATTCTTTGAAAGTCAGCATGCAGCCCTGGTCCCCTTTGTCAAGATTCCTCAGAAGCTATCTCTGCAAAAATTTTCAAGAAAAACATCAGTTCAACCAATTTCAGGACAAAAGGAAACTATAAAATCAGCAGTTTTCAAATTTTGAAAAAGTGTCATGACAAAAACATTTGAAAGAGGGTTTGAAAGGAAATTAATTTAAATCAAAACCTATAAAGCTCCTCTCTCCCTCCCTTTAGTCTTCATTGTCCCTCAAAGTAATAGTGAAGAGTGATTGAAGAGGAATTGGGCGAAATTTCATAGAGTACCCGCGCGCGACCCGTTGAGCCTTGCGCGCAACCTGTTGGGTGAGCGCGACCCGTCAGGGTGCCCATCGCAGTTCAAAAACAACACAGGCACGACCCGTTGGGCGCGCGCGACCCGTTGAGCCTTGAGCGCGACCTGTTGGGGATTCTTCCACCAAAATTCGCCTGCAAGCTGCAAAACAACTCCGGATTGCTTCAAGGTTGCAAGTAGGCCTCCCATCATTAAAATACATTGTTTGCCAAAGCTTGAAAAGTATGAGGATGTATTTTAAAGTCATCATTTTGAAATAATGAGTCCAATGTATATTTGCTTAAGAAACTCAAAGTGTTAGTAAGGCTAGGGTTTGTCTTGCTGTTTTCAAGGTCATCCTCTTCACCCCCACTTTTTCCCTACATCCCATTTCCACCTCCCTCATCATTTTTACTCAATCTCTCTAATAAAAATACCAAAGGCCCTAAAACCCTACCCCTATTCCTAAAAATCAAGAATCTAATCCTAAACCCTGTTTCTCATAAAAACTTTGCAAATGATAATTGTGTGATGGGGTGTATCATGATTCCTACCCTTAAACTCCCTATTTCATATATTTTTCCCAATTTCCCTTAAAAGTATCCCTTCCCTAACATTTCCCTTGTGCTATTTGTCCCCTTGAAACAACATTTCAACAATTAAACTAGCAGATTTTTGAGCAGAAGCAGCAGTACATTCCAGCCACTTTGCTCTCAAAACCATGTCAGAAACCGAGATCGACTATGAGCAAAGTGATGACCGTGAGTCAACTCCGGAGGTTGAGGTACAAAGGAGGCCTCATAGGGGTGGTAAGAGTGGTCACCATAAGAGAGAGGAGCCCACCTCTTTGACCGATTTGGAGGCTTGTCCAATTGCAGTCACATGTTTCCGTTATCTGTCATGTTATGAATTTTGCGAAAGGATCTCTCAAATCCAGCATCACAAGGAATTGGTCCGCTTGTTTGTTTTGCATTTGCATGATGGGCATGTGAACCTGGCAGGGGTGGATTTTACATTGACACCTGAGATGATTGCCCAAGCAACAGGGATACCTAATATTGGAGAAGTGTGGAACAAGCGCAAACTGTTGGATAGATTTCAGTATGAGCCATACATTAAACCTGCCTTTATGAGACACATGACTGGTGTAGTTCCTTTCAGATTTTTGAGGGATGAGTATGTTCCCTTGATGAGGCTTATCATGCGCTATTTCACCTGTGAGGGCAGATTTGCATCTTTGTATTCGTACCATATTCGCTTGTTGATGCATTTCACACGGGTACAGATGATGAACATACCAGTTTTCATATGCCGGAATATTGAGAGGATGGTGCCCTTGGTGCAGAGAAGGAGTCCAGCATAGCAACACAGGAGCATCTATCATTATGGTTTGATCCAGCTTGTGGTCATACATCAGTTGGCTCAGCAGGGTATCCAATGGGAGGATTTTATTTCTCGGGATTTTTTCACAGTATCAACATCATTACCCCCTGAGATCGTTCGTGAGGAGGGAGGGCCTTCACAACAGCATGATATTCCTGAGACCCAACATGTCAGCTCTCCTCCATTGGTCACATATCAGAGAGGCCACAGGGCCTTATTTGCAGCAGCTCGGCGAGTATTTTCTCCACATCAGGTGGAAGGGGTCTCGCCGTCTTCATCAGCTCAGCGAGTGTTATCTCCACACCAGGTGGAAGGGGCCTCGCCTTCTTCAGCAGCACAGGTACCAGAGAGAGGAAAACAACCCAAGATTGATGAGGGGCCATCAGGTGTTCCAGGCATAGAGGTTGTTGATCTTGACATCATTTCTCCTAGCCTAGAGTCAAAGGAGATCATTCAGCACCTTAGAGCTGAAAATGACTCATTGCAGCAAAGATTGGACATGGCAAATTGGACAATCACCTACTTGGAGCAGCGCAACAAGCAACTTGAGGAGGAGCACACTCTAGATGAGTTGCGGAGGATCCATGAGGACCGCAACTTGGCACGCAAGAGACCCGGTGACTTGGTACCCGTTGAGCGTGAGGCTATGCTTCTACGGGTCAATGCTCATTTGGAG
Organism: Pinus tabuliformis; assembly: GCA_031772625.1. NCBI lineage: Eukaryota > Viridiplantae > Streptophyta > Pinopsida > Pinales > Pinaceae > Pinus > Pinus tabuliformis. The sequence goes on along the minus strand of CM062808.1, from coordinate 88,936,536 downwards.
AGGCTGCTGGCCAAGGCCAATAAAGATAAGGACCTGCTCCGGAACATGAAAAACCACTATTGGGCCCGAATGCATGTATGCAAAGCGAAAATGAAGGTGATCCAAGGGCGGTTGACCAAAGCACTAAAACGAAGGAAAAGGCCCGACCCCCTCCACATCTTGGCTGAGGCTTCTTTGAAGGAGCATGGTGTTAAATAACTCACTTCCAGCACAAAATTATAAAAACTTTGAGTATTTTTGGTCATTTATGAGTTTTTTTGGCAAAAAACAGGTTTTCTCAACCAACGGGTTGCGTGCTGCGCACGACCTTTTCGTTGGGAAACTCCGTTTTGGGAAAACTCAGCATTTTTGGATTTTTCATGCAATGATACACTTGCTCAGCTATTGCCAAGAAATTTCACCAAGTTTTGGGCCTCCAGAAAGTCAAAAAACAAGCAAAAAATAACTTTCTGCCGCCTTTTTGACACACAGGAAGCAGTCTTGGAAATTGCAAATTTTGAGGGGCAAATGACCACCAAATTCAGAAATGCCACTTGGGTTGGAATGTAGACATCTAGACCTTTCCAACAAGCCCACTTTTTCCTCATTTGGACACCTGGAAGTACCTCAAAATCAGCTCCAAAGTAGCGCGACCCGTTTAGGAAGAGGGCACGACCTGTTGGGCAGTTTTCACAGGAATTCATCTACAGCTCAGGAATTCGCCCAGTTTTGACCAGTTTTGACTTGTGATGGGATTTTTCACCCTCTTTGATGTAATTAATGTATTTTCATGTTTACATGACACTTATTTGCCTATTCTAGAAGATTCATTCATGAAATAGCAAACATTTAATGAATGAATTGGTTTCCTAGCTTATAGAGGCAAGTCGTTTTGACTGCCTAGATTTTAGTGCTCAGTTTAGAATTGGTTGAAACAGCTCCTAGGATGGTGAGCTCGACCCCTAGAGGCAAGGAAAGATGTTATATTGCCTATATTATGTACTTTCTTGGTCATTTTCATGGTTGGACTCTTGAGGGAGAAGCTCTATTGTATTATTCATTGTATCTCTGCAGTTTTGGCAAAGGAAGAAAGACCAGGGTTTTGCAGTCCTTTTTGGGATTCCTGTGGTTACATGTATTGATGGTGTGTTTCTCTTTGTACTTGTAAATTTGTTATGTGATTCATCTTCTTACTTTTCCTTCTGCAAATTAGGCAAATGAAGTGTTAAAGTAGAATTCATGATTGCCATGCTCTGCTTTTAAGTTTGCTTAATATTTATGTTTTCATCTGTCTAAAGAGAACTCTTGAAGGTTTCTTGCTCTCTTTAGCTCCTCACCGGTCATTCTTATCCATTCACTTAATTTAAAGGCATCAGTACAGTCTCCTACCTTGCCCCAAAGAACCCCCTGCAAAAACTGTGTCCAATCCCCGCACCCAGAATTGCCTTTCCCCAATTTTCCACCAAAACCCTAAAAATCCCAAATTAAACCTTTTGATCAGTTTACTAGCCTAAAATCAGTGTTTCCTCATTGGCTATCTCGCCCGTTGAATATCTTTACCGAGATAGACCGGAGAGAGCCCTCTCCTGCCCCGTAGGGCTAGCTACGAGGCTAAGTGGTTTGATGTTGCCTTGAAGTTTACCTTTCTCAGCCTGAGGTGAAATTTCAAGCGCTAACAAAGTGAACCAATGAATGCTGATGCAAGCTGAGGTCTTCACCGACCGCTATGGTACATTTCTACACCATGGGAATAAATGATCTGAAGTCAACCATGTGAGAAATCGTTTGATTACTGGTCATTGATGTATACCGTTAACAAACGTGAGACTACTTACCAATAATGATAATGAGTGTCAAGGTACCGAGCACAATCTAACAAGTGTGAATGGATGAGCTGAAGTCTAACACCTGTAAGAATCTATCAATAAGGAGACAATGATGGTTTCCCACTATCGATAGCGAAGGATCTGCCACTAATGACTGCAAACCCCAAGGTACTACCAAATGGACTCTAGATTTTAGCCCCAGAGCAATGAGTCGAAGTCGATAGGGAAAGATCCGCTAGAAGGAAGGCATTAAGGCATCCTTCATCAATCTAGCATGAGTGTAACCCGTAGGCCAATAATGTGGAAGAAATCGACGAAAAAGATGTAGTAACCCAACCGAAGCACATTCCTGGCGTACACAACATGTGGCTAGCGCACGACAGAAACCCTCTGAACCAACCAATAATGAAAGCTGACACAAAGGTGAGGTATCCACCAATAGGGTCAAATGGAAACCAAGGTACTACACGAATCCCAATGTGTGATAATTTAAGTTGATGTCGAACACAAGGGAATCCACTCAGTCAAAGACCCATGATACTAATCGATGCTGAGCACAAGGTGACCTATCAATAATGAAAATAGGGCCAGGGTGCAGCTCTAGGCTTGTCCTCAGAGCAATATTTCTTCGTCGATAAGGACAAGACCCGCTAGCAAGAAGTCAATGGGGACCTTCTCAAACCAGCACGAGTAAAGGACCAATATAGCTAATGTGATGATAGACATGATACTGACAACCAGGGATGGCTGACTGAAAAATGAGTCAAGAGACACCGCAGAGAGGCTGACTCAGGCTAACTTCCCTTGAACAAAAGCACGACTCAATGTGACTATGTGGTAGCATATGATAACTCTGTATAAGTTCGTCATGCAGGAGGCACAAACGAACCCTCCATATGATTGGAAGAGATAACCAATCAGGGGAGAACTAACTCAATAACAAGGTTAAGGCGTACCTAAGTCAAACTATATCCCGCCCAAATGGAGGAGACTTTGCTTTTGAGTGCTTTGTTCAAGGGCGACATGACTGACTCTAGTTGCCAACAATAAATGGAAATATTGTCCCGTTCCCACTCTTTTTTGGAATATATATTTTTTTTGTCTTTTTCTGTTAAGCTGAAAAAATAATAAAAGAATTCTATAGTACAGTGGAAAGAACGAGTGTCAGTGAAGCAGATGATCTAGTTCTTTGGATTGGAACATTCCTATGCTCAATGCAGGGAGGCGAAAACTGGTCAAAGACACTCAAAGGTGTGTTCCTTCCACAGGTCAAGGTGTGGAAAGTTACAGAAGTCAAAGGTATGCAAGTCTGATTTTGCAGTTGTCATGGTCAAAAGTTGGCTTAAACACGAGTCCAAGTCAAGCCGGCTCAAGGCCCAAAGGTGCAAATGGTCAAAATGCAATGTAGTAGTACAACTCAACACAAAGGAGCCTCTAGGGTATAAGGCCAGAACGAAGCAAAGAAGCAAAGAGGAATGAGTCTTAATCGCATAAGTCATGGCGAGACAACAGAGGACTCCCATGCCTACTCAGGTCGGAGCAGCATGGACAACAAATGTCAGTGAGGTGCTAACTACGATGCCCATGTAAAGGATGGCTCTACCATCGTGCATTATTTAAAAAATCGGCGAGTGAAGGTGGTTTACGAACCATAACACGATGGGGTTGACCCTATGGCAAGCGTATCGACAAATGGAGGCTAGTATGCATAATGCAACGGAAAAATGGCTTCCCTAACCTATATGCTAGTAAGAAAACAATACCTGCCATGACGGGTCAGCAGTCATGGAACCGTCTCGAAACTGTCGAAAAGACGTCCAAAATGTCATGAAAGTCAAACCATTCTCGACATTCCAAGCTCCCAAGTTAAAAGTTACATGAGACAAAACAAAATTAAGTTTTGAAAAAAAAATTCATTTTCAAAGCCTATAAAAGAGTTTTTGGACTCACCATTTTCACCATTTGAGTTTGAGAGAAGAGAAGTGGAGCAAAAGGAGCAAAATTTTCCATACGCCAAATTCAACCATTCAGATTCTTCCAAAATCCCCAGGTAACTCTTATACTTGTCTTGCAATCAATTGTGACTAATTTTAGAATTTTTAATTTATGTTTTACCGTTGAATTTTTTGTCAAAAATTTAATCATGGCGTATACGCGGGTTGGGTATATGAAACCCATGTACACGCGGGCCCTACATGCGACTGTGTGTAAATGGACCCGCGTATACGCCGTGAACATTTCAAACAAAAAAACTAACGGTCTAAAATCATTTTTTCTTCAGGATGCCAATGACTTGGTGAGAAAGAGAGCATACCGTAGTGGATGATGAGGTCATGAACGATCCTAATGCTTTGGATGCCTTACGGGGATGTGGTTTGCTAAAATTCTTCAAATTTCCAAATATGAAAGCAAACACATGTCTACTTGAGATGCTCATTGATTACTAGAGTATCGAGGATGATGCATTTATGATTGACCAGATGCCACTCAGGATAGAAGTGGAAGATATATATTTCATCACAGGCCTTTCTCGAAGGGGAGAGGTAGTACATTCCAGGGGCAGGACACGAGGCAGTCTCTCGATCGAGGACTATGTACATATATATTGCCCGAGGCATCCAAAAAAGGTTGGAAGTTAGCTTTCAATCACACATGTGGAGAGTTTATCGCCGAGGATAATCCTGTTCACCATAGCTAGAGTGAACGGATCAGCTTCTCTGCACCAGGCATCATGGGTAGCCATGAGCTTGGCGGTAGACTGTCTCACCACCGTATTCGACTGGTGTACTCCTCTTTTGTCCAGCCTAAGAAGCTAGCTCACTTCCATCAAGAGAGGGCAGACCAAAAACTTTGGATATGGGACTATTTTGTGTTCTTTCTTTTTTGAGAGGATCCCCGAACTTCGTCCTAGAGTACCAGTTTCAATCAGCACCCCACGAGATCCACGAATGGGCAGGTGGGCTGACCTGATGAAATGTCTAGGAGGTGGGGACGTCCCACGGACTGCATTTGACGATGACTTCTTTTCCTGGTGGGATCAGCAGATCATCGCCATAGATGACTACCCTTATGTTGGGTTGGATTTCCGAGGAGATCCCGATCTAGTATTACCACCGACCGCAGCATGGGGCAACATTGGTAAGTGTTTTTTGATTTTATGATTTTTTGTGATTTTTCAAATATAATAATGAATTTTGAAAAATGTTTTTGATAGGATTCAAATGAATAATATGATGATCATGTTCCAGATATTGGGCCGGTACGACCAGATGAGTTCCCATGGCACAGATGTTGTAGCCGAGGGGCCGAAGAGGCAGCTACAGACACAGAGAAACTACTTCACACAGTCTAGCAGCACTTGGTGAGACTCACTCACGGAGTACCGATGGACGCGGTAGAGGATCTTCCTGAGGATATGCAACGTCCTATGGTTGGCATGCCACGTGACTGGGTTCACACTCTTAGGCATGTGGCCAATGCGATAGTTACCTACTTAGCTGCTCATCCTGAGCCGGGGCGTTAGATGTACTAGACATGATTATGGGCATTTGAGTCCCAATTTTTGTATATTATTTTTGGACAGACTTATGTACACTCGAGATGTTTTATGATATATATATATATAGTTCGACTTTTTGATGCTTGATTTTATTGTGATGAATGATTGATGTGCCAGTCTAATGCTTGATTAGCGATAGAATCAGCTAACCAATTATGAGATCTTGGAATGTGCAAATAATTAATATAAGTAAATGATCTTTGCAACAACCTCACCCTTAAATACTGGCGATATAAACATGGATCCCTTACCCGATAAATGTTATTCAATTGTGACACTATCAATTGTGAATCAAGATAAACTACCAACGAGTCGATTTCGTGAGAAATTGCCTCGGATAGTAAATTAATGACGACAATATACTCAGCCATATTATTTGAAGCGGGACCAATGCATACTCCCCTTGATACCATCAACTGACCAGTTGGATAGTAGAGTACCCAAGCTGTGGAAGCGAGGTTTCGAGTGTGCTGACTAGCACCATTGGTGAATCCAAAATAGACCAAGTCATCCATCAACACCTGCCACAGCAGACCAAAAAGTGTTGATATCAAAAACTCTCTATGAGATATGTACAAATACACAGAATGTACAAAGAAGCCATTGCCTAGTTGCTAAGAAAAGTACTTCTTAGGGTAAAGCCTGTCAGGGGGCTCCACCCACTTGCTCCTAGGGATGTTTATTAGTACAATTATCAAACCAATCAATATACTTCCTTCGGCGAATAATTGTGTTGGAGCCAAAGGAACCGTACAAACATCGCTAGTCAGACTGGAGGACCTGGATTCAACTTCATGCAAAGGGGGAAGAAAACATGAACGTCGATGTAAATCTTCCAAAGGTTGATCTACAGCCATCATTGCTTTGAATATCGCTTCGTTAGATGGAAAAAAAATATTGGAGCAATCCAACGCAGAAGTGGAATCAAGGGTCTGAGGATAAGCCACATCACCATCTATCTCTTTCTCAGAGGAAGGAGTAGATGGTTGTCTACAGAGTTGATGACAAACTCACATCTAGGCTCTGCTGCAGACGTAAGAGATTTTATTCCACCCACCTTGCCGTCATCTGATGTGGTCACAGATGAAGATAAGGTTCCAGGATTCGAAAAATAATGAGCTTGAACAAATTCTTTCCGTAAAGGGTCCCTGGAGGATGAAATTGTATCTATTCTAGTCGTAGGAGGGGGAAGATCAAACGTACCCATCAATGAAGAGTACATACCGACTCCTAAATTCTCAGTAGACGGACGGGGGTTATCCACTAAGGGAACAATAGAGTCCGGAGTTGCTCGAGGGTCGACTGGACAATAATCCAATTGATCAACCTTAATGATTTTCCCTTCATGAGGAAAGAAAATGACATGAAACAGAGTCGAAACAACGACGTCCATTTTGTATACTCAATTCCTTCCTAAGAGGAGATTGTAGTCTAGGTTAGCATCAATGACTTCTACTTCAATATCAACGACCTTCCCTCCAACACATATAGGAAAGGTTGGGATAATCCCGTATGGCGTATGACAATGACCATCAAACGCTGTCAAGAGGGTAGGTGAAGGAACAACCAAAGGTGACCCAATGGCCTTCCAACATGACATAGACATGACACACGTGGAAGCTCCCTCATCAATAACCGTCCGAAATATATTAGTTTTCCGGTAGGTAGACTTTATCTGGAAAGCCATATGATGAGGGAGTCTCTTTTTAGCATTATGCATATCAAAAGCGAGATCTAAAGAATTATTTGGATCCACTGCCCCCATTGCCGACAGCAAGACACTTCTTTGAGTAGGACACGACTGGAGCACCTCTAAAGTGGACATAGAACATGGACTCTGCGCCAGATCCTCAACAATGGAGTAATTATGGGCTGCCCTAATATTAGGGTTGATAGTCGCGTGTTTAGTAAAACCTTTCGGTACCCGTGGTATAGTCTCGACAGAGGGTCGCTCAATATGAAGTGGGTTGTTAGTTTCGGGAACTGTTTTATCCTTGGAAGTTTCACCTTCACCATAATCGCATGACTGTGTTGCCACATGGACATTGAAACCCACCATGAAAACATTTGATGATTTCTCCCCTTCTTGGTTTCCCCCTGCAAAGGTACCAGGGTTTGAACTCGCGCCAGCAAGCAGTTGCTGCCCTTGGGGAAAAGGGTTTGTTAACACATCTTGGGAGCTAGAAGTCCCTTGCTTCCCTAACAAGCACTGAGCATCTTGAATCTTGGGGCAGAGATGAGTTAAATGGTCTCCATTGCATAACTTGCATGGAAACTTGACTTTCTTTCTAGACTCATTACCACCACCACCAGCATTATTGCCGTATTTATTTGCATCAGCCTTCCCATCTTGACTCTTTTTCTTACCTCGTCCTTTCTTTTTCCCATTGGAATTTTGATTTCCTTTGGGGTTATCAGATTGGATGGCATTAATCGAAGATGGTTGGGAAGACGAAGGGTTAGACGATGCGACTTGGTTATTAGGAGTAGTTTGCAAAGACAACTACTGCAATTGGCTCAACAAGTTCACCGTATTTGTTTCTACCGATCCAACGATACCTTCCGCATGGGGACCTGGCTTCGACTTGGCTATATCAACCTTGGACCCAAGAGCATCTGGCAAGATTTTTTGTAGGATCCCAGATTGAGAGTAAATCAATTCCAATTGCTGGGCCCTAAAAATAGCTTGCTCCTCAGAATAAACTCTGGACATTGAGACATCCTTAGAGATTTCAGGTTGTAAAGATTTCAAAAACCATTCGAGATGGTATTCGAAAGGAATTTTGGCTTTAATGAGCCTCTTTCTCCGTCTCCATTCCTGAATATGGTCAGAAATGTGAGTTGTCGTGTCCTGACGAAAAGTGGCCAGAAGTTCAGTTCTGGCATCATAACGGACAGGAAACTGGAAATGATTTAGGAAAATATTAGCTAAGTCGGCGAAAGATTTAACGCTGCCCCCCGGAAACTCTATATACCACTTGGCCGCATTACCAGTTAAGGTGCGTTGAAAAAGTCTCAACCTAGTCGAGTCATCAATAAGGGAGTTTGATGAGCACCACAAATGGAATGAGGTTACATGGTCGCCTGGGTCTTCACTACCCTTCCCTTCGAATTTTGGAATGTCCGAAGGGAGTTTGGTTGGGACCGGAGGCCAGGTCAGATTGTATTTGATTGGATCATTTGTTAATTTCGTGAGATCTGGCAAGTTCAAAGTTGCCAGAAAAGGAAGCCTAGGAGGACCTAAAAGATATCAACCAGTCAAACAATTTTCAAGTATTTCCACTCCAGGTGATGAGGATCGGACACCAAAATACAAGAAAGTGAAGCAAGGGGCCTTCCGAAGATAGTCTAGGATAATGACGGCCCAGTCCTATCAACGAAGGTAACAGAGGAAGTTACGTTGACCTCCTAACAAAAGCCTGCGCTGGTGCAAGCCCCCAAGCTTCGCAAGGGTGCCCTCCAGTAGTATCATTGAGAGTGATACAACGTCGACCTCAGGTGCCACAGGATTCCCCTCCACAGCCACCTGTGTAGATTCCTAGGAGTAGTAACTAAGGTTACCAACTCGTGTCAGAAGCCAGGTGGAACAGTCTTGAGGTAAGATCCGACAAGTAGGAGAGGGGGTATCTCTCTTCCCTGTCTTCAAAAACCCTTGTGCTTAACTCCCAGATCCGGAGCTTTCTTGGTCTCCCTGACGCTATTGGATTTTCACTCACTATTCAGACTCCTATGTTTGACAGTTTAAATGGCCTTGGAGAGTTATCTCTCCACTCGCCTAATCCAAGGCCCTAAAATATCCTAAAACTTGTTGGTGTGTCTAACTTGACAATTATAAAAAGTTCTAGTATATTTTAATTAGCGCTTGTTTTTAAATGGGTTGTTCTTTAAGTCAAGGGATAAGCGGAAGTGAAACTAGTGGTGTTTTGATGCAAAAGAAATTAATAAAAACCAAACTATATGCAAATGCACTTGTTTTCATTTTTCGATGAAAGAAATTTCTACTAGGTTCAGAGGAACTTCAAAGAAAGCAACAAATTTTTCTTTTCTTTTCTTTTACTCACGCTTCACACTCACAAAAATTAACAAAACTATGGATGCCTAAAAAGATGCACAAATTTATCCTAATGCAACAAGTACATGTTGATGCAAAACTCAAAACTACTCTTAAATGAAGAAATGAAAGTTACTTGTTTATCAATATGATTTTACTCTTAAAATGTTTAGATGGAATATGAGTTGCTAATGCTCATTTTCGTCTCTACACTAAAAGCAAGTTTCAAGACAAACAAAAATGCACTTTCATTCACTAAAAGAAACTAAATCAAAACAAAGTTCAAGAAAGCAAAACCAAGTTTTTCAAGAAGTTTTCTTCAAAAGCAAAAACAAAAAATGACTTTTCAAAAGTGCTCTAAACAAGACTGAAACTTTATGATCGAAGAATAGGCAATGAAACACTTTGTGAGTTTGCAACACAAAACAAGTGAGAACTCAACAAAAAATGTGTTTCAAAATGCTCTTAACAATCAAAAAGCAACAACAAGAGCTTGGCAATAAAGACCAAAAGATTGAAAAGACAACTTTCAAGAAAGTGTGAACCAAAAACTTTCGGAAAGAAAGAAAAGCAGATGGTCATAAAGATACAGTTTTGACATGCAAACCAAAAAGTCACCAAAACAAAACTTGACAGAAAGATTGAAATCAATCTTTCTTCCCTGAAAACACAGAGAAACCAAGATTCCTAGCAAGAAATCTTGTGTGCTTAAGCAAAAACAATGATGTTTGCAAGAAAAACAAATAAGACCAACACTTTCCACAATCAGAGAGAATTTGAAATCAGATACTTGTTGTAAAACTAAAGACTGACACAGAAAAGTAACTGTTCAGGACTGAATCAGACCAGCAGACAGACCTTCAGAAACAAAAAGATTTGAAAAATCTTGAAAATTATAAGATATACACGACTGTGTTGATGTACAGCTGCATGTATACGCGACTGAGCCTAAGGAAACCTGCGTATACGCAGGTTAACTTAATGAAACATGCGTATATATGCTTCTATAAATAAGAAAAACAACGTATATAAAAGATTTCAAGAAAAAACAAAAAACAGTCTGAAGAAACTACCCAAACTTACAATTCAAGTTCCTACAGGAACAGACTACACAGTAACAGCAAGCAGACAGACAGCTGAGCCTTGATTGGCTTGAATAAACACAAATTAGGAACAACAATACTGTTGTCCCCAGTGGAGTCGCCATTTCTTTTGAGGGATAAATTCCCCTAGGGTCTTGGGTTGATACCCTAGCAGATCAGAAGTTATCTATACAGAGAAACGCACATTCCATACAGCCATAATGCTAATATAAGAAAACTATACGATAAGGGGCGTACCTGGGGGTCCTTCATTTGAGAAGATCCTGCCAGGGTCCAAACCCTCTTGGAGTTCCTTTTGCTCCTTCAACCTACAAAACAATCAATTCAAGAAAGTACAACAGTATATGGACTAAACATCATAAAGAAATCATCTTCATAGTATATTGAAAGGTAGTTAGTTATGCAATTAAACAACCATTCATATATGAATCATAACATGGATATCATAAACATGAAGAAGATTTATATCAGGAACAAAGACAAGTGTTTCTTTTATTATAGACAAATAAAGTACAGAAAGGAATAATTTCACCTGATTCGTCCTTTCGCAGGCTCCAAGCGGAACCGTCCTCCGGATTCATCCAGTCTCAAGCCTTTAACAAACTCCTTCCATGACTTACTCCATGATATCTCAAGTAGTAGATAGACATCATCACACAAGGAAACAAGGGTTTCCTGTAAATGGGGGAAGTGCAGGAGGCACTAGGATCTTCAGACCTGGTCAGGGAAATCTCAGCATAGTAACCTTTCTCTCTCTTCTCTCCTCCCTTAGGCCTTCCCATTGAAGCATTTTTATACTTCTCCCAAAGTAGTTTTTTAGTTGGGAATTCGTTGGGAACAGTTGGGCCACGGGCACTAATAGGTAATCAGCAGGTAAAACCCGCGATCTCCGCCTGAAATTAAGGAGTTTTAATTTTTTTAAGTGTTTTAAGACATATACGTGGGTTGGGTATACACAAACCCGCATACACATGCATTTAGCTCAGGGAAATGTCACGTATAGGGAATAAAACACTTCTTTTTTTTAATTTTGGACCAGGTCTGGAAGGAGGGGTTGCCCTAGGCCATGAGTGCAACATCACAAACATCAAGAGTCAGGTTTGGAGCTATAACAGGAAGTTAGGGATCCACAAAAGAGGGGAGAAGTTCCACATATTAAGGGGAAGACCCCCAAAGGTAGGAGCAAGGACTCAAAATGGGAGAACTCAACCATATCCTTATTCAACAATATCTAGCTCGTTGTTCTTGAGGATTCTAGTAAGAGAAGTTTCTCCTCCACTTTAGGAAAAACTGCTAGAAGAGGTTCATCGCAGGTTTTCCTATCAAAATTCACTTTGGCAATGCTCGATCAGTATGCTACAACAAGCCATTAGCATGAGCTAGCAGAGGTGAAAAGAGCGTTGATCCTAAAAACTGGTTTTTTAGGCAAACTTCTTCAGAACTATCTCAGGGAAACTTTTCTTCTCTTCTTCAGGGATGCTTATGTATATGTTTCATGGTGAATACACTGATATTTTTCGTCATGTTTACGCTTAAGGATATGGCATGGGAAGTCTAACAAAATACACTGTAACAAATTCCCCCTAAAGCGTGAAGCCAGAATAGGGAGTGATGGGTTAAATGCTTTACAGGTCAAGGAAGGGACCCGAAAAAAAACCGTTAGGAGACTTACAAATCAAGCTTGATACAATATATATGAAATCTCTGATGTAAATATGCCTAATAATACATCTATGAATAGACATCTAAATATACATGAATCCACGACATGGGCGCAACCATCCGAATAGAAGGGGTCATGTGTATGGATCCACGACATGGACGCAACCATCCAAATAGAAGGGATCATATCTATAGACCCATGTCATGGATGCAACCATCCGTATAGAAGGAATCATGTGTACAATCATGAATAGATAATAACTCCATGCAACCTGGATTTATGAAACAAAACCCAGGGTCTTTATCTCTATCTCGATCCAAACAAAGTACAAATCCTACCATGTGAATAGATGTGTCAGAGTCGAACATGATAGAAAACCACCTGATTACTGGTCAATGATATGAATTGTTAACAGGCACGAGAGAAACCACCAATAATGACAATGGATCTTAAGGTACAAAAACATAATCCACGAGTGTGAATAAGGAAGCTGAAGTTGAACATCTATAGAATCACTCGATCGAAGGCCAATAATGTGAACCTATCATCGAATGCAAAGAACTTTCCATTGAGGCATGCAAGCTCCAAGGTACTGAAAGGGAGTTTCTAGATCATCTTCTTGGAGAATGACCTGAAGTCGATAGGAAGTGATCCGTCGATGGAGGGACATAATCTTTCCCACATCATCAACACAAAACAAAATATGGAACAGAGTAGCTAAGAGTGATTCAGGATTGTTGCAGAAAGGTCAAATAGGCTATAAGTGGTAAAAATGTAGATGGGACTTCTCTTGAACATATCTATGACATGACTCCGGAGATTGGCAATAGTTTACTCAATCATAGGATCAGAGGCCATGATGACAATAGAGCATAATCAGATGAAAGGAAAATGGATTCCCAAAACCCAGGAAGGCAAGTGATGAAGTGAGGATAACCCAAACCCCACACAAGAAATAGATAAGTGTCATGTTCAAGAGCGACATGCTTCCTTCATACAAAATTGTTGGCTTGAGAGGGCTTAGACCCAGGTTCGGAGTTAGTTGCGCTAACCATCAAAACACTAAATTGTTGGCCCTTCCAACAACAAACCACGTAACGCAGGCTGCAGTCTCACCCGAGGGAGTATTGGGGGATGCTAGAACCAAGTTTCTGCATCCAAAGGGCTATGTGATGTGTTTCTGCAAAACTTAGGGCTTTATCTTGACCTCGCGAACCCTAACCCTTGAAACTTAGAATTTATAGTAATTAACAGTTAGCATATTTATGTCCTTCACCGTTTGCACTAAACATGCATAACATAATAAACACATCTACATCTTCACGAATCTATTAATTACTTTTCCTAATTAAATGCATTCAACAGATCAATAATACAGTAAATTCAGAGATAATACAATAATACGTAGATACACAGGTAGTTCTTCAAAATAATCCTTTGTTATGTTTCATATCTTCAATTATAGCTCTTCCCAACCCTGCGCACACAGTTGCAGGGGCCCGTGAACTCAGCTGCGGACTTACCTAGGTCTTCGTGCACATAGTTGCAGGAGCCTTCCCCTTCGCCCAAATACACAATAGATAAAATCAGACTCAACTCATGTACTTCTATTTCTTAGCTATCTTATGAATCTTCTATGACTTCCTTTTATATTCTTTTTCATTACAATATCATGGACCGCAAACCATGGGCGGGTCTCAAAACAACTCGACTCTAACAAACTAAGGGGCTTTGACCTTCCTAAATCCCCTTTGACTCCTATCAACTTGCGATACTCATGCTCTTCTCCTCAAAATGCAGAGAATTTATAGTAAATCTAATAAAACTTAACAAAACTTTACCCAGGGGACCCTGTCCCAACAGGCCCCCTACCCAAAGTCGTGACTTGCCCGAGTCATTATGCTAGTGTTGCCTCAACCTTTTCTTGCATGCCTCTAAATTCTATCTTCAACGTTTGAATATCTATTGTTCCCTGAGAGGTGACTTGGCGAACTTCTTCAACCAATTTCTTCGTTGTTAGACCTTCGACTGCAAGGCCCATGGTTTTTTATGTCTGCTGAAGAGATTTTAGCTTGCTTTGAACGGTCTATAACAATTGGCTTGCCTCGTTGGCCCATGGTTTCATTCTTGAGGAAATGATAGAGGCCTTCCGACGCAGCTCATCAATGTGGGCCTGTATGAATTTCCCTTCTTGAAGTCTAGTGAACCTTTGCACAGGTGTTAAGGTCCATGCTGTCACCTTGATCTCATCAAACTACAATTGCTTTTCACAAGTGTCTACTTTGATCGTCTACAAGTGTGGGCCCTCCTACAGCGAGGTCCACATATCCATTGTCTGCTCAAATAATTGGCTACATTCCTTGACTGCAACGACCAGAGTTGTCATATCTGCCTTAATAGTAGCTTTTCATTTCTCTCTGACCTTCGGGGGTGTGGTTGGCTGCAGCTTCAGTTGAAGCTCTAAAATGTGCAACTGCAGGTCAAAATGTACCTTTCCAAGTTCCTCCTTAGATGCCTTGACTGCAACAGCTATCTTGTGAATTTTCTCTGTTGAGGCCACCTCTGCTGGAATTTGGAGCTCAGGGAGCTCGCTTCACACTTGAGTAAGGGTGACCTCTAGGTCCTTATTTTGCTGCACCACCTCACCATGGGCCTGCAAGGCCCACACTTTCTCTGCAAAAATATGTTGAATGTTAGTTTTTACCTCGTCGATAATCAACACGGCTCTTTTCTCCCAGACGTGGAGCTCATATGAAACTCCTTGGTGCAGCTCATGCAAGGTCTGGATAGGCAGTGCTGCAAGGTTGATACTTAGATTTTTCTAGTTTTGCATGTGCTCCTGGTCTTCGGCTATCTCAAAATGGAGAGAGCCCCCTGGTAGTTGCATTGCTCAGAGCTCGGATGTGATTTCTGTAGTGGTACTAAATTTTGGCACGTTCACTTGATCTGTGCTTGCTTGCACCACGCTCGCCTGGATCACTCCTATCTGGACCTGTAATTATTTTAGGCCATGTTTCACTTTTTCCAGTACCTTCTTGTACTGGTCCTCGATGTGCCCCCATATATTTTCTGTAGCAGAGTGAACAACATCACCAATTTCATCAAGATCCCCCTCCGTGAGGGCCAACGGTTCAGTACCCATAGTCTTGTCAGATTTTTTCTTCTTGCGTGGCCCCGTCGAACTATGCTTTTTCCTTTTCTTGATCCTAAAGGGGGACTCTAAGTCCTACGATCTGACATAGGGGTTTGCGCCCCCTTCCTCTTCATCTTCAGTTTCTATGTCAACATCTGTGTGCTCTGTCTCAGGTTCTTCAAGGTCAATAGTGACCTGTGATGTTGATGCTTGCGTAGCCTTTTCATTTTTCACGACCTTATCTCTCATAGAATCCTTTTCCTTTTGTCCTTATTTCTTCTTGTCTTTCATGGCCTTCGTCACAGCTGTTGTTTTTCTCGTTTCTACTTCAGTGGCCTTACTTCTTGCGGCTTCACCAAATGGGGTGAGCCAATCGCTTGACCATTTTTTGATGACCCCCATAATATCATCCTCCATGACCAAATATGGCAACTTGTGCCATGTTCCTACAACATCCTTCTTCGCGCGTATCAAAAAATTATGAAAATCTGCTTTGAAGTCTGCTATATTTTTTTACTATGCATGTAAGTTGAGCGACAACCGTGGCCATTGGTTGATCACCATCTAAAAATCTAGCTTGAACAAGACCCAGAAAATCTTGGTTTCAACGATAGGATTAGGATCCTTCATTTCCCATAGCGAGGTGAATTTTGTAGCCTCGGACAAGTCAGGATCCGATGTTGGGAACTGGCTATCCTCAGGCATCCTACATGCTACCATCACAATCAATAGTAGTAACAATATGTAGTGGAACGCCTTTCCTTGCTCCTAGGCTTCGTGACAATCCTCCAGGAATTTGTGGTAGAGGTACTTTTCCCAATTGAATTGGACCCCCTAGCTGTACTGCACAGCTAAAGATACCACTGGTGCCGAAACTTCATTGGTATGACACTTCCGCATTATTTTTCCTGCCAAAATCTTTGTAGCAAACTATACAACTCCATCTGATATATAGTTGATGGCATAACCCCACAACTTCTTCATCAACCAGAAGTCGCTCTTCATCATATCCACAAGCTTCTTCTCCTGCGATTTACCCACAAAATCATATGTGGGGTTCGCGCCCTGATAAGGTAGTGCGGTGATTCTGTGGACCAACATATCATCAATTAGAATGGGCCCTCGCAACGAGAGGCACCCATCATGAACCAACACCAAAAATTAATGCACATAGATGGTGTTAATGATGATTCAGCTAAAATGTGGAAAATATAGCATGTTGAGTAACCTGCGTGCTCAATTCCGACCGCCCACTTCATTGGCTCAAGCCTTGTGACACTTGCTTCCTCGTAGTAGACTGATTTCAAGAATTTGTTGGGTTCTAACTACAAAAACTTTCCATGATCATCCAAATCCCAGTCCTCCATCTTCAGACATGGTACCTGCGCCAACAAGTCTCCCTCAACAGGTACTTCATTTGGCATTAATGGTGTGAATACCTTGTATTTCAATGATTTAGGGTCCTTAATGACCTTGGAAGTTCATTTCCTAGGGGGTATATATGGCGGTAGCTGAGTAATTGCCCTTGCTTCCTCTACGCTGATATATTCAACCCCCATAGTAAATTCTTCTTCATCCAGGTCAAGGGGTTCCTTTAGTTGCTTTCTTTTATCCATCCGACCCTTCTATCTAACCTCAGTTGGGTTTTTGCATGGTGATTTCCAAATCGGAGCTTGTTGTGGCTTCTTTTGCATCTTCTCTCCTGTCACGGAGGCAATAGGTTTTGGCCTTAGCGACCTAGGGACTGTGGTAGGGACTGATGGTGTTGCAGTCATTTTGTCAATGCTCTCCCAGAATAGTTTCTCTTTCCACTCAGAAAAATATACCTCAAACCCAAGCCCCTTCTGAGAAAACCCCCTCTCTATCTCATGCCAATCCCATCCAAAAATGTAGCAATCGTCTCTACTCAAACTTAGGCACAAAATCTCAATGCAATCTCTCTGGAAGAAAAGTGTTCGAATGTGGAACAGGATGTTGTATTTATAGCCCTTTTTTAATTCAAATCTTGTGATTCCCTCCAGATCTCCCTCATTAATTCTCTTTTGGCGGCAAATTTCCAAAGATATGCTCCTTAAATGCTTTCCCCCCTCTCCCTTTAACAGAAAAATAGCCATACAATCGTCTACAATGCTTTCAACGGTCACTTTCTGGCCAGGCTATGCAAGACCCACCTTTCTAGCACAACTCCTTCGTCACAACTCCCATCTGTCCCTTTCTCCTAACCGTTGCGCAGCCTAATCTCTTTGCCAAACTTTTCTCCCGATAGCGTAGTTTATAGTCCCGCGCTTCCTTGCAATTTCCTGAAGTAATAAGACTGTCATGCTTCCATATAGTCATTGCGCAGCGGTGGGATCACCCCGATGCAACTTCGACCCACTCCCATTGATTTTTCCTAGAAATAGCTCCCCATTTAGCTTGGCGAGTTGAACTGCATCCCCTTCAGTAATCTTCTTAACGACGTATGGTCCCAGCCAATGCATTTGAAACTTTCCTAGGAACTTAGTAAACTTGCTATCGTACATCAACACTAAATCTCCATTTTTAAAGGTGCACTTCTTAATGTGGTGATCATGCCACGCCTTTTCTTGAGCCTTCTACAACTGTTGATGAAAGCCTTCCAAGAATCAATCGTCTTCTAACTCAAGTATCTACGCGAGGTGTTCTTCCATTATATCTCGATCTTCCATCTCTGTGACTACAACAATCCTCAAACTGGGCACTATGTACTCCATTGACATCACCTTTTCTTGTCCATAAACCAGTCGAAATGGTTTTTGTCGAGTCAACCTCTTACAGGTAGTTATATATGCCCAAAGAATAAATGGTGTGCACACATCCCAATCATTCCTATTCGCACTACAGATCTTCATCAAAGAATTCTCTAAGGTCTTATTGAAAGCTTCAACTCTTTCATTTGCTTGATGATGGTATGGCATGCTTTTCTGGTGATACATTTGGAATTCTCCTAGAAAAGTAGTAATCATGTTATTCAGGAAATGCGAACCCCTATCACTCATCAAAATCTTAGGACAACCAAACCTAGACAAATTGTACTGAAATATAAACTTTGCAGTTGTAGCTATTCTGCAATCCTTCACGAGTTACACCTCAGCCCACCTAGCCAAGTATTTTGTCACCGTCATGATGTAGCGCACTCCTGTCTTCCTTCCTAGTGGCTGAATAGGTCCCACAAAATCTATTTCCCATTTTTCAAATGCCTGTAATGAGACTTGTGGGTTCAAAGGTAATTCATCCCTTTGTGACAGCTTCCTAGTCCTCTAGTGGACATCGCATGCCCTACAATACTCCTTCGAATATTTGTGCACAGTTGGCCACCACAACCCAGCGCATAGGATCTTTTGCATAGTTGCTCTTCCAACATAATGTCCTCCAGCAACTCGTCCATGTGCTTCAACGAGGATACTTTGTCTTTCATAATCTATTACATACCTCTACATAACTTCATCTAAGCCCATTTTATACAAGTGCCCCATAATTACAAAGAAATCCACGGCCCTGACCACCAATTCCTTCTTCTTCTGCATCGTATATCCTTCAGGGGCTAAGCTTGTAGTCAGGAATTGGATGATATTCGTAAAATGTTCATCTGCAACGTGCACAACAAAGAGCTGTGTATCAGGAAATCCTTCATCAAGACTTGTAGGTTCTTCACCATTCTCAATCTGTGAATGGTGATCGAGTCCAACATTTAATCTCCCTAGCTTCACAATTAATTCAAATTCGTACTCCTGAAATAGCAGTAACCACCTACAAATGCACCCCCCCCCCCCCCAAAAAAAAAACATAGGCTTGTTCACTAGGTACTTCAAAGCTAAATGGTCTGTATACATTTTGAAGTTTGCACCCAAAATATAATGCCAAAATTTTAGGAGTGCATATACCATTGCCAACCCTTCGCACTTCGTGGTTGAATAATTCTTTTATGCCTTAGGTAACTTTCTTCTCGCAAATGAAATCAGATGGTCGATATCCCCTGCGCTTGGTTGGGTTAAAATTTCTCCTAACGCTATACAAAACGTATCCACACGTACATGGAATTATTTCTTCCAATTGGAGAATATTAGAATAGGTGTTGTAACCATCTTTTCCTTCAAAACATTTAAGCTTTTATGACAATCTTCATCCCAACAAAATGTCGCATCTTTCTTCAATAATTTCTCCATAGGCGCAGTGATCTGTGCGTATGCCTTAATGAACTTTATATAGTATCATGTATGGCCCAATGTTATGTGCAACTATTTTACATTCCTTGGGGTCTCCAAATTGATAATAACTGCAATTTTAGTAGGGTGCACCATCAACCCTTTCTTATAAACAACGTGATCCAAAAGTATTTCTTATGGTACGCAAAATATACACGTCTTCATATTTAGGGAGATCTGATACTTCCTACAAGTATCCAACATTAGGCGAAGACTTGAAACATGCTTTTTAACTAGCCTGAACATCGTCCAATTAACAAAGTAGACCTCCAAAAACGTGTGAATAAATTCCTTAAACGCTGCAACTACCACCCTAGAAAATATTGCAGGGGAATTCTTAAGTCCAAAGGGCATAACTGTATACTGAAAAGAGCCCCATTATGTGGAAAAGGTAGTCTTACTTTGATCTTCTGGCGTGATCTTGATCTGGTGATATCTTAAGAATCCATATGTAAAAGAGTAGGCTTCTTGGCCACCAGTATTCTCCAAAATTTCATCTATGAATGGCGTAAGGAATGGATCAAGTACTCAAGCATCATTCAACTTCCTTAGATCTACGCAAATTTGGATTCTTCCCTTTGTCGTCTTCTCCTGAACCACCATAGGGATAACCCAGTTTTATTATTCTACAAGCTCAATAATTCTTGCTGTGAGCAACTTATCCAGTTCTTCACACACCTTTTCTTTGTATTTAGGATTCAATCAATATGGGTGCTTCTTTACCGACTTCGCATCTTGCTTCAGATTAATCTTCATAATACCTAGATAACCTACTATCCCCTTCAGATTAGAGCACTTTGTGGGAAAAAATTCCTGATATTCACGTAACAATTACTCGACTTTGTCAATTGTGTCCTCATCCCAGTAATCGCCTAAATTCGTGAAATTCAGCTGCACTTCCGACCCAATGTTCACTTTCTTGGGCTTTAATGGTTTTGAAATACCACGAACCTCTACCTTAGGCCCAATGACTTCGCGATGTCCTTCTGACTCAGGGATACTGATATTTCTGGGGTCTTCCTCACCTTCTTCTATGGTAACATTGTAGCATTCCAGAGCATGGTATAGTTGCATACTCCAGTGAGGTTGTACCCATGTGATAGGCTCTACAGGCGTTCTAAATATCACAACCTTGATTTCCTATAATGCTTCATCAATACATTCGAATCTGTCCTCAAAACTAAATGTTAGCAGAAAGCTTTCCTTTAGAACGTCCCACTCCACGGTTCCATGTTGTAGCTTTGTTTCTAAATACCAATTCATTGGAATAGTATCCAAGGTATGGCAGAATATATGTACCCATTCAAGCTGTGGTTCCTCTCCCCATGCTTTCATCCAACGAGCCAGATGCTCGCACGGATCATCCTTCCCTATATATTTTTTAGTAAGGTGGTTATATGCATAACCAAATCACAACATCATTATCCTTCAGTACTCCTTCCAGTCGGAAGAGTTTTTCTTAGGTGTACCCCACCATATGGCAGACGTAGCTCTTAGCGTGATGTCCAATGCCTAGAACCAATGCTCCTCTGGTGCATCCCTTTAAAATTTATCAACAAACAAATTTACATCTTCTAAGCGATTATAATATGGTAACTTGTGTACCTCGGCAGATATACACTAGAGTGATTTAGTAAGTCTGTTGCATCGCAGCGTTGATACTTCGTGCAATCTATTCTTCTAGTTCTCGAGCTCCTCATCTGAATCCAGTTGCAGGAGATGTCTTTTTCCCAAGTAATTCTTCCATCCACTGTAGGATTGATCCAATCCTCATTCTGCATAGTAAGCTTATATATCTATTCAATATGATTCTCGTCATAGTAATCTTAGACTGGTTCAATATACCATGCACCGTCTACCGGATCTAATGGAACAATGACTCTTAGTTCTTTATTTTCAAATGTCATGTTTCACTTCTTTAGGTTGATGACCACATTCAGGTAAAACGCACAATCGATTCCAAGCAGCGCCATTTAGGGATTACTATCATCCACTATTTTGATTACCTCAAAATCAAATATAGCACACGCCCCTTCAATGTCTACAATTACTCCATGTAAGCATCCCATAGGAATAATCTTCTGTTGGTTCACTATTCGCAACTGAATTGGGGACAACTGTAGCGTTGACTTTCCTATTCTTTCCCAGGTTTGTTTAGGAAAAACATTCACATGAGATCCCAAATCTAGGATCACCTGATCCATTTCAAATTCTCTAATTTGTGTAGTCAATCTCATCTCCCGACTAGTCATTTTCTTACTTTTGTCTACTTTATGCACTACGCGATGTTCAGGCAGTGGCTTACCCTTACCAGCACAGTTGTCTATTAACTCTTATTGTCCCTCCACCGCTTTCTGATCCCTTAAGAGCTTCATGTAGGTCTATAAGAAGGATGCGAATACTGAAGGATTTGTTTCCTACGCAACAATTATTTCTTGAGGCTTTTCTATTCATGCACTCTGATTCTTTGATGTGGAAGTTCCTAAATCCACAAATCTCTTCTTTGCCTCAATAAATTTTTGTTTGTCCTTATGCAAATCAAATTTAGTATCCTTGTCAACGGCCCTACGCACCCATGGATTCTCTTCTAGTTGTTTCCCTGTGGCTTTATCCTCCCCAGTAGCTATACCACTTTGCATAACTATATTAACGATGGGGCCATCCTCGTGTGGTTCTGAGCTCATCATACGAATGTTATGAGTGGGCTGTTGGTTCTTCTTCTCTTGTATATTTGTGATGAGTACGAGACAATCTTCTATTACATGGTCAAATAGTCGACAATACTGACAAGAGGGGTGTGTTGGGTTCTAACAATATCGCTCATAGTGGCCGAGTTCCCCACAATTATAACAAATAACTTGTCTGCAACCTCTTCCAGCTCCTCCCCCTTGTCCTCTTCCTCTTCCCTAGAATCCTCTACGCACTATAGGTGTGCCTTGATTCTGCTATGAACGAGTCTTAGCTTGTACTCTATATGTTGGAGTTCTATCCATCATTAACTTATAGTTTTGGCAATTGCGCTCATCATGGCCTACAGACTTACAAAAATTGTAGAATAGTTGTTGAGGTGTCTATAAAAACTTTTGCAACAAATGGCAATTGTCAGCTGAGTGTTTTCCTATTATTTGACAGATAACGCACCATGGCACTACACCGTTACTTGATCCAGCAGAATTTTCTGGCTTCAGGGGGATAGGACCTCCCCTAATTAGATAGTTTTGATATACTGGGCAATGATCCTTGTCATGACCATTTCCTTTTCACTTTAAGCACCATACTTCAAAACGGGTCTCATTTTGGACCTCTTTCCCCTTTTTGAGATTCTGCAACTCCATATGCAGGCTAGCCAACTGTGACTGAATCTGCTACACTCCCAGATTCGTATCCTGAATAGGCAAAGCCTCCAACTTCATTGAAATCTCCAGCACTTCAGCCTACAATCCAAGCTTTTGTTGTGACAATGGTAATCTCAAATGAGGCAACAACGTACAAATATACCATTCTTTATGTTGCTCATTCGAGATCTGCAAATTACACTGTTGTAGAAGACATTTCAGCCTCTGTTCAATATCTCATGCATATTCATTCATCTTCTGTGTTATTTCCTTGACCTCGGTTACATACTAGGCTTGAGACTTTGGCTTTCTGAATTCATTATTCAACGCATCTTTTGTCTCTTTTAATGACATAGTTGGGCGAGTCGTATTGTACTTAATGTACCAACTCAGCGCCCTATCTTGCAATGATGTGACCCGTTGCACATCTGCTAAAAAATAGAATTGATGAGGCTCTTCTTTCCTAGACCCTTGAATATAGGCATATTCATAGTGTGTGCCATACTGAATAGATGAAATGGAGGTGGAGGTGGAGGCATAGGTGTGTGAGGTGGAGTTGATGGCAGAGGTGGGGTGGATGGATGTGGTATTCCCATAGTGCCTTAATCTATTGATTACGGTGCACCTCTGGGCATCTTCAAACTATTACTTTCTTCTTCACTATTAGATGCTCCCAAAAGAGGATTGTACTCAACAATTGTATCTAGCTCTTTTCTGAACTTGTTCCCACTTCGCGTAGCTCCCCTTAAGTCTCACCTAAACATCTATTTAGTGGCATAACCCATTTCTCACACAATAGCATTTTAATCCAAGTTTTTAGAGACTTCAGATACTTACCTCTTGGTCCTTTGAAAAAGCAGCATTCAACTTTGCTATAACTGGAAATCGTATCAATCGCGAACTCGGTATTAAATCCGCCCAAAATACTATCGATCCAATAATCAACAACCTTCGCAACCTTGTTTTATGGTCCTTCCAGGCGCTTCATTAACTCTGGATTCCACACAATAGGGTAAACCATCTTCCACGTAGGTTGACCATATGCCAATTTAGTCAACCATACGTATAATTCACATGGAAAAGAGAAAAAGAAAACTCTGTGTTCCTTTGCATATAGATATCTCTGCAACCACTCTTCTTTCAATAGGTGCGGATTCCTGTTTTCTTGAGCTGCAAAATCATGCAGCTTCCGATCTATCCACCTTTCAATATCCTTCTTGGTTAGTATCCACTTATGCCACATCACACATTCCTCATATAGATCCTGGGCCCGACAACGGAACCATTTGTTTTCTTGAGGGGGTTTGGACCCAGGTTCGGAGTTAGTTGTGCTAACCAAAAAAACCCTACACTAATGGATTTTCTGTTGGGTTGTGTTATATTCTTTCCATGACTAGCCCACGTAGTTAACCGACGGGTTAGAGGGGGGGCGGAGCCCCCCCTTCGTTGCACCGATTGCGTAGTGGGGGGGTCATAGGAGGTTTTAGGGGTGCAAGTAACCCCCCTCTATGGGGTCCGGGGCAGCGCCCCAGATTTTTTTTTTTTGGACCCTATATTAGGTTGGGCGGACCTACCTATGGTTTTGTGCATTATTTTCGCACATGGTTTTGGACACGATGGTTTTCGGTCCATGGTTTTGGACGTGATGGTTTTCGGTCCATGGTATTGGATGCTTCGGCATGTATAAATATGTATTGTAACATTGAAACAAACATAATGAAAAATCAAGCTAGTAGTCCCAGTTTTGGGATCCAGGGGAGAATCTCTTTGTATATGTGTTTTATGTGTTATGCTCTTGCATTGTTTATATTATGTGTTTTAGAATTTGTATGCAGGTAATTGTTGTACTAGGTTAAAACCTACATTTGGTATCAGAGTTTTTTTGGCTTCAAGAGGACGCCTTTGTTGCTGAGGGGTTTCGCTCGGGCTTGTGGTAGACCCTGTTCAGTGGGAGATCTGCGAGATCGATTCTGGTGGTGAAAGAAGATGGCGAGCAGTGGAAAGATAGAGATTGACAAATTTAATGGTCAGAGCTTTGAGTTGTGTAAACTCAAGATGGAGGATTTGTTGGTGGATAAAGATCAATGGATCGCGGTAGATCCGAGTACTAAATCAATGGGAGTGTCCGATCAAGAATGGAAGAAGTTGGATCGGAAGGCAAAGAGCACAATACGATTGTGTTTCTCAGATTTAGTATTGTTGAATGTATCAGGGGAAGCTACAATGAAGGCTTTGTGGGACAAGTTAGGGACTTTGTACCAATCTAAGCCTCTGGTGAATAAACTGTTCCTGCGGAAAAAGTTGTATAACCTGAGGATGAAAGATGGAGACTCAGTGACAGATAATCTGAATGCATTTAATATTGTGCTAATTCATTTATTATCTGTTGATATTAAAAATTCAGATGAAGATAAGTGCATCA
Organism: Pinus tabuliformis; assembly: GCA_031772625.1. Classification (NCBI taxonomy): domain Eukaryota; kingdom Viridiplantae; phylum Streptophyta; class Pinopsida; order Pinales; family Pinaceae; genus Pinus; species Pinus tabuliformis. The sequence goes on along the minus strand of CM062808.1, from coordinate 88,911,242 downwards.
GTTTGTTGTGTTCTCTACCAGATTTGTGGGATAGTCTAGTTATTGCAATAGGTAGTAATACAACTGCCTTGCAGTTTGATGAAATAGTCTCATCCTTGCTGACAAAGGATATGAGACAGAAAAATATGGAGAGCCAGAATGGTGATGCCTTTTCTGTACGAGGACGGTCCCAGAACAGAGACAAAAATAAGTCATTGAGTGGGAGATATAAATCTAGAGGGAGATCTAAATCTCCAGGAAAACCTGTAAAGGTGGTGTGCTGAAAATGCAGAAAGGAAGGGCACTACAAAAGGGACTGTAAATCTAAATCTCCTGATAAAGGAAAGGGATCTAATGATGCTCCTTTTGCAGAGGTGAAAACCACCTCATATGAAGGTGGGTATGTGTACTTGGCTTCTTCAAGTACACATGTAGATCATGAGGCATGGTTGATTGACTCAGGTGCATTCTTTCACTTCACTCCCTATAGAGAGTGGTTCTGCAAGTATGAGAAATATGATGGTGGTGATGTCTTCTTGGGGGATGACTCGAAGGCTAGAATCATTGATCGCAAAAAAGTAAAGTTGAAGTTGCAAGATGGAAGGGTTAGAACACTTCCGGGTGTTCTGCGTATTCCTGCATTAGCCAGAAATCTGATTTCTGTAAGCAAGATGGATGATACAGGTGTAAAAATAGTGTTCGAGAAGGATACCTACAAGATGGTTCAAGGGGCACTGGTATTGATGTGGGGAGTTCGAATTGGAAATATGTACAAGCTGCAAGGAAGCATTGTTGTTGATGGGTGCAATAGTTCTATGGTTCTTGAAAGTGGACGAGGAAATCTAGTGGTCTCTGGAGAGAAGACCATGTTGTGGCATCAAAGGCTTGGACATACTGGAGAGAAGGGCCTTCAAATACTTCATGGTAAAGGTATGGTAGAAAGTATGAGTAATAGCTCTCTAGATTTTGATTTCTATGAAAATTATGTATATGGGAAGTAGAATCGAGTGATTTTCCCCTCTAGTGGTCAGACGACGAAACATATATTAGAACTTGTGCACACTGATGTATTTGGAACTGTGAAGGTTCCATCATTGGGTAAGTCTATGTACTATGTATCATTTATAGATGACTTCTCAAGGAATACATGGATATATTTCCTTAAGAAGAAATATGAAGTCTTTGACAGGTTTAAAGAATTTAAGGCTCTGGTGGAAAACCAGACAGAGAAGAAGATAAAGGTGCTCAGGACAGATAATGGTGGAGAGTTTTGCAGCAAGGAATTTGAAGAATTCTGTAAGAAGTGTGGTATAGCACGGTAGAAGACTACTCCATACACACTTGAGCAAAATGGAGTTGCAGAAAGAATGAACAAGACGTTGATGGAAAGGGAAAAAATCCTGCTCAGTGGTGTCGGGTTAGGACAGGAATTCTGGGAAGAGGCGATGGAGACAACATGTTACCTGGTCAACAAATCACCTGCATTAGTGTTGGAGGATAAGACTCCATAAGAGGTATGGACTGGTAGGAAACCCTCTCTTTCACATCTGAGGGTATTTGGATGTGATGCATATGTACATGTTCCAAAGGAGAAATGAACCAAGTTGGATAGTAAATCTGAAAAGTGCATCTTTATTGGGTATAAGGATGGTTTAAAGGGTTATAAGCTTTGGAACCCAGTAACAAGGAACGTTGTGTACAGTCGAGATGTGGTGTTCAGAGAGGTAAAAGATGTTATTAAACATGAAGTCCAACCAAAGGAACATGAGAAGGTAGAGTTTGATCTTAAGGAGGAAGAATCAGACTCTACAACAGAGGAGGAATCAGAAGATGAAGAGCCACAAACTCTAGGTGCGAGAAGATCAGTTCGAGAAAGAAGGCAGCCAGAAAGGTATAGTCCATCTGCTTTCTGTTCAAATTTTGCTTTATCTGTTACTGATGATGATCCCAGAACTCTGAAGGAAAGAGTAGATTCAGAGGATGGCAAGCTCTGGAAAGAGGCCATGGTTGATGAAATGGCATCTTTGCACAAAAATGAAGCTTTGGATCTAGTGGAGTTGTCGGCTAGAAGGAAACCCATTGGCAAAAAATGGGTGTTCAAGAACGAGAAAAATGCAGAAGGAAAGGTGGAGAAATATAAAGCTTGGTTGGTAGCAAAAGGTTATTCCCAGGCACCGGGAATTGATTTTGGTGATATTTTTTCTCCTATTGCCAAGGTAGCTTCTATTAGATTACTTTTATCTGATGCTGTTGCTTTTGATTTTGAGGTAGAACAGATGGATGTGAACACAGCATTTCTTCACGGGGATCTCGAAGAGGAGATCTACATGAAGCAACCTGAAGGCTTTGCGGTGAAGGGTAAGAAAGAACTGGTATGCAAGTTAAAGAAGTCTCTGTATGGGTTAAAACAATCACCAAGGATGTGGTATAAGAAATTTGATACATTTATACGGGGACTTGGCTTCACCAGAAGCGAAGCAGATCACTGTGTGTATTTTAAATTAATTGGTGACTGTGTTATTTATCTGGTCTTGTATGTGGATGATATGTTGCTAGTTGGAAATGACAAAGAAATTATCCAGGATTTGAAGACCTAATTGTCCTCCAAATTTGACATGAAAGATCTTAGTGTTGCAAACTATATTTTGGGCATGGAAATTAAAAGAGATCGGGCAAAGAGAAAGCTCTGGTTAAACTAGAGGAAGTATGTCGAGACAATACTGCAGAGGTTTAATATGCAGGATAGTAAACCGGTGAAGGTTCCTATTCCTGTAGGTGTGAAGTTATCTGTTGAACAGTGTCCCAAGACACGAGAAGAGGAAGAGGACATGTCCTATGTTCCATATGCAAGTGCAGTCAGTAGCCTGATGTATGCAATAGTCTGTACTAGACCAGAAATTGCACATGCAGTGGGAATATTGAGTAGGTTTATGTCAAAACTAGGGAAGGAGCACTAGACAACAGTAAAGCAAGTTTTCAGGTATTTGTGTGGCACTAGTGATTATGGTTAGTGTTACCAAGGAAGACCAGGATTGGACAGAGTGTTGGATATTCATGGCTTTGTTGATGTAGACTGGGCTTGAGATCTGGATCAGAGAAGATCTATAAGTGGGTATGTGTTTAACCTATTTGGAGGTGTAGTCAATTAGATGAGTAAGAAACAATATGTAGTGGCACTATCAACTACAGAGGTAGAATACATAGCAGCCACTCATGCAAGCAAGGAAGCAGTTTGGTTGCAGAGATCGTGTTCAAGTATGGAGTTAGTACAGGGAGGTATAAGGATAGACTGTGACAACCAAAGTGAAATTTTCTTGGCAAAGAACCCTGCATATCATTCAAAGAAAAAGCACATTGATGTCCAGTATCATTTTGTGAGGGATATGATAGAAGACAAAAAGGTGTTGCCGGTAAAGGTGGACACTTTGAAGAATACTGCAGATGCATTGACAAATTTGTGAGCTCTGAGAATTCTCTTGGTGTAGAGTAACAATGGGCGTTGCAGGGCTGGATAAATGACTAAGCTCTCTTGTGGCCCCCTGTGGAAAGAAAAAAACAAGTGGGAGAATGTTGGGTTCTGTTATATTCTTTCCACGACTAGCCCACGTAGTTAACCGGTGGGTTAGAGGGGGGTGAAGCCCCCCCTTCATTGCACCGATTGCGTAGCGGGGGGGTCACAGGGGGTTTTAGGGGTGCAGGTAACCCCCCTCTATGGGGTCTGGGGCAACGCCCTGGATTTTTTTTTTTTTGGACCCTATATTAGGTTGGGCAGACCTACCTATGGTCTTTTGCATGATTTTCGCTCATGGTTTTGGATGCAATGGTTTTTGGTCCATGGTTTTGGACGCGATGGTTTTTGGTCCATGGTATTGGATGCTTCGACATGTATAAATATGTATTGTAAGATTGAAAGGAACATAATGAAAAATCAAGTTTGTAGTCCCGGTTTTGGAATCCAGGGGAAAATCTCTTTGTATATGTGTTTTATGTGTTATGCTCTCGCATTATTTATTTTCTATGTTTTATAATTCATATGCAGGTAATTTATGTATGGGGTTAAAACCTACACTTTCCAGCAACAACGCCCGTAGCGCAGGCTATAGTCTCACTCGAGGTAGTATTTGGGGATGCTAGAACTAGGTTTATGCATCGAGAGGGCTATGTGATGTGTTTCTGCAAAACTTAGGGCTTTATCTTAACCTTCACGAACCCTAGCCCTTGAAACCCAGAATTTACAGTAATTAACAATTAGCTGATTTATGTCCTTCACCATTTGTGCTAAACATCCATAACGTCATATAAATAAATAGATCTACGTCTTCACGAATCTATTAAGTACTTTTCCTGGTTAAATGCATTCAACAGATCATAAATACAGTAAATTCAGAGATAAGACAGTAATACACATATACACATGTAGTACTTCAAAATAGGCCTTTATTATGCTTTAGATCTTCAATTACAGCTCTTCCCAACCATGCGCACACAACTGTAGGGGCCCACGCACTCAGCTACGGACTTACCAAGGTCTCCGCACACACAGTTGCAGGAGCCTTCCCCTTCGCCCAAGTACAGAATAGATAAACTCAGACTCAAATCATGCACTTCTATTGCTTAGCTATCTTATGACTCTTCTATGACTTCCTTTTATATTCTTTTTCATTACAATACCATGGTCTATGAACCATGGGCGGGTCTCAAAACAGCTTGACTTTAACAAGCTAAGGGGCTTTGACCTTCCTAATGTTGGCATTATGATTCAGGTGTTGTCCTTGATGGCAAACCCATTCAGGTGATAAATCAAGAAGGACGCAGGAAATATGTTCAGCAAGTGCGTCCCCGCAGGTATACCATACAGAACCCGCGTCCAGGGACGCAGGCCAGCCGTTCAGGAGGTGCGTCCGCCCAGTGCACACATTTCAAGGCAAGAGAAAAGCACGTGGGGGTTTCTTGTGTGGTATCTAGCCGACGGTTTTGTGTTTCTATGGTGTCGGCTCGTGGTATTGTTCCATGTTTTGGGGAGAAGCTTGCCTATATAAAGCAGAGGAATTCATTTGGATTGTGCATCATCTTGGTTGAAGATCTTTTGGTGAGATCTAGTCCAGATCTATGAAGGCGAATCTTCTAATGGACTGTGATCTCTATGGCGCATGATCAGATCTGTGGATCTGAGTGTTTGGGTTGGTTCTGAAGTCCTCATATCTTTTATATCTGAAGGGACGCAGGTTCAGTGAAGGGAAAGTGCGCCGGGACGCAGTACAGTAAAAGCTCAGGTGCGTCTCTGAGGCAAAGGACGCGGCGCGACTGTGATATTGGGTGCGTCTCTGAGGCAAAGGACGCGGCGCGACTGTGTTATTGGGTGCGTCTCTGAAGAAAACGACGCGGCGCGATAGTGTTTCTGGGTGCGCCGGTCGCAGCAAAGCATAGAGGAACAGTGCGTCGGCACGCAGAACAGTGGAAGGTAGACTGCGTCCAGTCGCAGGTCACAGAAAGAAAATATGCGTCCCTGTCTTAAGATGATCTGTTGACTGTATATTTCTGTTCATAAGGTGTTCTGGGTTATTTCTGTAATTACTGATCTGATATCTGTAGTGGACTGTATCTGTTGTATACTTGTTGATCATTTGATTCTTCATGAAAAGAAGTAGGGGGTTGTAGCTCCCTTCCAGGAGAGACTGGAAAACGAGAGAGAGTTGTAGCTCTCTGCAGGTTGCAGCCTGCGTGCTGGTAAAGGACTGCACCAGTACAAAATCATTGTAAAAAGAATTTCTTGAAAGAAGATAGAGACATATTGCAGCAGGTGGTTTTCTCCCGCATTGGGTTTCCACCTTACATCTTGTGTTCTTTGGTGTGACTGTCTATTTTCTTTATTCATGCTCATTATTTATGGTACTGATATGCAAGAATAGTTCAAAAGATCAAATAAGGAAGATTTGGTAAATTGCTTGATAATACTGATTCACCCCCCCTCTCAGTATTATTTCCAACAATTGGTATCAGAGCAGGTCCTTCAGAAAAGCTTGATCGCTTGAAGGTAGATCGTTCATCATGAGCAACTACGAGAGAGAAGCATCAATCAGGCCACCAGTTTTTGATGGGACAAACTTCAATTATTGGAAGGTAAGAGTTACTGCATATCTTCAATCCCTTGGTACTGAAGTTTGGAACATTGTATAAACAGGCTATGCTTTTCCTTCAGCTACTCCTACAGATCCAGCTGAGAAAAAGACATATGAAACAAATGCAAAAGCAGTCAGTACTCTATTAGGAAGTATATCCCAAACAGAATTCATGAAGGTCATGCACTTCAAATCAGCAAAAGAGATATGGGACAAAATGATCACTAGCTATGAAGGAGATGAACAGGTAAAGGAAGCTAAACTTCAAACTCTCAGGATTCAATATGAGACTCTCAAGATGTATAATGATGAAAGTGTGGCTAATTATTTTCTTCGGGTAGATGAGATTGTTAATTGTATGAAAAATTTGGGTGAAGAAATAAAAGAGACTATAGTAGTTCAAAAGATTCTAAGATCATTATCCCCCAAGTTTGAATCTAAAGTATCTGCAATAGAAGAAAAGGAAAATCTCAAAGTTCTCACTATGTCTCAGCTACATGGAATTCTAACTGCTTATGAAATGAGAAAGGGAGGACCATCAGACAGAAGGGAGGCTGCTTTTAAAGCATCAGGCAAAGAAGATTACTATGAAGCAAGCCATGATCCAGAAGAAGAGGAAGAAGAATCAAATTTTGTCAGAAATCTTCAAAGGGGTTCTGGAAGGTTCAGAGGTAAGCTACCCTTCAAATGCTTTGCTTGTGGAAGAGTAGGTCATTATGCTGCAAAATGCTCTTATAAGGATAAAGGAAAGGAACCAGTTAGATGGAATAAGAAACAAAGCACAAATAAGAAAAGCTACTACACCCATGAAGATAGTGATGGCTTATCAAACAGTGATGAAGATGAACAAGGTAATAAATATAGGTTGTTAATGGCATTTGAAGATGATGATTATGAGGATGCTGTAGATGTGGATAACCTTTATGATGAAATTACTAGACTCAAGAGATGCATAGAAGAAAAGAACATGATTATTGATACTCTACAATTCCAAATTGATGAAAAGGAAAAACATCTTGAAAAATTAGAAGGTGAAATTGTTGGTCTTAGAAAAGAAATTGAGAAAACAAAAACTATTAATCTCAAGTTTGTCAAAGGATCTGAAACTTTGGATGAGATTATCAGTGTGCAGCGGTCTCCACTAAATAAGACAGGTTTGGGCTATAATGGAGAAACTTCTCAAGCATCCACTTCAAAAAGTTATCTTGATGCAGCAAGAAGAAATGAGCAAGAACACAAGGAAGATCATCAGGTAAAGCAGGGACAAATGTCAAACAGAAACTATCAGGGGCAATCCAGCTTAAGGGTGAACAAAAGCCACAACCAGCCACAGGTAAAATCTTCTCAATTTGGTTCAAGAATAGATGAAAATCGAAATTACAATCAGTTGGCTGGTAGATCCAATAATCACAGAAGCTTCTTCAATGGACAATGCTTTTCTTGCCATAACTTTGGTCACAAAGCAGCTCAATGTGTTGCGTATAAAACAATCATGACTAGGGAAGCTCAAAAACAAAGAAGTATGACAGGGGTTACAAAAAGGACCTATAACAACTTTTCAGCTCTTGAAAATGAAGTTGAATGTTCTATTTGCAATAATTTTGGACATAAAGACTTTGAATGCAGAAGCAGGTTTCCGGAAAGAAAGGTACAAGAGCAGAAAAAGGAACAAGCCTCAGGCGCCAAAACATGGAGAATAAAGGAACCTCAAACAGAAAGATGTGGGATAGCATTTTATGCAGAAGGACAAGAAAATCTATGGTACATTGACAGTGGATGTTCGAAGCATATGACAGGTGATAAAGAAAAACTTGAGTCTTATTCTAATTTAGAAAAGGGAAAGAAAGTCTCTTTTGGAAATGATACTCCTGCAACTATAAAAGGAAAAGGTATTGCTCCTTTAAAAGAAGATGTTAAGGCTGGAAATGTTTTGTTTGTTGATGGATTGAAGCATAATCTACTAAGTGTCAGCCAGATGTGTGATCAAAGAACCGAGGTTATATTCAGATCAAATGGATGCCTTGTTCGTGATCTTGATACAGGTAAAACAGTTCTCAAAGGAAAGAGAACTCCAAATAATCTATACATATTTGATGAAGGACAACAACAATGCTATCTAAGCAAGAATGAAGAGCACTGGTTATGGCATCGAAGGTTGGGACATCTAAGCTTCTCACAAATAAGGAAAGCTTGCAAATATCAGGCAGTTCGCGATCTTCCAGACATCAAAATTCCTGACAACACCATATGCAGATCATGTCAGTTTGGAAAACAAACCAGAACTAACTTTCCAGAGAAAGAAGGATCAGCCAGCATGCCTCTTGAGCTAGTACATACAGATGTATGTGGACCATTCAGAAAAAGAACACCTAGAGGAGAGGAATACTTGATATTATTTATTGACGATTTCTCCAGGTTTGTTTGGTTAGGACTTATGAAGCACAAAGATGAAGCATTCGAAAAATTCAAAACCTTCAAAGCCTTGGCTGAAAATGAATCAGGTCACAAAATTAAGTGCCTCAGATCTGACAGAGGTGGGGAATTTACTTCAAATGAATTTTTCGATTTCTGTGATGAACATGGGATAAGGAGAGAATTCTCTACAGCTAGAACGCCTCAGCAAAATGGAGTTGTTGAAAGAATGAACAGAACAATCCAACAAATGGCTCGTGCTATGCTTGATGAATCAGGAACCCCCGCAACCTTCTGGGGTGAGGCTGCACATACTGCGGTTATTATTCTCAACAAGACAAATGTCCGGGTGAACAGCACTCAAACCCCTCATGAGCTCTGGAGTGGTAAAACTCCTTCGATAAAGCACTTCAAAATCTTTGGGAGCAAATGCTATATCAAGAATACTGAGGAGCAGCTTGGCAAACTTGATCCTAGAGCAGATGAAGGCATTCTTCTTGGCTATTCTCCACATAGCAAAGCATACAAATGCTACAATAAAAGACTTGGCAGAATTGTTGACAGCATTGATGTAGTGGTTGATGAAAAGGGATATATTCCTAGGCAAATACATCGTGAAGACATCGAAGAAGATGAGAGCTACCCTCAAAGACAGAATGATGAAGAAGAAGAACCTCAAGAAGAATCTCACGAAGAAGCAGAAGAACGGACAAGAATAGAAGAAAAGACTCCATCCAGATATGTTCAGAAAAACCATCCAGAATCTCAGATCATGGGACAAAAAGAAGCAGGTATACAAACTAGAAGAACAGTTGCAGAAGCTTCAAGCTATTTGGCATTACTTTCCTCCACCGAACCACAAAATGTGAAAGAGGCATGCAAAGATGAATGTTGGGTGAAAGCAATGGATGAAGAACTTGAGCAAATCGAAAAGAACAACACTTGGGAGCTGGTTCCTAGACCAAAAGATAAGAATGTTATTGGAACAAAATGGGTCTTCAAAAATAAATTGAATGAAAATGGAGAAGTAATTAGAAACAAAGCTAGACTCGTTTGTAAAGGGTATGCGCAGCAAGAAGGAATAGACTTTGAAGAAACTTTTGCTCCTGTTGCAAGACTTGAGGCCATCCGAATGTTCCTTGCTCTCTCAAGTTTTCAGAACTTCAAAGTATTTCAAATGGATGTGAAATCAGCCTTTTTGAATGGAGACTTGGAAGAAGAAGTGTACATTGAACAGCCAGATGGGTTCATTCTTGGAAATGATCCAAATCTTGTATGCCGATTGAAAAAGGCTCTCTATGGTCTCAAACAAGCTCCAAGGGCTTGGTACTACCGGTTGGACAAATATCTTCATCAACAAGGTTTCTTAAAAGGTTCAGCAGATAGCAATCTGTATATAAAAGTTGAAAATGACAAATTGCTAATACTTGTTGTGTATGTAGATGACATTATTTTTGGCAGCAATGAAGAAGCTATGAGTCAAAGCTTTGCCTCAGTCATGCAGAAAGAATTTGAAATGTCCTTGCTAGGAGAACTGACATATTTCCTTGGTTTGCAAATCCAACAGAAGGAAGGAGGAATTTTTTTATCTCAAACCAAGTATCTCAAGCAGATTTTGAAGAAATATGGCATGGAAGATGCAAAACCAGTATGTACACCCATGGTCACAGGATGTAGTCTCAGTGCAAATGATGAATCTGCAGCAGTACATCAACCAACCTACAGATCTATGATTGGAAGTTTACTATATTTGACAGGTACCCGACCAGACATCATGCATGCAGTTGGAATAGTTGGAAGATTTCAGGCAAATCCAAAGGAGACTCATCTTCAAGCAGTGAAGAGAATTTTCAAATATCTTCAAGGGACTCAAAATTATGGCTTATGGTATCCTAGAGATACAGATCTCACTCTTCATGCTTACACAGATGCAGATTGGGCCGGAAGCGTGGATGACAGGAAAAGCACAAGTGGCGGTGCATTCTTTATGGGCTCCAGACTGGTATCTTGGTTCAGCAAGAAACAGAGTTCAATTGCCTTGTCTACAGCTGAAGCGGAATATGTTGCTGCTGCATCTTGTTGCACCCAACTTCTTTGGATGATGCAGACTTTGCAGGATTATCACATCACTTGTACACCTCCTATTCCTATCTTATGTGACAACACAAGTGCAATCAGCATCTCAAAGAATCCGGTTATGCATTCAAAAACCAAGCACATACCAATCAAGTACCATTTTCTCCGGGAACAAGTACTTGAACAGAAGGTCAAGTTGGAGTATGTTCCTTCTAAGGAACAAGTTGCTGATATTTTCACCAAACCGTTGCCCAGGGACACTTTTGAATACCTCAGGCAAAAGCTGGGGGTTGTTGATGCATCATCTTACTGTTGATCATCTTCCTATTGGTGGTATAGGCTCAGGGGGAGCACATAATGCATTGTTGGCATTATGGAGAAGGAGATCTTGGAAATAGCTGCAATATGTCTCTATCTCCTTCATGATGGATTTCTGGAGATGCATGAGCATAGGGGGAGCATACCCTTTGCCCTTGATGTCAAAGGGGGAGAATGAAGCTGAAGATTATGTGGTTGCCATCAAGTCCAAAGGGGGAGATTGTTGGCATTATGATTCAGGTGTTGTCCTTGATGGCAAACCCATTCAGGTGATAAATCAAGAAGGACGCAGGAAATATGTTCAGCAAGTGCGTCCCCGCAGGTATACCATACAGAACCCGCGTCCAGGGACGCAGGCCAGCCGTTCAGGAGGTGCGTCCGCCCAGTGCACACATTTCAAGGCAAGAGAAAAGCACGTGGGGGTTTCTTGTGTGGTATCTAGCCGACGGTTTTGTGTTTCTATGGTGTCGGCTCGTGGTATTGTTCCATGTTTTGGGGAGAAGCTTGCCTATATAAAGCAGAGGAATTCATTTGGATTGTGCATCATCTTGGTTGAAGATCTTTTGGTGAGATCTAGTCCAGATCTATGAAGGCGAATCTTCTAATGGACTGTGATCTCTATGGCGCATGATCAGATCTGTGGATCTGAGTGTTTGGGTTGGTTCTGAAGTCCTCATATCTTTTATATCTGAAGGGACGCAGGTTCAGTGAAGGGAAAGTGCGCCGGGACGCAGTACAGTAAAAGCTCAGGTGCGTCTCTGAGGCAAAGGACGCGACGCGACTGTGATATTGGGTGCGTCTCTGAGGCAAAGGACGTGGCGCGACTGTGTTATTGGGTGCGTCTCTGAAGAAAACGACGCGGCGCGATAGTGTTTCTGGGTGCGCCGGTCGCAGCAAAGCATAGAGGAACAGTGCGTCGGCACGCAGAACAGTGGAAGGTAGACTGCGTCCAGTCGCAGGTCACAGAAAGAAAATATGCGTCCCTGTCTTAAGATGATCTGTTGACTGTATATTTCTGTTCATAAGGTGTTCTGGGTTATTTCTGTAATTACTGATCTGATATCTGTAGTGGACTGTATCTGTTGTATACTTGTTGATCATTTGATTCTTCATGAAAAGAAGTAGGGGGTTGTAGCTCCCTTCCAGGAGAGACTGGAAAACGAGAGAGAGTTGTAGCTCTCTGCAGGTTGCAGCCTGCGTGCTGGTAAAGGACTGCACCAGTACAAAATCATTGTAAAAAGAATTTCTTGAAAGAAGATAGAGACATATTGCAGCAGGTGGTTTTCTCCCGCATTGGGTTTCCACCTTACATCTTGTGTTCTTTGGTGTGACTGTCTATTTTCTTTATTCATGCTCATTATTTATGGTACTGATATGCAAGAATAGTTCAAAAGATCAAATAAGGAAGATTTGGTAAATTGCTTGATAATACTGATTCACCCCCCCTCTCAGTATTATTTCCAACACCTAAAGCCCCTTTGATTCCTATCGACCTACGCTACTCGCACTCTGCTCCTCAAAATGCGGAGACTTTACAATAAATTTAACAAAACTTAACAAAATTGACCTAGGGGGTCCCATCACAACAAAAATACAAGACATGTTCACTTAAATTTTTCCCCACTATTTTTTGAGAGTACCTCATTATTTTTTATCACAAGCTTGAAGAGGATAGCATATGATTGTCATATAATTTCATCCTTCGAATGAATCCATCCTAGTAAGTTTTAACAAGCCCTAGGAAGGAGTAAGTCGAGGCTCGTCATGGTGACAAGTCCTGCATCGTTTAAGTTTTACATGTCCGACGGAGGGATAAATCAACATATTTTTCATTTTTAGATAGTTTGAAAAAGAGGCTAAAAGGAAACTCCAAAGGTCCCTTTTCGTAGATAGTCTCTCGAATCCGAAAAGGTAGAAAACAATATTCAAGGGAACCTCTTAGCCATGTGTGACCAAGGTATTCCTTTTTCGTACAATAGTCTATCTCAGTCCAAAAAAGGGTTAAAATTATACTGATCAAACGTCATTTCATTTACTTTAACGAGTTCGAAATGACAAGTACTCAACAATCTTTTCATATTTCAAGAGTTATAAAAGAGATGAAAGATACTCTAGGAGGTTTACTTTTGTTTTTTTTTCGAGGCCGAAAATGTGATAAAATAAAACTCATTAATTCAGCCAAAATTAATCATTTTCACCATTTATCCATGACTTGTTGCTACACAAGTGAACACACATTACCCATTTCGAGAAAAAATATTAAAAAATAAGCAAAAATGTGCCCTAAATGGTAAAAATATTTCAAAAAACTTATAAAAATTCAAAAAGTAAAATCACATTTACCATTTGACATTTGGTGATTTGGAGAGCACTTTTTACCCCAATTTCCCCTAATCTTAAGGCAAGGAGTGTGACCAATCTAGGACATCATTTGACGATCCATTTGCTATAGGTAAGAGATATGTCCTTCTTCTGCATTTCAGTTGTGTTTTTAAGTGTTTTCATACATATAGTAGATGGTAAGGAGGGTTTGAAAAAATGTTATGTCGAGGGTGATCAGCGCGGGTTTTACCCATCGGACCTGTGATGCTTTCCCTCTGCTCCATGGTGGGTTTGCACTAGAAGCGTAGAAAAATTCAGAAACATACACGCTGGCGCCGTGAAATAAAAATTTTCAAAAATCCTCCAAGATTAATGATGGTTAGTCAAATTTTCTTCCAAAGAATCTAATAAAGTATTTGTTTATGGATGTTCCATAGGTTATTCACTGGAAAATGGTGATTGAATGGAAGGAAAGAGGGCATGAAGCAAAAGATCATTGGGCAGCCCAAGATCCAAATTGCATAAGGGCTCTTCGAGATTGTGGACTACTTAAATTCTTCTATATCCCTGGGATTAGGACCCAGATTGAATTACTGCAACATTTAGTTGGATGGTGGGATGTAGACCACCAACTATTTATTATAGGAGACTAAGAACTCAAGATAGATATTGCAGACATCTATTTCATTACAAGTTTTTCCAGAAGGGGACAACAATTCAACTGTCTAGTTCTTGTATTGGGGGAGAGAGTACAAATATGCTGATAGCGAGACATTTCCCAGGCTCTCAGAAAACAAAGAGTGGGAAAATAGACATAAAAACTATCACAAATCTCCCACTGAGAACGATTCTTCATACCATGGCTCAAATAGCTGGAGCTCAGGCTCTACATGAAGCGAATAAATTTCACTTCCAGTATGCCATAGACTGCCTTAGTCCCATAGTATTTAACTCGTGTGAAGGGTTGTTGGTCAACATGAAATACCAACTCATAAAATGAAAGACAGGGAAATTGAAACAATTCGGCTATGGATCTATCTTGGTGATGTTCTTCCTAGAACATGTACCATTATTCAGGTATCAATGGATAGAGGTCAAAACTCCAGGGCCTAGGGATCCATGACTGCTGAGGTGGGGTGATCTGATGCCTCGCCATGGAGGTGGTCAGCAGATGTATTTCCCCCAACGTTCTTTGGATGGTTGCGACAACAGCTTATCATGGTAGATGATTGGGCTTATATTGGTATCGACTTTCAGGGAGATCCTGACCTCCCACTTCCACCTGGCACATAGTGGATTGATGCAGGTAAAAAACTATTTTTAGGTTTTTTCAAGTTTTTTTATGTTTTTGTTTTATGTGAACTGAGATTTGAGACTTATGATTTTTGCAGATGTTGGACCAGAGAGACCTCCAGGGGTTTCTCCGATAGCTAGGAGGGTGGCTCGGCAGATCGAGGAAGCACCCTATGAGGAGGGAGTTGATCTGATAGTAGAGGTGAAACGCAACCTGCAAGCATTGACAAGAGTTATTCCAGAGTATGCGTCTATTGATGAGGTGCCACTGCGATATTAGAGGCATACCATAGGAGTGCCAACTAGACTACGTCGTTTGTTGAACTGAGTTATCAAACCTATTTTGTGCTACCATGAGTACCATGTTAGAGGATAGCTAGATCTATATTTTTTATTTTCTGCACTTATGTAGGCTCGAGAAGCGATGTGTCTTAGAACACAAATTTTGATATTTTGATGTTACAGACATTTTTAAAACTATATGTGTGTGTGTGTGTGTGTGTTTTACCTGTTATATCTACTATTCCTACTATGTGATGGGTTTTCGTTTTACAAGCATCACAAATGTCTATCTAATACATGATTTGCCAATGTTTTCATTAATGTATTTAGATGTCTCAGAATATGTTGATAGGTAATGTAATCAAAATGTCTTTCCAAGAGACGAACACATAAGCACATCCTTAAAATATCAGGGTTGTTTACGGAATAATGCTCGTTTCATTATAATACAATGAGTTTTGAGTCAAGTTTAACAACTAATTCCCTAACACCAAGAGTAATAGCTTCCGATAATACTTTGACAATTTCACTATATTCAGTGATATTGTTAGTTCTACGACCTAGACATATGCCCTGTAAACAAACTAACTCACCATTAGCAGCATAGAGTTGCCGCGCAATGAAAGAGAGATTTCATGTATGACGGAAAATGCCATCAGTGAAACCAATATGAGGAAGAAGGTTTGTCAACATCTGCAAACCAAGTTGAACACGCGGTAAGCAGGGAAAACATGTTCACAAAAATGCAAAAATTCACACCAAAAGACAACACACTAATGAAACACACATTAATGTACAAGGTATCTATGCAAAACTTAGGCATAATATTTCTTGAGGTAGAGCCCATTGCGAGGCTCATACAAATGAATGCCACCATAGTCAACTAACTCGTATGCACCCTTTTGTAATACAATTTTAATGATATAGGGTCCATGCCACGTAGGCTCAAATTTCCCAGCTCCTAATTTTTCATTAGCCTGAGAATATAACAGGACTAATTAACCTTCTGCATATGCACGAGGGGTCACAATTTTTTCATACTGAATTTTAACTCGTTTTTTTTCTGAGACTCAGTTACTAATGCAGAAATTAAACAAGTCTCATCAAGACGTTATAAATAAAGTAATCGTTCTTCCTTCGGTGAAGTACCAGGAAGTAATTCAACAACTAGTTTTAAAGATGGGATCTCACATTCGATAGGTATGGTGGCTTCTAGTTAATAAAACAATTGAAAGGTGTGAATCCAATTTCCATTTTGGTAGTGGTTCGATATGCCCATAATGCTGAAAAAAGCATGAGATTCCAGTTCTTTTTGTGCATCCCAATGGTTCGTTGAAGAATTGTGACCAAAACTTTGTTAACAACTTCAACTTGGCCATTGGCCTATGGATAATACGGGGTTGAGCTATCGTGACATAAGACAAACTTGCAATGATTTCTGTCATCATCTAATTATGGAAATGGGAGCCATGGTCGGTGACTATGGCGTATGGTACACCAAACCGAGCTATGACATGGTGGAATAGAAACAAAGTCATAGTTTCACCATCAACATTGTAGGTAGGCATCGCATCAGCCCATTTTGTAAAATAATCAACAACAATGATGATGTATCCATGCCCCCTAGACAAGTTAGGGTTATAGGTCAAAGTCAATGCCCCATTTGCAAAATGGGCCAACGGTGATAACTAGGTTTAAAGGAGCAAGTAGGGTTCATTGTTTCCAGTTGTAAATCTGGCAAGCATGACATTTTTGGACTGCAAGATGAATTCTTTGAAAATAGAGGGCCAAAAAAATCGGTGCGAAGGATATTTTGAGCAGTAGCATATCCTGACAGGTGACTACCACAGGCTCGAGAGTGGAAGTCATTCAAAGCTTTCTCATCTTCCTCATGCGTCAGACACTGTCGAAGGGTTGAATCTACACCAAGTCAGTATAAGGTATCCCCAATAATGCGATAGGGTTGGGACTAGTACCGGATTCGGCGCCGCTCAGAGCAAGATAACTCTGATCGAAAGGTATGATTTTGGAGATATATGATGATATCTCCATACCACGGATCATGGGTGCTAATAAGGAAGAGAGATTTGCTTGGAATCAACTCATCAGATTCAGTAGTCGTGTTTGTAGAGGGAAAGTCACAAATTAATTCAGAAAAAACAAGTGATTTCTTCGACTTAGCCTTGGTGAACTCTAAGTCAAACTCTTGCAGGATGACAATCCATTTGGAGTATTTTCCCCCAAGCAACTAACGAGATAAATATAGGTCATGGGGTTGCAATCGGATATCACTACAGTTTTGCGTAAGAGAATATAGTGACGAAAACATTGGACAACATGAACTGCTGCCAATGCCAACTTTTCTACATGAGCATATTGAGTCTTAGCATCAAAAAGGTTATGACTCAAGTAATATATAACATGCTCATTTCCATCATCATCATCCTGAACCAACACCATACCAATGGTATTGTCAGTGACGGCCAAGTACAGGAGATAATCATGATGGTAATTCAGAGGATGCAACAAAGGTGCGCTAATGAGTGTGGTCTTTAAATAATCAAATGACTTATGATTAATTTCATCCAAATAAATGGGACTCCTTTCTTTCGAAGGCAAGTAAAACCCTTTGTAATCTTGAAATAATTAGGGACGAAACAACGAAGAAAGTTTTCCTTTCCCTACAAACTCTGGAGTTGATGTAAGGAAGATGGAGGTGGAAAATTGACAATGGCCTCCACCTTGAGAGGATCAATGCGGATGCCTTCTTTGGAGACTACGAAGCCTAAGAGATGACCTGATTTGACGCAAAAAACAAACTTATGAGGATTCAATCAAATATTATATTGTCGACAGTGAAGAAAAATCACCCGAAGGTGAGCTGGATGGTCTTGACGTTTAAGCGAGTGTGCGGGTAAATCGTCAAGATATGACTGAACCATATGTTTAATATCATGGAATGCATAAGACATAGACCATTGGAATGTTGCACCAACGTTTTTCAGGCCAAAAGGAATCTTTTTGTAGGCGAAATTCCCCCAAGGACAGATAAAGGCAGTCTTGTGTTGATCGACAGGAAGGATATTAATCTAATTATATCCATAGAATCCATCCATGAAGGAGAAAATTTCACTCCCAGCACATTCATCGATAATCTGGTCGATAAAGGGAGTAGGGTAATTATCCTTAGGACAGGCTTGATTGATATCTTGATAGTCAACACAGACTTGTATGGTTCCCTATTTCTTAGTTACCGAAACGATGTTGGAGACCCAATCTATCAGTGGAATAAGATAAATAAAGCCAACTTTTAGAAGTTTTTCAACTTCACCCTTAATGGTAGCTGCCTTCCTTGGGTGCACCAGACGAAGATGTTTTCACAGGTTTCACATCTAGATAGGTGGGAATCTCATGTACCACAATACTAGGATCGATGCCAGGCATCTCTTCATAAGACCAGGTGAAGACATCACAAAATTCTTTGAACAGGGATGTGTAATCTTTAATCTCATCAGGAGAATAAGAAGATCCCAGCTCAAAAAATATTTCCAGAACTTGACGAGGAAGGAAAAATCATATTGGAACCTAGAGAAATCATAGAAACAAGAACTCGACAGCTACGAAATCGATCAATTTTAGAGTATCTCATCAAGTGGAAGAACTTACCCGCTGAAAATTCCACATGGGAGGACAAGAATTTTATACAAAAGCATTAAGAACTACTCAAGCGTTGAGGACAACACTTTTTGAAGGAGAGGGGCATGTTAGGTCCCTATACTACTAGTGTAACCCCTTATTGTTATTAGTACAACCCCCTTATTATATTGTTGTGCTCATGTAGTCCCCATATTGTTATTATTGTGCCCCATAGAAGCCCACTATTGTTATTATTGTGCCCTTACATTATTATTGTTATGTCGGCTCTGATTATATTATGATCCCTTAGACTCCTATAAATAGAAAGGAGGTCTTGTCAATTGTATCATCCAAGAATTATTCATCTGTGTAATGTAAAGTAGGTTTCCCCCTCAAAGAGGCTTATTTTGAAGGCGTTTATCTCTCTTTTCTATCTTTTTGTGAGCTGGTTTCATAACAAATATTTTCGACAATACTAGGTTTAACCAATATTTCGATGGGTATAGTTTCCGAAATGTTCCCTAAATTACCTTCAGAAAACACTTCATGAACCAAGATAAGTGTCTGAAATGGAGTAGTCATTTTAGGAGAAAGTAAAGTACCTAGACAAGTAGGAATTGACCCAGGGTTAGGAACAAAAGAGGAATGATGATGAATATCATTCCAATGGGATTCTTCTAGAGACATGACTTCAGCAATGCTTTCATCAATCAGGAACGTCTCATTCAAAGGATCTTCGGAATCAGAAGAACCAAGCCAAGGAGTTTGTAGATACGAGTCTAGGGAAAATATCAATCGATCATGAGTTGTATATGCAGCTGCAGAATCCAAAAGGATATTTTTATAAGCTTTCTCAAATGGGCTAAGCGGCATGGCGTTGCCAAAACCATCGATCTTGTCAGGACTAGGAATGATCCATGGGTCATAATTAGATGATATCATGTTAATTGAGGCAATGTTGGAGGGAGGAGGAAGGAAAAAAGTTCCCATTAGGAAAGAGTCCTTGAAAAGGCATGCTCCAACACTTTTGTAAGGAATATTGCTTTTCCCAACATAAGGCACATTACCAGTTGAAGAATCAAAGTAAAAGAAAGCTAATTGATCAACAATGAAAATTTTCCTTTGGTGGGGAAAAAGGAGTACACGGAAAAGAGATGAGACCATAGAAAACATTTCATGAGTCCAACTCCGACCAAGTAAAACTTTGTAATTGAGATTGGCGTCAACAACCTAGACTTCCAAATAGATCATCTTTCCCTCCAATTGAATGGGTAAGGAGTTGAGAATACCGTATGGGTGGAGACCTCAACCATCAAATTATTCTAAAGTGTTTGGATACTAGTTGAGAAGAGGGGAACCAGTGAATTTCCAACATGATATGGACATGATGCTTGTGGAGGCTCCTTCATCAACAAAAATTATGTGGATAGTCTTGCCCATAATAACAACTTGAATGAAAAAAGAAAGTTGACGTGGTAGGCGAGTTACTTGGTTTTCGAGATCAAAAGTAATCAGATTGGAATCTATGGGATCAATTCCTCCAATAGCAGATATATAAGCCTTCCTTTGTGATGGACACATTTGAAGGACTTCCAAATCCAACATCATCGAGGGTGCTTGAGCCAAGTCTTCTACAATGTTGTAGTGTTGGGAAACTCGCACATTTCGGATTATAGGATGATTTCAGAAGAACACCTTTAGGGGATGGTTAGATTATGGAACCAGCGTTAGGTTTCTCGATATGGAGAGGACAAAAGTTGGGTGGAGTGGAGGAACAGGGTACATCAGTGGTATCTTTCTCCACTACAGGTTTCTCAGGAGGTGGATAATATTTTGATCTCGTGGCTACAAAAATATATTATGAGCCACTCATAAACACTTGATAGCTTCCAGAGGCTTGACCATGGGGTTGGTCTACCAATTTCATCTGCTGAGATAGGAAATTTTCCTTCAGCACAACTAGCATCCCTGTAGTGCATTTCAGAAGACACCTTACTTCGACATGTTGGGGGGAATCCTTAGTGTAATGATCTTCATCACAAATAAGGCAAGGATACTTAGGCTTTCGTTTAGGTGTGTCATCAGCTGACAATTTTTGGGAATCCTGTTTAGGGGTATCTTGTTTAGTTTTTCCTTTACCCTTCTTCTTGCCTTTCAAGGATTTATCTGTTTTGGTAGACTGGAAAAAAATTACCTCTAAGGCTTTACCGGGATTCTTAGGATTATCAACAGTATTAGGATTTTCAACGACTAGATTAGATTTAGGTTTTGAAGAGGTAGTCAGAGTACTACTAGACAATTGAGCCATAGATCCAATGATTCCATCAATAGGTGGTGAATCTATGGGTTTGGAAGATGCAGGGCTAGTCAAAGGTCGTTGGGCATGAGGTAAGAGTTCATATAATGTGCCAGATTGTGAATGAACCAAATCCAAATATTGGGAATGAGCAATGGCTTGTTCCTTAGTCACAAATCCACCCATGGCTATGTCTTTATCAATAGGAGGGATGAATGATTTAGTGAACCATTTAGTCAAAAGTTGATCCGGGATATCAAATTTGATGAGATGACACCTACTCCTCCATTCATAGATATGATCAAAGATGTGAGTAGGAGTTGTCTACTGCAAAGACATTAGGAGATGGGTTCTAGTTTCATATCGAACATGCAATTGAAATTGGGTGAGGAAATCCATAGCTAAAGTATTGAATTCTTGAAAAGCACCACAAGGGAGCTCAATATACCATTTGGCAACAGCGCCCGTTAAAGTGCACTGGAAAAGACGTAATCAAATAGAATCATCGACCCAAGAGTTAGAAGAACACCATAAGTGGTAAGTCATAATGTGTGCTTGGGGGTCTTCTCCAGATTTACCTTCAAATTTGGGGCAATCACTAGGAATTTTCGTTGGTACCAGAGGCCAATACGGTGAGTAGAGTATTGGATCATTCGTAGGCCTTGACACATTCGACAATTCCAACATTGCCAAAAATGGCAGTTGTGGGTTGTATGGAGTATAGGGTCTCGTGTATGTGAAAAACTGAGTATTCCAACCTTGATGAGTATGGGCATGCCCCGATTGTGGTGGATTTTGTCCATAAGGCGGTTGACCATATGGAGGTTGGCTATATGGAGGTTCACCATATGTAGGTTGTCTATATGGAGGTTGACCATAAGGAGGCTGACCATAAAGAGGTTGACCATACTGAGTCTGGTGACCATATTGGACGTATGGAGTTTGTGAAGAAAATTGGCCATACTGTTGTTGGTAAGGTCCTTGTTGCATCTGTTGCGACTGTGGCAACGGTTGTTGGTAAGATCCTTGTTGGGATTGGTAAGGAATATATTGCTTCAGTTGTGAGTAAGGTCCTTGCTAAGGTTGAATAGGAATTGGTTATTATGGTTGCTGATAAGGTCCCTATTGGGATTGGTAAGAAACCTATGGTTGTGGCTTCGGGTAACACACCTGTGGTTGTGGCTACATGTAGGACACCTGTGACTGTGGTTGTGGGTACGGTCCTTATTATGGTTGAATATGAATTTGAGGCTGTAGAGGAGGATTACCAGTCCCATAAGCATATTGTATTTGAGGACCATACTACATTTGAGGACATGCCTACTGATACGGAGTTTGGAGTTGTTGAGAGCCTATAGGAGTATAAGGTTGTTGGTAGGAAGGTTGAGTTAAAGGGACTTTATGACCTTGTAAAGGGGTCCCTATAACGTTTCCTGATACAGATGGAATAGATGTTCCACCTGGGTTAGAAACAATGCCAATGGGTTGATTTGCCCCCGGAGGGGGTGTATAGCTTCCACTAGAAGCAAGAGGCATGTAGGGTGGAGAATATTGCCCCCAAGACATGGGAACATATGAATTTGTATGTTGTCCACTTACATTAGGAACTGTAGTTACCATGGCTACAGTAGGAGGAGAAGAAATATTAAGAGGAACGTGTGTTTCACTTACTGACATTGTAGGTTGGGTAGGGGTCTGGGCAGTGACCGGCATGTTTGGGACAAATCAGTTGGTAGTAGGAGTGAGACCAGAGGACCAAATGGGATTGTGAAACAGTGAAGTGGTGCCAAATTTATTTGAAAAAGTATCGTCGAGAGAGTTATAACCCGACGGAACTAAGGGCATACTATTAGGAGGATGTGTACATGGACCGGTTGTCATGTAGGGAGAGAAAACATAAGGAAAGCCTTCGGGAGGAAGAAATGACAAAGGATCAATCTCCGTATTAGGAATTTGAGTTCCAAAAGTTTCCACTGGAACCCTACAGGTGGGTTATCACCTTTTGTTGCCATGATAGGGAACAGTTCTCGGTTGGGAACCCAAGTTGTTTTGGTAGAATTACTCAGAGGTACGTTGGGAGCATCAAATGGACTATACATATGTGGAGGTGATAAATACACATAAGAATCTGGTTCAAAGAGTGGATTAGGAGTAAAAAGCAAGAAATCTAAAATAGGTTGAGTATTTTCCAGAGGAGAGTCCTGTGTTGAGCCTACTGACTCTGGAGGTGGTTGAAAAGCAAGGGGTTAGATGCTTAGGACAAGACCAAGTTCGACTCCTTGGTTTTCAATAGATTCAGGCTCAACAGTATCAGAACCTACAACTCTAGATGAATCAGGTGCATTAGTATCTTCATTAATATTTGGGGTCTCGTTTCAAACTCTTGGTGGTTTTGCCATGATGTCTTTTTAGGAAATGAATCAGAAATGTGTGTTAGTGAATTCTTTGGGGTTAAATCCAATTTTACAATTAACCATTAATGTTTAAGGACAAAAGGAGGTTTTCGTTTCACGGGTAATTGATGATTTCGTGGTCGATTAATTTTATTATCAAAAAAGAAATAAATCAAAAAGTTGTAAAACTAGGCATGAGGGTTTACCAAGAAACCATGAACTACAATATACACATTGGCAGAACCAAGGACTTAACGTACGTCGTACAATCTCCCCGAATGTTGTGTTCTGTGTATCATGGTATACAAGGCAGCATACTTGGTTACCTGTGGCTTGATATCAACCTATATGGGGCTCCCAAAATATACGCTATGGTACATGGGAGTTCAGTCCGTAGTATCGTTGTCTAATGTGTAACCGTTCGATGAGAGTGTTCCCATTTACTTACCATGTGTGCAGCACCTCCGATATAGCTGAAATTACTGGAGAACGATTCTATATAGTTTCGTACGTGGAACGAGATTTCACCCCTGGGATACAACGCTGGAAAACAACGACAAGTCCTATGTTTAACGATGCCAAAACACTTCTTTAGCCTAGAAATTTAAATGTTTTTCGTTAATGACAAATTCTCCTTAGGTTAATTGAAGTAATTTTTAAGTTGATCTTCAACTATGTTTCGGTTTTAAGTCTCAAAGATTGATGTCACCTGAACACCTATGATTCAACTAGCATGAAAAGGATTCTTTTTGATTTAATGAAAACTATCTAACATAAAGAAGAAGTTCACACACTGGTGCAACAATCAAGTATGCAATAAACAAATTCTCCTAACTGGAGATTTCACCTTCACTATTTCAATGAACCTAACAAAAGCAAAATGAGATACTATTCGTTAACATGCATCTACATGAATCTTTCACTTTCCCTTTGATTGCACTCACCAAAGTAAAATGGAATTCGATTCAAATTCACCTTCATGATTTTTTTTTTAATTTTTATTTTAAATGAATGATAATGCACTTCTTTCAGCATTCAGAATCAAGCAATGTGATCTATGCTCAATTATAAACCAAAAATGAAATTTCAATGCAAATTAACCTAATGCAATTTGAAAAATAAATTTTGAAGCAAAAGATAAAAAAAATACACATGTTGTTTCTTAATGATTTCCAAAAGAACAAACAATTCTTAATCAACAACAAAATCAGTATCCCAATGGCACAAACAAGCAACAAGCAATAAATCCAATTGACCTAAAACCCTAAGGACTCAATCAGACTTCACTTCCACTACTCCAAAGCAACAATATGGATTTTGCAAATCAACAAGAAAATCAGTCACAATCAGTCAAAATATTGACAAATCCAAAGCACAAAGAATAGGAGGATACCTCAAAGGTCAAGACACACTAGACCCTACTGAAAAAAACCCTAAAATTTCTCAAGTTTCAGGGATCAGGACGACTATGACAATCAAAACCCATGATGACAGGGCTTTCAGTGCTATTGTTATTGAAAAAATCATGCTGGCAGTGCCACTGTTCCAGGATAAACCACGTTGGATGAGAAAAACTTGGAAAAATAAAAAGAATTTCAAAAAGAAGTCCAAAATTAACACTCTAAGGAACTGATTACTCAAGATGCAGACCTATACAGAATCTAAATGACTGATGACTAAATGGTTGGCCAAATTGATCAAATAGACCAAACACAGAAAGGAGGTTAAAAGGCTATAGGCTCCCCAATGGAGTCACCATTTGTTGTGAAGACAATCCCTTCTACAAACAGAAGTGATCTCTCTAGTCCTATAAGAGGATCTAGCAACAAATTAGACAAACACGTGTAGACTTTCCTAGTTCATGTTGGAAAATACAAATTAAGACAGATGACCTACCTCACTCTGATGCTAAGCGCTCATTGATGTCGTCATTGATCTTCTTAATTCCAATTTCAATCCTCTTAACACTATTGTGGATGAGTACCTACAAGGAAGATCAAACAAAAGAGACAAGAACATACATAGCATAACTCATTCTAACATAAACTATATGACAGATCAAGGAATATCATACTAAATGAATAATGATTTATAAACTTATGGAAAGTAAAGGAGGCAAGCATACAACCATATGAGCCTTGATGTTGGAATCTTTCTTTGGATCAGTTTCCAAGTCCAAGAAAAAACCTTCAAGCACTCCTTCTCCTTAGTAAAATGGGTAGCATTTAGGAATAGTTTCAGCATAGGAATGCAACTAATCAATGACCAACCATTTGTGTATAGAAGGGATTTAATTTATACAAAAGGAGAGGGAGTTAGGGATCCAACAAAGGGGGAAGAAGGTCCACATCTTAAGGGGAAGATCCCTAAAGTTAGGATCAAGGACTCAAAATGGGAGAACTCAACCATATCCTTATTCAATAATATCCACCTCATCGTTCTCGAGGCTTCTAGTAAGAGAAGCTTCTCCTCAACTTTAGGAAAAACTGCAACAAGCCATCATCACGGACCAACAGTGGTGCAAAAAGCATTGATCTTGAAAACTAGGTTTTTAGGAAAAATTCTTCAAAACTCTCTTGGGGAAACTTTTCTTCCCTTCTTCAAGAATGCTTTTGTATGTGTTTCATGGTGAATACGATGACAACTTTCGTTATTTTGACGCTATAGGATATGGGATGGGAAGTGTGACAAAATAATGTGTAATGGAAGTCCAAAGGACACACATGAATATGAAGAGTCATGTAAAGTTGAAAAGTCATAGGAAGTTGAACAGTCATGTGGATAGTCAAAAAGCCACAAGGGGGAAGCATCACCCCTTGGTTATATATACCCCTAATTGTATGAGCAAAGGACCTTTTTACCTTGGTTCCTCCCACAAGGCATTAGAGATATCAGCTAGTTCTTTGAGGAGTAAGGAGTGGCTCCAATGTCCCACTACTGGGGCTAGTGATGTACATTGTAAACATGTGTCTTGGAACTTTTGCTTAATAAAAAAAGCCTTTAAGGCTAGCATGTTCTTCATGCATCGACTATGAATTATTGTAAGACTATTCTGTGGACGTCTTTATTTCATGTTTGCTTTCACATGTATTAAGATAGTTGAACTATTTCGGTTATTTTAGTGCTTATATTATCGAGAATGTGTTGTAATGGTTGTTATCGATGTCCCATCCTTGTCGACTATTCCGTGAGATACTAGACAGACCTTTCCTTCTTCGTTGGTTGTAACAACCATCGCATCCGTTGTGGACTATTTTGTTAAATGTTAGACGGGTACTTCTAGTTCATGTGTGTCTCTTCCTGAATAGTACTAATACCTCTCACTTAGAGGCTCACTTTTCTATCCCCCTTTACAGTAGAAGAACCTCCACATAGTTTCACTGCACACTCACCAAGCACACTCCCATTTCTTTTCAAAGGCACCATTACTTTACTCTCTTGTGATGTTAGCTAGAGCTAAGGAAAATCTTTAAGGATTTGGCAACCAAGCCTTTATAATAGATGGGACTCCTACACCAAAAGGTGTGAGGTCTGATTGGGACTTCATATCGGGGAGATCCCCCTGAATGTTGGCGGGTCCAACAACGTTAACACAATGGTTGAAGCTGAAGGTGGGAATTTTATTTTCCACACAATGATTACTAGTTGCAGCCTATATTTCTGGCAATAGTCACCCCAAAGCTAGATCCATGATCAAAGGGGATTTTTCAAGAAAACTCAGCTATAAATCATGCCCAACACTAAGAGTATGGGAATTTGTTTATTTCGGGTGGATTTTCATCTATGGAAAGAACTACGTGAATTCACCTTTCTGAGTGGCTTTTCAACCCAGAAATCAAAATTTGTACTTCGTCTCATTTATGTCATCCTAAGAGAGATCATTTTTCATCGTTAGAATGCTTTTTTATCATTTTTCCTGTGTGTCTCTTCATGTTACTCGTGGAACATTCTTCAATATATTTATTTCCAGCTACACATTTAATTAAGCAATGGTGCCAGATGTTAGCACCTAAATCTACCTCATGCTCAAGGAAGGCAGGTATAGGGTAACATCAAACCATGCTTAACCTGGTAGCTAACCCTACCAGGTTGGGAGAGGTCTCTCTCCTTGTCAATCTCAATTAGAATATTGGCAACTAGGGCTTGAGATGACTGAAATAAATGTTGATTTTAGGCTAGATATAGTAAATTAGGGTTTCTGGTTTGATTTTAGGTTTTGGTTGCTGGATCAATTGGAGAAGGCAGATTGGGTTCGGGAAATCAACTCAGGGATACAGTCATGTCTTGTGGGGCAAGGTAGACAAGGGTTTATGTACTAGCAATGGATTGAGATGGTAGAGTAAGACAACTGAGGAGTTGAGGAGGGCATAATAAACTATGAATCCTCTTCAAACAATGAAAACATTGAAAACTAAATGCATTCCCAAGACAAAGCACTGTAAATCTAGTGTATTTTGTCTATTCACCTTGATTCATTTAGTTGAGAAGAGAGTGAGAGATGTGGATACATATAAAACATCAGAAAAAACTCATTACAAAGAAGAAACAATACATAAACTCACTGTCACAATAATCCCACAAAAATAGCTGTGAAACATGGTTTTGTTCCTTGCCAAACTGCTGATACAAATGTTCAGTGAGTCCAGCACTTCTGCCAAAGTTCAACCTTTACAAATGAATCAAAAAGTACATGATATAGGCAAGGAAACTACTCAAGCTAGCTATCAGGGTCGAATCCATGAGAAAAGGGGTGGTTTCAACCGTATCTAAACTAAGAACAGGAATATAGGCAGTGGAACAGCTTGCCTCTAAAACCATGAAAACCAATTCATTCAGCTCAAAACCACCTTTGACTTGATGTATCTACCCTATTAAGTGTTTTACATCCATAATTAGATCAAATTACATCATTTACCATGCTAATTTCACCAAGAGAGCAAGAAAAAGTCAATTGTAGAACTAGGCGAAATCTGGAAAATCAGGCAAAACTGGCAAAATTCCTCCTATGTGCAGTGCCACTGATCCTATGCGTAGCGCTTTTTCAAGGCCAATTTTGGAATGCTTCCCGGAGTCCAAATCAAGTGTGAGATAGCTCATTGGAAATCTTGATGAGTCTACTTTCTGCAACAACTTGAATTTCTAAATTTGGAGTCCATTTGCCCCTCCAAAAATTGATTCTCCCAAGACTGCTTCCTGTGTGGAAAAAAAGTGGCAAAGTGGGCACTTTTTGGGTGTTTTTTGCCCTTTTGGAGACCTAGAACTTGTCCAAAATTCTCAGAGATTTCTGAGCTTCCATATTTTTCCATGCTGATTCCAAAAATATAAACTTTTTTGCAAATGGATGCCCCCAACGAAAGCACAACGCCATCGTTGAAAAAGCCTGTTTTTTACATTAAAAATTTCAAAATTGACAAAAAATTCTCCAAATTTCTTGAAATTTGGCATGATTGACCCTTGTCAAGTACTTTGATGATACAATGATGCTTCAGCCAAGATTTCGAGTTTATCTTGCTCTTTTTTGCTCCTCAAAGCTCTTTTTATCTTGGCCTTTAGCCTTTTCACCCTTGTTTTGCAAATTTTTTTCCGGGTTAGGTAGTGATGGGCCATATGGCACAACATTTTATTCTCTTTGTTGGCTTTCTCAAGCATCTTCTCCAGGTGAATTTTCGCCCTCTCCAACCATGATTCTCGGTCATCCTCAATTTCTTGCTCAAGGGAGGTCATCTTGATCTTTCTCTTCTTTACCATTTGCCTATTTTCCCTAATCATTTGCAGCTCCATAATAGCTTGTTTATCTGTCAGTTGCTTGTTTTCCTGCTCAAGAAGGTTGATGATCCATTTGGCCCTCTCAAGGTTAAGTGATAAGGCTTGTATTTCAGCCTCCTTCTCCTTGATGATCAGTCTTGAGCTTTGAGAGCCCAAATCAGTGACATCCTCCTCAATCAAAAAAAAATCCCTGTCTTGCCCTTCAGTAGGGACCTCCTCATGCATCTCTTGTTTCCCTTTGTCTTTGCTCTTTGATTGTTGGTCAACCTGTATAGATGGAGAAGAAGGCAAAGCGCCTTTCACCCCTGGTGAAGATAACATTTTCCTGTGGTCTGCTAAAGAAAACGAGACCACTTCCACCTCTGGTTGAGATAGTACTCGCCTGGCAGTAGCAAAAAGCCTCTTGGTGCCTCTCTCATAGGTGACAAACACCGACACACCTGTAGTTTTAGTCTCATGAACACCTGGCTATCATGATGGCCCTCCTTCCTCTTGAGGCACTGATGGAATCACCTGAGGGCCTTTGAAAATATCATGGGCAATAAAAGTATCCCATGGTATGTTCAGCAAGCTTAGCTGATGCAAGACAATAATTTTAATCAGTGAGAAGTGGTAAATGTTGTTGAATTGTTGAGGAAAAGGTTTCCTTTGCACATAGAGAGCCATCTTCTCAATATTCTTGCATATAAAGTATGGGAGGTTCATCATCCTTACTCTTGTGAAATGCATCAACAACCTAATATGATATGTATATAACCGGGAAAACCTTCCTTCATAAGTGACATACTTGATGATGAGTTTCATGAGAGGAGCATAAGTGTTCTATAAATATTTGAAAGGAAAAACCCTGCTGATTTTCCTGTGATATCCAACCTTAATGTAAGGCTCATAATATTCTCTGCCCACATGCTGCCCCTTATTCCACTGTTCACCTACATTAGGGATGCCTGTTGCTGCTGAAATGGTGTCAGGTGTCAAGGTGAAAGAGACACTAGCAAGGTTCACCTAGCCATTGTGGAGATGAATAACAAACAACCTAGCAAGCTCATGATGAAATTTCACCCTCTCTACCATTTCACAAAACTGATAACAAGACTGGTGTTTAAAACTAGTTACAGCAAGAGGGCAAGCAAGTAATTCTATAAGAGTGGTGGGATCCTCCTGGATGATCTTTCCCCCTTTGTGTGGATTTCTTGGCACATGAGCTTCTCTGGAAGAATCACTGAGAGTTTCCTCTTCCCTCTCATAATCTGAATCTGTCTCCATGCTTATGAATTTGAAGTGAAAGCAGATGAGTATGAAGAGATTTTGAAATATGAGGTAAGTAGTGTGTATAAGGAAGTGAATGCTAGGAGGAAGGGTTTCTTTTGGGAAATGAGAGGAGTGAATGGTATTATGAATGTGGAATGAGGGGTTTGATAATGAAGTGGATGTAGTGAAGGAATAGGATGTGGGAGTTAGGGTTTGGGAATAGGGTATAGGGCTAGGGTTTGGTAAATGGGAGTGGGGTTTGGGAAGTGAATTTTGATTGATTTAGGGAGATGG
Organism: Pinus tabuliformis; assembly: GCA_031772625.1. Taxonomy (NCBI): domain Eukaryota; kingdom Viridiplantae; phylum Streptophyta; class Pinopsida; order Pinales; family Pinaceae; genus Pinus; species Pinus tabuliformis. Next base: position 88,880,805 of record CM062808.1, on the reverse strand, counting down.
AAAGGGATTTGACAAGCTCAATATGGATGGAGTGAGAAAGAAGAGAAAATGACTTTCAATAACTTGGGAGAGATAATTTAGCAACTAGCTAGGGTTTGTGTTAACCATTTAGCTAGGGTTTGCTCTCAAGAAAAACCAAATAAATCCAAGCCACCAAACATAACTTTCCTGAGCAAGGAGGAGTGTTTTACTTACTTGGAACAAGCATCAATTTGTTTTTTAGGAAGTTTGGAGGTGTTTTGAGGCAATTCTACTTCTTGTAGCAGGTGCACAACACCATGGAACAGGTGTGCAACGCCATACCAAAATTCAATAGAAATATTGCAACAGGTGCGCAGCGCCAGCAAAATGTCTGGATTTTTCCCCTGTTTTGCCTTCTTTCCTCAAAAACGCAATTTTCTCCCTTTGGTTCGTTCAATTTCAACAATGAAGACTTAAAACACATGAATTGGCTTTTATATCCCTCTCATTTAATTTTTCACTAACCAAGACCCACTTTTCTAATGTTTTGCCAGCTTTTTCAAAAATGCTCTTTTTCACTTACATTCTGACTTTTGCCTTTTTGCAGGTGGACTTATACATTGAATTTTTGTTGTAATGGCAGGAGTTGACTTTGTCACCAGGTCACCAGGAACAACTATTGAATACTTATTACATATAGAAACATTTAAATTACATGAAATTTTTACAATAATGGAAAAACTCTGTTTTCACCTCAAAACAAAGTTTTGAGGTAAAAAAGATTTATTGAGCATATCAGAAGTAAATTTATGATTTTATGAACTTATTTATCCTCCTCATGTGCCTACTGACCTTTTTATTCAAATTTGGATGACCGTGATGACAAACCTTAAGACCTAGTGAAACTAAACCCTAGGACTGGTTAAAAATGAAATGGAACTGATTATGAACAACTGAAAAGATGTTTGAACAAGTCAGCAGGTATATGACATGAGGGAAACTGAAATGAAACCTCTACCATCAGATGATCCATGACCTAATGGAATGCAGCTGATTGAATGAGACACCTAACATGAATGCAAAAGAGCAATTTGATCACTGAGGGAAGTGTGAAGACACTGACACTAACACCAGCTAAGACCACTCAGGCTTTTCTTCCTTTTTCCTTGGATTATGGATCTATGGTCCCACTCTTCATGTCATTTAAATATATTTATAATCAATTATAATTAGAGTAAAATTACATTACAAAAATCTTGGGGAGTACACCATGGGTGTTACAAAGATTTTCTTCCATGTTATGATGATAGTTTTACTTCCCAACCAATTCCATCAATATTTTTTCAATCTACAAGAAAAGGAGAAGGTCCCCCAAAAATGAAAGTATTGTACAAAAGTCCCCTCAATCTCCAAGGAAAGATTCATTCCTTGCCAAATATTTCCATGAAGAAGTTTCCCATGTTTTATGGAGATACTTGATAGGATGCAAAAAATCATTTAGTTAAGTTTGACAGTGCCTGTGACATTTATAATGTGTTTGAAGATGATGTTGTTTGCAGATTGTTTGTACTAACTCTACAAGGAAATGCTCGTGAACGATTTTATTCATTGTTGCATGGAACCATAAAAGCCTAAGATTAGTTGGCAGATTTATTTTTGAGAAAATTTCTTAAAGGAAAGACCCATATTTTTTTTTCTTGAGAATGGTTGAAATCTATATGAATAAAGAAGATATCATTAAATATTTCACATATATACATGAAAGTTCTTCATGAGAGTCCGCAAGAAATGTTTCTAGACAATTTCATTATTTTTATCTACTATGAAAATGCTTTACCTACAAATATGATATTTTTATTGAAGCAAGAGAAAATTTGCAATTGGAAAGAGTAATGTGGCAAGCTCAAGTCATTGAAGAAAACATTCATGCATGTGGTATTGATCTCTTAAACTTTCCAATATGACTTCAACAAAATAAAAAGGGGAATTTAGAAGAGAAATATGATAAAATATATGATTTTTTTTGCACATAAGATTGTGTTTATAAGGATGAAAGTGAAAAACATAATGTCTCAATTAAAGAAGAATACTAGTCACCACATGCTCCATAATTTTAAGGATGGATCTAATAAACTTCCACTAGATGCACCTAAATAAATTCAATATGGTCAAGATGAAAATGTTGCAATGGATTCTTAAAGGACACAATTAGATTATATAAAGTCAAAAGAAGAATATCAACCTAAAATTCTAAAGATACATCTACAACGAGAGGGATGGATGTTATTTTCTTATTTTCGAAGAAAACAAGATTTTTGACAAACAACAAGAACCAATCATCCAGTCTCCATGGATTTTCAACATCAATTCATTGTTTTGTATTAGCCATAGAAAAATTGTTTTTTCTTGACGAAGGTGTATATTTGGAACGTTTCCAATAAACAAATACTTCCAAGAATAATTGACTGCAAGTATATAAGTTTGTTATGTACATGGCTCCATTAGAAGTCTACTTATACATGAGAGTTACCATTGTATCCAAGTATGTTAGGGTAGGCAAATTTTGTATATAATTTTGTTATTTTAGTCATTTTTTTCTAATAATCATTTGGGATGAATCCATAACCAAATGGAAAAGACAACTAGTTAGATTATGGTGTTCTTAGCAACCCATAGGGGGTCATAATCATACAGTTGGAGCTGAATGTTGATGTGTTTCCAGGTTACATATAAATTAGAGAGATTCTAAAATAACAAGCTTTCAGTCAATTTTAATGTTGCAAATCTTCTTCACACAAATCCAACAAGAATGGTTTATCTTTTAAAAAGAGAGAAGAATAGAAAACATACAAGAAAGAAATAAATTGTTCACATTGATCTTCTCAATAGATATCCTATTGGACACAACCCAACTTGGTCCAAGTTTTGGTCAAAAATATTCATTTTAGGGAGCGGAGCGTGTGGTACCGTGGAGCTATATACCACTTGGAGTTTTGCGGGCTTCGAGGTGGGTTGAAGACCCTTCTTTTTGTAACGCGTTTTTGGGAAATAGTTTCTTGTTTTTGGGAGAACCATGGTATATGGACCACGGTATTTTTTATGTAATTAGTATATAAAGAGAAAAGATGTAAGTCAAGAATAACATGAGCAATTATATAATACAAGAATAAGTGAATATCTCTATCTTTATTTGGGTCTTTAAGGAAAGGTTTCGTAGCTGAGTGTGCAAAGGCCTAAAGTCTGCAGTTGAGTGTGTAGACACCTGCAGCTAGGAGCGTAGATTGAAGGGATTGTACTCTGTTTCAAAGAATTAATACAAAGAAGTATAGATTTGATGGGCATATCTTATGTATGATTTTTATGTATATTTTCTTTATGTTCAGTATTTTGTTTATATTTTACTTCCAAGCGGTATTGTTTAAATTTTTTTATGACATGGTTAAGTAGATGATTCAAGTACTGCAAAGTAAAGAATAAAGTATTAAGAAAAATAAAAGTAAAAATAGAATAAAAGTGCCACATCGTAGTATCCCTAAAGGCTGCAAAACTATGGTTTTGCAACTTCCCATAGTCCCTTCGGGTGAGACTGCGGCCTGTTTGTAGGTCGTTGCCGAAAGGGTTAGTGATTTAGGGATTTGTTGGTGCGTAATAAAGGATCGAACCTAGGTCAGGCCCAAACAAACCAAAAAATGGTTCTGTTGCTGGGACCGGGATCTTTTTGAGGGATATGTTTATGTGGCATCCATAGAAAAAGGAAATCTAAGAGTGGGTATAAAAGAAGGAACGTGAATTTGCAGATCAGAAGAATAGAAACCCTCGACTGTCATCTAAAAGGTGGTTACAGAAGTATATTCTTGAAGAAAAATATGAAATTTTCTTCGGTTCATTTCATGTGGAGTTGTACGAGTGGAATTCAAGGTTGACTGAGAGAAAAAATTGTTTTAAAGGAGACGAACCTAAGCATTGGACTCCTGAATTGATATGGGGACTCAAGAACAGTGATAACAAAATTTCAAGAGTTGTTGACTTCTTGATTGATAACATCTTGGGAGGATTTATTACTAAGTTCACAGTAGACTTGACTATGTCCTACAGCAAAGTCGAGCGACAATTTTTCAAATGATTGGGAGGTAAGTACTTGAGATCTTTAAACTCTGGATTAAGATGCTTTTGTGTGAAAAGGGAGTTCTATGAATGTAGTCAGATTAGTAGATTACTTATGTTTGGAAAAAGATCTGAAGAAGAGACTCGAACAACGTGAAGTGGGAAAAGTTATAGAATAAACACTAAAAAGAGATCTTATGGCCAAGATCCAAAGACTTTCATAGAGACTGACTATAGCCTATGCTGAGTGAATCTGAAATTGAAGAAAGCCCCCCTGAGAACCTTGAAGTAACGCCATAGTATTCACCATTTCAACCTGAAAGTTCATCAAAGCTAGAATCTAGCAATAGTGAGTGAAATTTTGGTTTCCTTGGCCCCCTAATCTCCCTAACCCCCATCCCCCTCTCCCTCCCCTTCCCCCCTCCCCCTCCAAAAAGGAACATGGCAAATGACATTAAGCTACCCGTGTTTAAAGGAACTGGATCAGAGGATCCGAAGCAATTATGGTTCTTATGCGAAGCAGTGTGGACATAAAAACATGTCCATGATGAAAATATAAAGAAGGCGGAGCTCGTCACGACATTCTGAGATCTAGCGTTGACATGGTACATGAAGTATTTGAGCAATCAGATCATATCATACATAGATATTAAAACAATGCTGGTAAAGGAATTTAAAAATTTGAAATATGAGTCTCGGTGTATCATAGAGTTAAAGGAGATCAAACAAAGGTCAACTGAGTCTGTTTGGGAATTCAATAAAATATTCAAAGTATTAATGGATCAGGTGAGCTTTGACATAGCTCCGCAGCAGCATAAGGAATGGTTCATATCTGCGTTGGTGCCACACATCAGATTACCTTTGACACAACAGAACATAGAAACTCAAGATGAATGTTTCGAACTGGCGATGAAATTAGAAGCTTCGTCGATAGGAGATACCAATGCGGGTATGCAGCAGATTCAAAGTCAGCTCGAAAATTTGACCCTGCAGTTACTAGATATGAAGAAAAGTAAAGAAGTTCGTGAAGAACTATGGTGTACAAAGTGTAAATCAAAAGGCCACTCTAAAGAGAAATTCCCTCTCTTCAGAAATTACATGGCTAGTGGAGCACCTAATCCTTTGAATGTCAGATCCAGCTTATGGTGTGAGATATGTAGAACTAGAGGTGAACATCACTCTGAATATTTTTATTTGTTGCAAAAATATGTGCAGACTCCAAAGAATTTATTTTGCAAGTTCTGTAAATCGGTGGGACATGATGAAAATAACTGTCGAACTTATCAATTAATGATGGATCATGGTGTTGAAACATATATAATGCAAGATGAGGAGAAAGGACATGAAGGATGTGGACAATGTGGCGGTCAAGGTAGCTATCAAGGAAGAGTTCAAGGTGGTGGATTTGGTCGAGGTCATGGACATATTATCTGCTACAACTGTGGGTAGGCAAGTCACTTCGCAAGAGACTATCAGAATCCTACAATGACGCGTAAGTATTGCAAATCGTTTGATCATGTAATTGAGGAGTGTCTAGTACTTATAGAAAAAATGCAATAAAAGAAAAACCAATAGCTGACACAAAACATTTAGATGATTATTGTGGAACCGAGGACTGATGAACCTCGCATTAATATTATAACAAGGAGTCAAGCTGTGACTAGAGGTGATAAAGAAGATGAAAAGAAGGAAGATGAAGCCACATGGGCAAGAGAAAGCTCCTACAGTTGATGTTCAGAAGGAAAAAGAAGTGTTTATGGAGGCAGGGCGAAGCTTTATGGGTGTTGGAGCTTCGAACTCTAGCACGCAGCTAACACCAATGTAGAAGAATAAATGTGACACAATAGCAGTTGTGACACAAGATATGGATCCAAGTATTTTAAAGTCTTTCATACAAACTTGTATGAAGTTTCTAAGAAACCAGAAAGTTGTAGAAGGGCTGCATGAATTGATATATTTCTGCTCTTCTAAAAAATTACCATGGAGTGAGTTACGCGTAGTTAAAAATTTAAATCAACATAAGAGGAGGTCTGGAAAAGAAATGAGACTCACTACGCAAATTGGAGAATATGACATGGATCAGGTTATTATGGATTTAGGATCTAATGCCAATGTTTTACCAAAGAAGTCATGGGAATTGATGGGTAAGTCAAAGTTACAATGGTCACCAATTCAGTTGATAATGGCCAATCAGAAGAAGATCCTCCTTAGTAAGACTATCTGGTGTGGTAGTAGACATTGAAGGAGTTCGCACTATTGCAGACTTTGAAGTGATAGAAATTGTGGATGACAGCAACCCCTATCCAACATTGCTTGGACTAGATTGGGAATTTGATAATCTGGCTATAATCAACTTAAATAAAATACAAATGGTATTTGAAAAGGACAACATGAGATAAATTTTTCCATTAGGCCCATCAGAAGTGGTGAGGTATATAGAGCCTATCAGAGATGAGTATTGTGCAACAGATATAGATAATATCTATCAATTGACAACCAAAGAAGAGGAATGGATTAACCCCACTGCAGATGGAAAATTGAGTTTGGAATAAGGCAGTTCTTGTACTTCATATTCGGAAGAAGAATTGAAAATTAGTAGAATAAGCTACTTGAATTGTCTACAAGGCGATGTGCAAGGATAACTAAATCACTTGATTGTATAACTTTTGAGGTATGTAATTTTCCTTACTATGATGGTTTGGGTAATGTAATCACTTTCCTTGATGATTATGAAATACAAATACCATAAGAGAAAAGGTTGTTAGCTTTGGATGTAGCCCTAAGATCCACCCCTGCTAGGTGGTGGGGTGCACATAAAAGAAATATAGGAGATTGGTCGCAGTGTCGAATATTAATGTGGATTAGGTTTGGTTCAATAAATACAAAAATAGTGGTAAAGTATGATGGTAAAGCTGACCCTAGGGAGCATATTCACTGATGCACTAAAGTATGGGAAGAAATTCCATAACTAGAATGGGTACACAGGTTTATCCACACATTAGAGACAACTAGAAACATAACTGCGCCATGGTACTGTAAATTGGGCAGATTTGGTTGAAGCAATTATATTAACATTCAATTTTGAAGATGATTTTCCATGCGTAGACTCGGCTTTTCAGATAGTCAGAGAGAAGATCTTTGGGAATGTGACTTCGTTGACATGGTAGCAACCAGATTGGACTGTGCAGCTAGAACATGCACTAGAATGCTATAACATTATTGCAGAAAAATATGAATATTCACGCAACATTGACATAGCATAATCAGAAGGACATCATGAATTCAATGGACCTGACCTAGAAATACCAGATATAGCGAAGCCTGTCAAGACAAAGAAGGTGAATAGAGGACCAAGAGAGGAACCGAAGTTCACAACGATTGGAGATTATTGGGATGAAGATATAGTTAGTAAATTTACAGAGTTGCTACATGAATACCATGAGCTATTCTATACAAAAGTTTCAGACATGAAGGGCATATTAGGGGATCTGGGAGTCAAGAGGATTCCCCTTAAACCTGATGTGAAAAATGTAAAGCAAACACCCTATAGCTTAGACCCAAAATATAAGGAAAAGGAGAAAGAGGATTTAGATAAAATTATAGCAGTATGGATCATTGAACCTGTGGAAGAATCATAGTGGGTAAGTCCTATGGTGGTCCAGGAAAAGAATACTAAAGGATAAATAAGAATTTGTGTGGATTTAAGAAAATTAAATGATGCATATGTGCATGATCCCTTCCCTACACCCTTTACACATGAGGTGTTGGATAATGTAGGAGGACAGGAGGCCTATTCATTCACAAATGGATTTTTAGGATATCATCAGATAAGGATTGCACTACAAGATAGGCATAAGACCACATTTGCAATAGAGTGGAGCTCATATCAGTATACAATGATTCCTTTTGTGTTGAAGAGTGCCCCTGCTTTATTTTTTAGAGTTGTGGTCGCAACATTCAAGGAGTACATACACAAATTCTTGGAGGTACACTTTGATGATTGGACAGTCTTTGGACTATTGAAAAATCATGTTGCAAGTTTAAGGCTTATGTTGGACATATGTAGGTAGCACCATATCTCTTTGAACTTAAAGAAATGTATATTTTGTGTGACTTTTGGCATACTATTGGGGCATGTTGTGTGCAAGCAGGGTTTGATGGTGGATCCCGCAAAGATAGTTGTTATTTGAACTTACCTCCACCAAAAAAAGTGAGACAGTTGCGCACTACATTGGGACACACTAGATATTACAGAAAAATCATTAAGGGGTTTGCGCAGATAACTGCATCAATGGAGAAGCTATTGGGAATCACAATTTTTGTTAAACCAAAACCCACAGGTGTTATTCAACGATCGTATCACCAGAGATAAGGATCCATGAGAGGCATTTAGTCCATGTCATGAAACACACAAGGAGCGTTGGTTTATCCAATGTCCAACAACCTCCCCCCCAACGTGAGTTGGGTGTGTATCAAACTTGTAACCTGGCTCGGATACCACTTGTTGGGAATCATGATTGTCGTTAAACCAAAACCCGTAGGTGTTAGTCAACGATCATATCGCCAGAGATAAGTATCCACGAGAGGTGATTAGTCCATGTCATGAAACACATGGGGAGCGTTGGTTTATCCAATGTCCAACAAAATCTATTGAACAAAGATGTGACCTTTCAATGGAATGAAGAATGCCATAAAAGTCTTGATATATTGAAAGAAAAGATGGTAATTGTGCCTATATTGGTTTTCTTGGACTGGAATAAGGAGTTTCATGTTCATGTAGATGCATCTTGCACAACTTTGGGAATAGCATTGGCATAGCTTGGTGTAGGATAAATTGATCACCCTATATCTTTTGTAAGCATGAAGTTGTCTAAGGCAGAGAAGAACTATACTACCACAGAAAGAGAAGGCTTGGCTATGGTATATGCATTGCATAAATTTAGACATTATTTGTTGGAATCACATTTTAAGATGTTCACAAATAATTATTCATTGAAATATCTAGTGAATAAACCTGTCGTAGGAGGGAAATTTTGTAGATGGTTATTGTTGTTTCAAGAGTACATTTTTGAAGTGGTTGTTAAACCAGGAAGGTTGAATGTCAAGCCTGATCATCTATCAAGGTTAGAAACAGGGGAAGAACCAACAAGCATTGAAGATAACATTCTCGACGCGCATTTTTTTGCAATAAATATTGTAGATGATCACTTCGTAGACATTATTCACTTTTTGGCTATAGGAATGGCCCCTGTGGAGTACACTACGCGGTAGAAGAAGGAATTGGTGGTAAAAGAAGCTAATTTTCCATTGATTGCAGGAAATTTTTATAATATGGGATGAGATGAAATACTGCACAGGTGTGTCCCCGAACATGAAAGACAAACTATTTTGGCATAAGCTCATGGATGTGTAGCCAGTGGACATTATACAGCAAAGGCTACTGCGTAGAAGGTCTTAAGAGCAAGCTTATGGTGGCCCACACTACACAAGAATGCAAAGGAGTATTGTCAAGTATGTCAGAGAACTCAGAAGCCATCAAGGAGGGATGAAATGCCATTATTGCCATAGGTGACATTCCATGTCTTTGACAAATGAGCCATTGATTTTGTTGGACCTATAAACCCACCAGGGAAGAAAAATAGTGTGAGGTATATAATCATAGCAACTTATTATTTGATGAGGTGGGATGAGGCACAAGAAATAAAGGGTTGCATCCCATAAACTACTGTGAAGTTCATTTTAGAGTATATTTTGTCCATATTTGGGTGTCCAAAGTTTTTGATGAGTGATCAAGGATCAAATTTCCTTAATAAAACCATTGAGGCGTTGATTGAATAATTCCAGGTGTATCATCAAAAGAGAACTCCATATCACCCTCAGGAAAATGGCACAGTTGAAGCTTTTAACAAGATCTTAGAGAATGCATTGACCAAAATATGCAATGTGAACAAAGATGATTGGGATCTGAGAATTCAAGCGGTGTTATGGGCTTATAGAACCACATGCAAGAAGATGACAGGCCAGACACCTTTCAGATTGGTTTATGGGCAAGAAGTTGTGATGCCCATGGAGTATATTGTGCTAAGCTTAAGGATTGTAGCCTTTACAAACATGGACAACCCAGACATAATGAAGGAAAGAATGACGCAATTGCTCGCATTAGAGGAAGACATATTTATAGTAGGATTTCATTAGCAGGTGCAGAAAGCGAGAGAAAAAACTTGGCATGACCGACATATCAAGTAGAAGACATTCCAGGAAGGAAATATTGTCCTTCTATATGACAGTAAGTTTGCAAAGTTCCCAGGAAATTTTAAAATGCATTAGGTGGGTCCCTATATCATCAAGAATATCATGGATGGAGGCACAATTCAGCTGGTGAAGTTGAATGGAGAATTGATACTAGGGAGGGTGAATGGAAGCAGGTTGAAACTGTATAGGGACAACCCTGCCATGGTAGCTTCGCTATGAAAAGGAAGGAGGAAAGGCTTAGTGCCACTTGCAATTGAAATTGGGCACTGGACTATAAACTACGCTGCAGAAAAGAGATTCAATGTAGGAATATTACTTCGTGACAATTAGAGGTATGTCAAGGTTCGTAAGCTTGTTATAATGAAAGGTGCGTCGAATTTCACCGGAAATATGACTGTTAAAACAGAAACTGGCTGTTGGAAGAGCGAAAAACTGCATTTATGGAGAAAGGTTGGAAAGGATCTAGGGACAGATATGCAGTTAATAAACATAACCCAAGCAAGATCTAGGATAATGATGAGGTTAGAAAATCAAGAGTGTTATAAAAGGTCAAGTCCCACCATGATTTTGGCACTTTGTTGGCTGAGAGCTCAAAAGCCTGCTAAGTATTGAGAAATTGCAGTTGCGCTACTGTATGAACACTGAAGAGCTCATTTGATTATTTGAAGAGAAAGGTATAGAAGGGGTTATGGTAGCTACAACACCATCTGGTACACCCGCAGCATCACCCATCTTGCAACGAATATCGCCAAGGAAAAAGACAACTCTGGAGCAGAGAACCAAGAAGAAGAAAGATAAGAAGTCGAAGAAGTCGGTTGAACCACAGACAAAAGCCCAACATGTAAGAGACAGTGAAGAGGAAATAGAACACCAGAAGATGGAGATAGATAGCACAACGATTTCGTCCCCTCTGCCATCGTATTTTCCACTGAGAAAACCCATTGCCAAACCAATAAAAGATAATAAGGATGTAAAGTATGGAACCTTACACTGCTGTTACCAGAAAACATACCATTTGAAGGAGAATTTCTCAGAAAAAACCGTAGTTGAAGTTCGAGGATTATGACTTCAACGACTACAACAAATACCTGCAATTCGCACCAAGGAAGTACCTAAAACATGTCCATTATCCAGAAAACGGAGTGACAATATTGGTACCACATTAGTGGGCGAAAGGATTGGAGCAATCAGGCTTATTGAACATGTTGAACGTGCCATAGTTTAGCATAAGTACACCGAAAACAACCCACGTCAGACAATTGCTCGTGCTGGTGCATGACGGATGCCTCTAGATGGGAAAGAGGATCCCCATTGACAAGATGCTGATATGGCGAATTACCAGGTTGCCATACTAAGGAAGAGACCCCTGTTGAGATTGCAACAAGATGATGGAGCTTAGTGAAAAGAGTCGCCTTCACTAAGTGGGCCCGCAGGCTATTTTTGGCGCAAGTCTATTTTTAGACTATGTCTATTTTTAGACATATGGATCATGTCTATGTTTATGGATGATTGATCAAGTTGGGAAAAATAGATGGACTTCTATTTTTGATGAAAGTGTGAGTGATCACAGTGTGAGTGATCAAGTCTATTTTTAGACTGGCTGTCAAAAATAGAAAAGTCAAATATTATTATCTCACAATAATATTTGGACTATAAACTTAATCTTATTCTCTTGGAGCACTTCAGTTTGAGCTACGGAAGTGGCACATGCAGCTGTCAGAAGGAAATTCGTTTTTCTTATGAGTCAGTTGAGTTGTTGCATGCATGACTTCAGTTAGAACTCAAGTGAGTTGAGTTTAGTGGACTGGAGGTACAGTTGATGGAGTTGTGTTCAGTTTAACTTAGTTAAACTGGTTGTAGTTAGTATAACTACAGATAGACTAATGATGAGTTGTTAAACTAATTATTAACTCATAATACAACTAAAGAATACATCAGTTAACTCAGTTGCATGTCAGTGCATGTTCAGTTCAACAGGGACAAGTGGTAGAGAATCAGATTGCTATCAGTTGTGACTATAGTTGTGCACCAGATCTTGCACAATCAAAGGATTGAGTATGCCAATGAGTTTGCCCACGTATTTGGCCCGCATTTTAGCCTTTTCTCACGTCCACAAAGAGTGAGTGACTATTTTGCAGGTGAAAATCGAGTTTGGGAAGCAATTCTCATCAGTTCTTGAGTAGGTATTGAGCAGTGGAGGCAGGCAAGCAGTGGAAGAGATTTGGAGATCAGATCTGAGCTGTATTGTGTGTAACAGAGGTGGAGATACTTGTGAGAAGTATTATGTTGTGTAATGTTACATGACTCAATCATTAATATACAGATAGTTGGGGTTTTTAGTGAGATGCTTTCCCCATGATACATACTGTGTTAATGTGTGAATGCTCTTGATGTTTTATTGTTATTGATGCTGCTATATTCTTGATCAACGTAGAGGAGCTTATGTATTGTGTATGTTTTCCGCATTAGTACATGATCAGGATAATCTCTATTGAATATGTGTTAAATTATTCAAAATTTCTACATGGTATCAGAGCTAGATGATTTGTAGAAAAAATTTCTACATGGTATCAGAGCAGCTTAATTTGTAGAAGAGATTTTTACAGGATATCAAGCGAGGGTTGATCGGAAGCAGTTGAGTTTGGAGCTGGTGGAAAATCGAATTTGCAGCAGTGTTGTTGAAATGTCTTTCAATGGATTGCAAATGTTATTCCAAAGCAAGAGCGACCTGGCGCTCAAGGATAAACTCAGAAACAATAAAGGTGAGAATGGATCTTCATCAAAGGTATCTGATGAAGAGAATTGCGCTTTGGCTGCCAAAGCAAAGAAGGGGAAGAACAGGAAAGCTTCTCAGTCTTGTGCGAAAGGCAAGAAGCAGGATATGTCCAAAGTGAAGTGTTTTCACTGTCACCAGCATGGACACTATGCCACAAATTGTCCGCAGAAGAAGAAGAACAAGCAAGCTGCTGGATCTGCAGGGGGAGAGGCTTTAGCTTCTCAGTTTGAGCTTGATTTTTCATTGATCGCATGCTTGGTTTCAAGTGTGATGGGATCAGTGTGGTTCCTGGACAGTGGTGCGTCTTTTCACATGACGGGAGATAGAGATTTGTTCTCTGATCTGGAGGACAAAGATCTTGGAGTGCACATCGAGATGGGCGATGATGGTAGATACAGTGCGATCGGTATCGGTACCATTTCCTTTGAGAGGGAGTCTGGTAAACCCTTTGTATTGAAGGAAGTCATGCATGTTCCAGGATTGAAGAAGAATCTCATCTCAGTGGCGATGTTAGAAGACAAGGGGTATGATGTTGTTTTCAGCGAGGGAAAGGCCTTCCTGCGCAGCAAGACAACTGGTGAGACCCGGAAGATAGGGGTTCGAGTGAGGAACCTTTATCAGTTGCATGTAGATGGATGCGCAGCAATGGCAGGCAAGGCAGAAGGATTGGTGAGCCGGGATGATGGCGACTTGTGGCACAGGAGATTGGGTCACCTTCACCATGGAGCCTTGAAGATACTGCAGCAGATCACTACAGGGCTTCCTAAAGGCACACTTGCGCAGTCAGATCAGTGCAAGGGGTGTACTTTGGGGAAGTTTGTGAAAGCCACCTTTCACGAGAAGGATAGTCGCGCCACGACGATCCTTGAGAGAATTCACACAGACGTGTGTGGACCTTTCTCAGTTGCTTCGACAGCAAAACACAGGTATTATGTGATTTTTGTTGATGATTTCTCTCGTAAGTGCTGGATCTTCTTCATGCAGAAGAAGAGCGAGACATATTCAAAGTTCTGTGAATTCAAAGCACTGGTCGAGAAGGAGTCGGGGAAGAAGGTGAAGGCTCTTAGGAGCGATAATGGTAGTGAATACATCTCAGACGAGTTCAAGGATTTCTGCAAGGCAGAAGGGATTCGTAGAGAGCTCATAGCTCCCCATAACCCACAGCAGAACGGGGTAGCTGAGCAGAAGAACAGAACGATTGTGGGTGCTGCACGGGCAATGTTGCATGATCAGGGCCTACCCCTTCACTTGTAGGCGGAAGCATGCAATACAACAGTTTATGTGCAGAACCGTTGTCCTCATAGGATACTTGGCATGAGTACACCCGAGGAGGCTTATTCTGGTAAGAAGCCTGATCTTTCTCATTTGAGGATTTTTGGTGCTAACGTTTACATGCATGTGACGAAGGATGCCAGAAAGAAGTTGGAGCCGACTGCAGAGGTTGGGATATTTGTGGGGTACACTGATACGCCCCACAACTATCGTGTGTATTTTCCAGATAGTGGTAAAACTGTTGTGCGACGAGATATAAAATTTCAGGAGGAGAAAGCCATGAAGTGTTCGCTTGAGAGGGAGCTACACTTGCATGCAGATGAGGAGCTATTAGTTCCTAAGGATGAGCTTCAGGATGTGGATAAGCCACAGGACGAGGTTCATGGAGTGGAAGAGATCACTCATGCAGCGCCAACCATCAGAGGGCGAAAGCGCTTGACAGAAGCTGAGCGACTGGCTCAAGATGCAGAGAAAGTTGTAGGACCACCTACAGCCCAACGCAGGCAGAGACAGTCACCTGATCGGTACACTGGATACATGGCTCTTATGAGCAAGTGTGTTGTGACTGAGCCATCCTCTTTTGAGGAAGCTGTGGAGGATCCCGCATGGGTAGACGCCATGGTGGAAGAGTATGATTCTATTGTCAGAAACAGTGCATGGGAGATTGTTCCTAGACTGGAAAGGAAATCAGTGGTGGGTTCGAGATGGATCTACAAAGTTAAGCAGGCAGCTGACGGGAGTGTGGAGAAGTACAAGGCAAGATTTGTTGCCCGAGGCTTTTCACAGATTGAGGGGATTGATTATGAGGAGACCTTTTCACCTGTCGCAAGGTATTCTTCCATACGGACGATTCTTGCTCTCTCAGCGCAGGTGGGATGGCACATTCATCAGATGGATGTGAAGACTGCGTTCCTCAACGGAGTCATTGAGGAGGAGGTGTACATTGAGCAACACGAAGGCTTTGAAGTCTTCAGCAGCGAGTCGCATGTGTGCAGGCTCAAGAGAGCGCTGTATGGGTTGAAGCAAGCACCACGTGCTTGGTACACACGGATAGACAGCTATTTCACAGGACTTGGATTCTCCAAGAGCGAGGCGGATCCGAACCTATACCAGATTGTGGTGGAGGGTAAGTTGCTTATCATTGTACTGTATGTTGATGATTTGATTCTAACGGGTGATGAGCTGTTGATACTGTCATGCAAGAAGGATCTTGCTACAGAGTTTGAGATGAAGGACTTGGGCCTCCTTCACTATTTCCTAGGATTGGAAATATGGCAGCGCAGTGGTGGACTATTTGTTTCTCAGGGCAAGTATGCTCGGGAGATACTGGAGAAGTTCAACATGCATGGCTACAAGCCTGTTGATACTCCTCTTCCTGGAGGTTGGAGGAAGGAGGATGCCACTTCGGGAGAAGAAGTGGATGCCACTGTTTATCGACAGTTGGTGGGGTCGCTGATGTATTTGGTCAATACATGACCTGATATATGCTATGCAGTTAACCAGCTTTCACAAGCTATGGTTAAGCCTACCAAGCTCTTCTGGAAGGCGGGCAAGAATGTATTGCGCTACTTGAGAGGCACATCGGGATATGGATCTTGGTACAGGCAGGAGGATGCAGAGTGGGTAGGGAGCCCAACGGACAGAAAGAGCACATCAGGAGGGGTCTTCAGTATTGGATCGACAATAGTTTCTTGGTACAGCAGGAAGCAGAGATCTATGTGGATGAGGATGATCCTGGTCGGGTTTTTCGGGTCCAAGCACATCAGGTACCATCATATCAGAGATTGTGTGCAGCGGAGGATCATGTTACTTTCGTACATTCCAACGGAGGATCAGGATGCTGATATTCTGATGAAAGCTCTCACTAGGAGCTAATTTGAGTACCACCGAGGCAGGATAGGGGTTGCTGATAATCCGTATCTTGTCGAGAGGGAGTGTTGAGATTGCAACAAGATGATGGAGCTTAGTGAAAAGAGTCGCCTTCACTAAGTGGGCCCGCAGGGTATTTTTGGCGCAAGTCTATTTTTAGACTATGTCTATTTTTAGACATATGGATCATGTCTATGTTTATGGATGATTGATCAAGTTGGGAAAAATAGATGGACTTCTATTTTTTATGAAAGTGTGAGTGATCACAGTGTGAGTGATCAAGTCTATTTTTAGACTGGCTGTCAAAAATAGAAAAGTCAAATATTATTATCTCACAATAATATTTGGACTATAAACTTAATCTTATTCTCTTGGAGCACTTCAGTTTGAGCTACGGAAGTGGCACATGCAGCTGTCAGAAGGAAATTCATTTTTCTTATGAGTCAGTTGAGTTGTTGCATGCATGACTTCAGTTAGAACTCAAGCGAGTTGAGTTTAGTGGACTGGAGGTACAGTTGATGGAGTTGTGTTCAGTTTAACTTAGTTAAACTGGTTGTAGTTAGTCTAACTGCATATAGACTAATGATGAGTTGTTAAACTAATTATTAACTCATAATACAACTAAAGAATACATCAGTTAACTCAGTTGCATGTCAGTGCATGTTCAGTTCAACAGGGACAAGTGGTAGAGAATCAGATTGCTATCAGTTGTGACTATAGTTGTGCACCAGATCTTGCACAATCAAAGGATTGAGTATGCCAATGAGTTTGCTCACGTATTTGGCCCACATTTTAGCCTTTTCTCACGTCCACAAAGAGTGAGTGACTATTTTTCAGGTGAAAATCGAGTTTGGGAAGCAATTCTCATCAGTTCTTGAGTAGGTATTGAGCAGTGGAGGCAGGCAAGCAGTGGAAGAGATTTGGAGATCAGATCTGAGCTGTATTGTGTGTAACAGAGGTGGAGATACTTGTGAGAAGTATTATGTTGTGTAATGTTACATGACTCAATCATTAATATACATATGGTTGGGGTTTTTAGTGAGATGCTTTCCCTGTGATACATACTGTGTTAATGTGTGAATGCTCTTGATGTTTTATTGTTATTGATGCTGCTATATTCTTGATCAACGTAGAGGAGCTTATGTATTGTGTATGTTTTCCGCATTAGTACATGATCAGGATAATCTCTATTGAATATGTGTTAAATTATTCAAAATTTCTACATGGTATCAGAGCTAGATGATTTGTAGAAAAAATTTCTACAACCCCACTGAATATTTCATGGGTAAAGATCAGGACATAACAATAGCGCAAAACATGAAGGACAAGTTTGACTTAGTCAAGAAAATGCAAGGCTACAATATAAAGTCCATCAGTTACTAAGGAGTATGCTTCGCCACGCAAATCATAGCTGGGAAGATTATGTGGAAATGAAAAGCCAATGAAGTCCCTGCAGTATTTATGGCCTTAGTTCCGCAGTGCGATAATGGGGTCTAATAAAACTGGGTCAGATACCTATGCAGAGAATTCTTAGAAGATTTTTGCAAAGCCAAGGAGGAGGGTAAGACCTTTCACTACACATGGTTCATACTAATCATAGCATTATTGGTGTGGAAGGAGCCAGAGGAATCACAGTTTCCTTCGATAGAAGAAAATGTATGTGAAGGTGCGCGGTATGCCTCGCTCTGGTATACCAAGCAGGCATCACGAGCTCAAGAGAATATGATATTATTTGTTTTGTATCACATGGATTTACACATGTTGTTAAATCAGCACCTGAGACTATCACCAATTATGTACCAGCAGTATAAGTCTATTGCGAAGTTCAAAGTATTTATATACAGGCTCAAAAGGATGAAATGAAGACATGGAACCCTCTACCATACTTGGTCACTGAATATGATCTAATTGTTAGGATATTCCGACACATAGGATATGGTTAAGTTCAACTTGGTCTAGTATAGAGTTAGGTTAGAGTTAGGTAAAGTGTGTTTCTTTACCGTTGTACATTTTGTAACTTACAATCCGACGGTCACGATATGTAGTGATCCGACGGTTCACTCTCACCTCGGTATTACCGACACTTGATCCGTGGCTTGACACCCGATTGGTCCATGAGTTCTATTTAAAGCACATGGAGGGTCATTGTTCGGGTAATCCGTGCATGAGAGAAGCTTATGTAAATTTTCATTCTTTGATTAATAAATTGCCTGTAGTACCCACGTTGGGACAGGTCGTGGACTGTCTCCCTCCTTGCACTCTGAGGGTTTTAACCACGTCAAAAATACTGGTGTATTGATTTGAGATCTGGTTGTGAGCGGTGTCCTTTTTGGTATTCTTTCTGTGGAACTTACCCTATAAATTCCTACATGGTATCGGAGCTATTTGAGGGCCGCGTCCGTTGGTGATCCAAATCTGAAGCCGGTAGAACTGCATGCGGCTGTAGTTTCCTAGATCTGCTGTTTTTGACTGCTTTCGGGCCGAGAGGACTGCTCTGTTGCGTTCGGAGCATCTGTTCCAGTGAGGAACCCCTTTCGTTTCACGCGAAAAGGTTTCCGGTAGCCCTAGCTGCGTCATTTTTCAGATCGGGAGGTATACAGTGTTTTTTTTGCAGTTTACTGTTATTTTCTCTCTGCTTATTTCGGTCTCAGTTTATTTAGCCTTTTTTTTACCGGATCTATACCTTTCATTTCTGCGTATGCTCTTTGCCCTGCGACTCTGTGCGATCTGGGCAAATCAGAAACAGAAAGGAAGGATTTTTCTCATGCGTATGCTCTTTTCCCTGCACCTTAGTGTGATCTCGGAAAATCAGAAACATTGAGAAAAATATTTAGTTTTTCGGCTAAAGCTAACTTTGAGATTTTTTTAAAATTTCTAGTTTTTTGGCTAAAGCTAACTTCGAGCCGTAAGGTTCGTTTTTCTTTGCATATTCGTGTTGGGTTTTGTGTTTTGTGTTTTGTAGGGAAAAAGAGCTTTCTCAAGGCAAGCACGCAAACCAAGGCCCCCCCCCTCTCTCTCTCTCTCTCTCTCAAATTTTTTGTATAGATCAATTGGTTCAAAGCTATTTTAAAAGAGTAGAGGTCTTGGGTTCAAGTCTCCATTTTGTGGGGGCGGATTTTTTCATTCCCGCACATTCGCGCACTTTGCCGGCAACGTCAACAATTTGTTTTCAAAAAGCCATAACTTCTTCATCCGGAAGCCTTTTTCAGAGCCGTTTTTTTTAAAACCACCTATTTTTTCGAGATCTATCCATTGGAACACTTACTTTCAGCATCTTCAGCTTCAGTTTTTTAAAAAAAATGGAAAGTCCATGCCAAGTCATTCTTGACAGCACTAACTACTTCCAATGGGTAGCCTACATGGGAGATTTACTTAGAAGTAAAGGTCTCTACAGAATAGCCACAGACCAAGAGAAAAACCAAAAGATGAAGACAAGGCGGCAAAATGGGAAAATAGACAAGATCAAGCACGTGGTTTGATAGGGATGTCTGTTTCTCCTGATCTTAGATTCCACATTGCAGAACTTGAGACTCCTCATGAAGCATTAGAAAAACTTGCTAAAGTTTTTGGAATTAAAAATGAAATTAGAGCCCATCAACTTGAAAATGAGCTGCTTACTTTGGATCCTAATAATTTTTCTTGCATTGAAGATTTCTTGTCCAAATTCAAGACCCTTAGATATCTCTTGGAAGGTGTTAAAGTTAAGAAAGAAGATGGTAACCTTATTTATTCCATCCTTACTAAGTTGGGACCAGCCTACTCTGTATTTGTTTCCACTTTCCATTCTACAAGGGAAGCTTTCATTTGTCAAGGACAAGACTACAAGGCCCCTTCCTTTGACTCCTTTTGTGATTCCTTAATAAGAGAACAAGAAAAACTCTTACACCTTGGTCTTCTTAATCTTGGAAACTCTTCCACGAAAGCGTTAGCCGCCCAGCAGCAACCAAATTCAAAGAATCCTAAGAAGTCATATCCTCAAAAGAATGGTCCTAAACCATCTCAGCCTCAAAATGAAAGATCATTTCAGCAAAATGATAAGACCAATAAAAACAAATGGAAGAAGACTGATAGACATTGTAACTTTTGTAATCGAGATGGCCACTTAGAATCTAAATGCTTTAAGAAGATGGAAGCCTTGGAAGCCGCAATGAAGAAACATAACATCCATGTGGAGCCTACTTCAACTTCAACTTCCGGAATGGCACTTTCTGCATGTCATTATCAATCATCTCAGTCTGGTTATGCATTAAATGTATCTTCTTCTTCTTCTCATTCTCATGAGTGGCTCATTGATTCTGGAGCCTCTTGTCACATGGCCAAAAACCAAGCCATGTTTTCTTCTTTAAATGATTGTAACACCAAAAATATATATATTGGTGATGATAGATCTCTTAATGTTGTAGGGACTGGAACTGTTCATCTAGACAATGGTCAGTTTAATGATGTATTATGTGTTCCAACCTTATCCTGCAACCTTCTATCTGTCTATCAGATAACTCATTCAGGTGAAGGTAAAATTGTTGAATTTTCACCTCATGATGTTGTAATCAAGGATCTAAAAGATCCTAAACAGATTCTAGCTACTGGTCTTGCTGATGATTCCAAAAGGTTGTATAAGTTTCACAACTTTGGGTCATCAAATCTTCCCTCAGTATTTGTTGCTCATAATGATGAAGTGAGCAAACTTTGGCATGAGCGATTTGGTCACTTAAACTATCGCTCCCTTCAGCATCTATGTAAAGAAAATATGGTGACAGGTCTTCCTATGGTATCTTGCAGAGATGGTGTTTGTTCCGGATGTGTACTCGGAAAACATCATCGGGACAGTTTTGACAAACGTGCCTCTTGGCACGCCTCAGCCCCTTTACAGCTTGTGCACAGTGATTTATGTGGTCCTCTTCCTGTTGCTTCATTCTCTGGCTGCAAGTACTTCTTAACTTTCATTGATGATTTCTCCAGACGCACTTGGGTATACTTCTTAAAACTCAAGAGCGAAGTATTTAACACTTTTTTGGCCTTCAAAGCCTTTGTTGAAAAACAATCTGGACATCAAATTCTTAAGCTAAGAACTGATAATGGTGGAGAATATGTTAAAAACACATTCATCAACTTTTGCACCGAAAATGGAATTCAAATGCAACATACTGTTCCATACACTCCACAACAAAATGGTGTAGCTGAAAGGAAAAATCGCACCTTAAAGGAAATGGCTAATTGTATGCTGCAATCTAAAGGACTCAGTCTTAGTTTTTGGGCCGAAGCAATTAATTGTGCAAATTATATAATCAATCGCACTCCTACTAAGGTTCTAGAGAATATCACTCCAGAAGAAGCTTGGAGTTCCATTAAACCAGATGTAAGTCACTTTCGTGTGTTTGGAAGTGAAGCATGGGCCCATATTCCAGATGAAAAGCATAAAGCTTTAGAACCTAAGAGTGAGAAATGTACTTTTGTTGGATATTCTGAAGATGTAAAAGGTTATAGACTTATTCCATTTAAGTCCAAAAATGTTATCATTAGAAGAGATGTAAAATTTGATGAAAATAAATCGGCCTGCGAGCCTAGTCCGGCGGATGTGCCACCTCTTCCTATCTCTTCTACTTTTGAAAACATTTCTTCTTCAGATGATGAAAGCGAGGATGATAATCCTCCCCCACCTTCTCAGGATCCTCAACTTCCAAGATGGGTCCGTGCTACTCGGGATGCAGCAGGTGATCTTGCCGGTGATCCTACAGATCAGCGACGTACACGTTCTCAGTTTGAAAGAGCCTCTTCTTTACTGGCTCAAGCTCCAGTAAATCATGATCCTGACACTTTTGCAGAAGCTTCAGGCCATCCACATTGGGAAGCAGCTATGAATGAAGAATATCATTCATTGATGACAAATGATACATGGGATCTTGTTCCTCTACCAAAGGGACGCAAACTTGTTAGATGTAAATGGGTTTACAGAACCAAGTATGGACCAGATGGGAAAGTTGATAAACATAAAGCTCGTCTCGTTGCTAAGGGCTTTTCACAGGTTGAAGGCATTGACTACACTGAAACCTTCTCCCCTGTTGCCAAAATGAACTCTATCCGCCTTGTTCTTTCCCTTGCTGCCTCTTTAAAATGGGAAGTCCATCATATGGATGTTAAATCTGCCTTCTTGCATGGGGACTTGCAGGAAGAAATCTATATGGAACAACCCATTGGCTTCATACAAACAGACTCCAGCCTTGTTTGTCGACTTAAGAAATCCCTTTATGGCCTCAAGCAAGCTCCTCGGGCTTGGTATGCCAAAATGGATAGCTTTCTTTTAGAATCTGGCTTTTCTAGGTGTCATTCTGACAATACTGTCTACACCAAGAAAGTGGGCAACTCTCTTATCATCCTTGTTCTTTATGTTGATGATCTTATTCTTACTGGTAGTGATCCCAACCTTATAAACCATGTGAAGTCCAGCCTTAAAAAGAAATTTGAAATGACAGACTTAGGACACTTACACTATTTTCTCGGTCTTCAAGTCTTGCAATCCCAAGAGGGTATTTTCCTTTCCCAGTCCAAGTATGCTTGTGATATTCTTCGTCATTTTCACATGGAAGACTGTAAGCCAGCCCCTTCTCCCTTTCAGTCTGGAGTCAAACTTTCAGTCTCTTGTACTTCTCCTGAAGTTGATGCTACCTTATACCGTCAACTTGTCGGAAAACTCTTGTATTTAACCCATACTCGTCCTGATCTTTCCTTTGTTGTTGGCCTTGTTGCTCGTTTTATGCAAAACCCCCGTGAAAGTCATTGGAAAGCAGCTAAAAGAATACTTCGTTATGTTCGAGGTACAGTACAGTTTGGGATTCATTACAGTGCCAAAGCAGCTCCTCTGTTAGTTGGTTTCACTGATTCTGATTGGGCTGGTGACCATGATGATCGGAAGTCTACTGCCGGTTATGTCTTCACTCTTGGTTCAGGACCTATTACATGGGCTTGTAAGAAACAGGCTGCCATTTCTCTTTCGTCAGCAGAAGCAGAGTATCGTGGTGCCGTGGAAGCTAGTAAGGAAGCCTTGTGGCTTCGTCAGATCCTATCAGAGTTTGGCTTTGAGCAGCAGCATCCAACCACACTTTGGTGTGATAATCAAAGTGCCATTCAGCTATGCAAAGATCCAGTCCAGCATCAGCGCAGCAAACACATTGAACTACACATGCACTTCATCAGAAAGCTCATTCATGACCATGTTCTTGAAGTGCAATATTGTCCAACAGATGATCAGGTTGCAGACATCTTCACAAAGGCTCTCACAGAGGCGAAGTTCACTAAACTTCGATATATGCTTGGAGTTCAGGAAGTTGTCACTAAGGGGGGATAGGCTCTAGTGCCTCCTTCCTTATCCTATTGTGTCATATTTGTAAATCCTTCAATCCTATCCCAAGTTGTTCTTAAGGGGGGATGTTAGGATATTCCGACACATAGGATATAGTTAAGTTCAACTTGGTCTAGTATAGAGTTAGGTTAGAGTTAGGTAAAGTGTGTTTCTTTACCGTTGTACATTTTTTAACTTACAATCCGACGGTCACGATATGTAGTGATTCGACGGTTCACTCTCACCTCGGTATTACCGACACTTGATCCGTGGCTTGACACCCGATTGGTCCATGAGTTCTATTTAAAGCGCATGGAGGGTCATTGTTCGGGTAATCCGTGCATGAGAGAAGCTTATGTAAATTTTCATTCTTTGATTAATAAATTGCCTGTAGTACCCACGTTGGGACAGGCCGTGGACTGTTTCCCTCCTTGCACTCTGAGGGTTTTAACCACGTCAAAAATACTGGTGTATTGATTTGAGATCTGGTTGTGAGCGGTGTCCTTTTTGGTATTCTTTCTGTGGAACTTACCCTGTAAATTCCTACACTAATGACATTGATACAATAGTGGCCAACAGAATGGATGATTGCAAAGGAGAATGATGTAGGAGATAGTGAAACAGAGGAAGAAACTTTGCAGCATGCGGAACGAAGTGGAAAAGATAAAGACAAGGATGAACATGACCTAGAAAAAGAGCAGGAGCATGACGAAGAGCAACCCAAAGAAAAAATAGAGAGAGAAAAAGGAAAGAAGAAGATGCAGAGTGGAACTTCACCGAAGATTAGAAAGAAGAAAAAAGAAAATAAATCCAAGGGCACAGTGCCACTAGTACTCACTGATGGGGACTTGGATGAAATCGGGGAGAAAGTCCAAGAAGTTACAGAGGAGTCCTGGAACAAATATAAGTATCATCACGATGCACTCTTGACAGGTGTTGAATAAATTATTTCAGAGTTGAATATATTGGCGCAAAACATCCAGACAACCAGCACAAAGAGGCCAAGTACTCCACCCACAAAGACTCATAGAGACAACATTTGGAATGAGGATAATGAAGATACCTACCAGAGCTTTGGAGTTCGACTCCGCTGAAGTAAAGCAGTAGACAAAAGGTTTGGTTCATGTCAATATGAACATGGTAGTGTTGCCCATTCTAGTATTACTTGAACTACACCAAGTCATCATACATGAGCTCAAGGAGCGAGAAAAATGAACTTCCCAGTTGAATATTGATGTAGAACAAGAGCGTGATGCACTGAAGAAACAGTTGGATCAAGACATCAAGGAAAAGGAATAGGTAGAGCTACAACAACAGAGATTGAAAGAAGTGGTCGAATCCACTTGTAAGGAGGTTCCGGACATGGATGTCCACGATGAGGAATTTGTAGAAGATAAGGTCACAAAGCTCGACCTTGCAGTCAAGGAGTCAAAGAAAAAGGTTGCAAATGTGTAATTTGAGTATGAAATCAAGATCAGTGAGCTGGAAATGAAGCTGCATCCATCCACGCCACCAGAAGTGCATGAGTAGAGGGAGATCAACCTAAAGACTGCAGTGAAAGGAATCTCTGAGACAGTGGCAGAATGTGGTAAAGTATTGGATGAAATAGTGTAGGTTTGGACTTCGTTATAGGAAGTTCCAAACGTATAAAAGATAGAAGATGAAATCCAGCAGAAGCAGTTAGAGGAAATGCAGGCAACTGTGAATACCCTGCCAGTCTCGCAAAAGCTCGCCAAAATCAATGAAGCCAAGGCACTTCAGAAGCATATAGAAGAACTCAGAAGGGAAGAACAAATTTTGACGGAGAGAAATCAACCATGGAAAGATGAGGCTCTCCAGTTGTTGCAGGAAGTGGATGGGAAGCTCTAGGAGCTTCAACAAAAGGAAGAAGCAGTGTTGCAGAAAAATGTTGGACTAGTGATAGAGGAGCTACTGGAAGAAGTGTGCAGAGAATAAAAGCAAGTAGCAAAAATATTATAGCAGTACAACGTCGCCTACAACATATCACAGCAAAGATTTGAGGCAGAGCAACTGAGTGACTTAGGATGAGTCATGCGTGAGTGTTGGGGGCTTGTTGGGCACAACCCAACTTGGTCCAAGTTTTGGTCAAAAATCCACATTTTAGGGAGCGGAATCGTGGTATCTTAGAGCTATATACTGCGCAGTGTTTTAGGGGCTTCGAAGTGGGTTGAAGCCCCTTATTTTGTAATAGGTTTTTGGGCAATAGTTGTTTGTTTTGAGGAGAACCATGATATTTTTTTATGTAATTAGTATATAAAGAGAAAAGATGTAAGTCGAGAATAACATGAGAAATGATATGATACAAGCATAAGTGAATATCTTTATCTGTTTGAGTGCGCGGAGGCCTAAAGTTTGCAGCTGAGTGCGTAGGCACCTACAGTTGGGTGTGTAGGTCGAAGGGATGATACTTTGTTTCAAATAATTAATATAAATAACTATAGTTTTGATGGGCATATCTTGTGTATGATTGTTATGTATCTTTGATTTTTGTTCAGTATTTTGGTTATATTTTACTTCTGCCCAGTATTGTTTAAAGTTATTTATGACATGGTTAAGTAGATGATTCAAGTACTGCGAAGTAAAGAATAAGTATTAAGAAATAATGGTATCTTAGAGCTATATACTGCGCAGTGTTTTAGGGGCTTCGAAGTGGGTTGAAGCCCCTTATTTTGTAATAGGTTTTTGGGCAATAGTTGTTTGTTTTGAGGAGAACCATGATATTTTTTATGTAATTAGTATATAAAGAGAAAAGATGTAAGTCGAGAATAACATGAGAAATGATATGATACAAGCATAAGTGAATATCTTTATCTGTTTGAGTGCGCGGAGGCCTAAAGTTTGCAGCTGAGTGCGTAGGCACCTACAATTGGGTGTGTAGGTCGAAGGGATGATACTTTGTTTCAAATAATTAATATAAATAAGTATAGTTTTGATGGGCATATCTTGTGTATGATTGTTATGTATCTTTGATTTTTGTTCAGTATTTTGGTTATATTTTACTTCTGCCCAGTATTGTTTAAAGTTATTTATGACATGGTTAAGTAGATGATTCAAGTACTGCGAAGTAAAGAATAAGTATTAAGAAAAAGAAAAGTAAAAATAGAATAAAAGTGCCACATCACAGTATCCCTCAAGACTGCAAAAACCTGGTTCTGCAACCTCCCATAGTCACTTCGAGTGAGACTGTGGCCTGCTTGTAGGTTGTTTCCGAAAGGGCCAGCGATTTAGGGATTTGTTGGTGCACAGTAAAGGATCGAACCTGGGTCATGCCCAAACAAACCAACATATCCCTATGTCTCAGTTTCGTCTATCATTTACAGAATAAAGAGAAAAGGTCATATACAAAATATAACAGCGTTTACCCCACATATGTCCATTATATCCATTCTTCACGTCATCTATCCATTTTCCATTTTCCCAACTAAGTATTACTTTCATGAGGAATACCTTACCTCCTCTTCTATTTTTACTTATTCATTTACATGAATATTCCCACATTTAGATATTTTCCAAGTTGTGAAAAACATTAACCCATTTCACATTCCTCTGCATAACCCATTATTTCACACACCCTTTCCTTCAGACACCATATTCTCTGCACAATCCATTCACACATTCCTTAACCCTTTGCTTCACACCCTTTTCTCTACACAACCCATTCCTCTGCACACCCTTTTCTCCACACAACTCAGGGCCTCCTCACACCCTTTTCTCCACACAACCCATTTCTTTGCACATTCCATAACCCTTTCCTTCACACCCTTTTCTCTGCACAACCCATTCCCCAAAACATTCATTTTCTCCATACACACCCCATTCTTTATTACTTAGTCATTTTTACCTTTTTACTTTTCTAAACCCTCACACCTTACTTACACATTACATTATTTATCATATTATTTTAATCCTAATTTTTTTTGGCATATCTCATGGTGACACTTGTAAGACATTAATTGGACACAGATGAATGGTCAATAAATTAGCACTCGGGAAATGAGATGCCAATCAAAAACTACAATACGTGTAAGATAAACAAAGTTACGTGCCTCTTTCTATTTCACACAAAAATACTATAAAGAGAACATTCCTTTATAAAGAGTTATAAATTCCCTCCCATAATGCATATGGGAATAGTAAGGAAGATTTATAAATCAAAAGGACAAGATTTATGTAGAGTAAATTAATGGTTTTTGATTCACTTCTTTCAAATCAATGTTGGTTGAGTCATGAACTTTTGTGGCCATAACTTGAGTTCTTGATGTCCAATTTGGGCAAACTAGAGCTCAATGGAAATATAGAAGAATGAAGAACATGCTAGGAACTATTTGCAAGGCTAAAATTATGTATATTAACTCATAAAATTAAAATAAAATTCCTATCCAATATTGGGCCTATCACCAAATTATTTATGAAAATCATATATATAAATGGAAATCTAGAATATCTAAAGTGGGACTCAACTTGGAGGACAAATTCCTAACTTCAAATTTTCAAAATGGATCTTTACTAAGTTAAAACAAAGAGGAAAAACCTAACCTTCAAGTAGTTGTGAAGATCAAGACAAGGTTGTAAAGGGAGAAAATCACAATTAGAAGGTGATAATTGAGAGAGAGGATTAATTCTATCATTTTCCCTTCTACAATTTTGTGAGTGTCCTTTATCATGTTTTTAAGAAATTCCCTTTATTCCACCGAAGTATTTGATCATCTAACTTTGTGATTATTCTTATCTATTTGTAAAGATCATCTTTAACTACAATTTCTCTCTTTCTTCTAGCTACCCTCCTATTAACTAGTCCATGGGAGCCCAATCCTAGTTCCTTAGGGTTGAATGCCTTTATATTTTACATTTAATTATGAGGATTTTGTTACTTTATTCGATGACTTAAATTCTATAAAATTATTCTTTGGATCTCATAAGGAGATATTTTTAGGAGGGCATGTCATGTTTTCTTTCAAGACTTTTAAATGAGCAGTGAAATCTTGTGAATGTTCTCCTTTGAATCTTTATGATCTTTGAATACATAAATTATTTACACTTCTCTTAATATCTAGACCATTTATTTAGTTTCTATCAAGTGATTTTTTTCAAATGTGTTTTCCTCATAAAGTATGAATGGATGTGTATTGTTGAATGAATCGTCAGATCATATTTATTTTTGATATCAATATTTTATTTTCCTTTTAAAACACCCAGTCTACTCACATATGAATGTGATGAATGTTTATATTTCTATGCTTTGAACTATTTGAATATATGAGTGAGTGAAAATTGGAGCAACGCCTTTATAGATGTAGAGGGAACCTAAAAAAAGGCCCTAGGAGGTTGACTCTTTTCTCTATTATGAAAATGCATCAATACTACCCAAAAAAATCATTTAAGGCCTTAAAAACGTCCTGCAAGTTAATGACCTGAAAACTAACAAAAATTCTCAGAAATTATTGAGTTTTTTGCTATTGTAACTCCCAAAATTTATCCAAAATGCTTTGCAACACTCTTATGTTATGGTTTACAGGTATCTTAACTATATTTTCTCACTTCCCTGACAAATAGAAGTATGAGCTTATATATATTCAATTCTCATTAGACATGAACTTAACTTGCATTTCCTTTCATAGGCACTTGGCACCCATACAATGGATGCTTAACACTATGCAATTTAACCTTATGCCACATGCTTTTTCCCTATAGATACAATGACCAATGTGTCTGTCATTGGCTCATTTCAAGGGCGAGTTAAAATGGTTTTGTGATAGCACTCATGGGTACCAAAATGAATACAAGGACTACATGTTGCAAAGTAGGAAACCATGATTTGGAATATTTCACCCAACTTCAACTTGTTTTATATGTCTTGCAATATCATTGGAAAAAATAAACCATAGCCATAGATATACTAGATCCCCCATCTCAACTTCCCACCTCCTCGATGATCCGGACTATGCAGGAACGCAAAAAAATACAGATATACACATAAATACAGAGATGCGGCGGAAATAAAACTTCATTTCATTAATATCAAAGAACTGAAATATGCTTACATACAGAAATGGAAATAAACTAGCTCTGGCGATGGTAGCTTATCTTTGAGAATATATGTGGTGGCTACATGCCTCTGAACTATGTTATAGTGAGTATCAAGGGCCTTTTTAATATTGAACAATAAGGGAAAACCCTAAACAACCAAAACCCTAACCTCAGGAGATGGAATACCAAGAGTTTGTGGGCCCTGTTGGGGTTAGTTGGGAAACCAACTTCTCAGGGTGGTAACTTGGTCATATTCTCTATGTTTGGCATGTACGATGCCTAGTTGTAAACATATCTCCGAGTAATACAGTATTTGCCACAATATTGCTAGAGACCTCAAAAAAATGTAGTTTAGGGAGTCAAAACTGCTCCAGAAGTTCAGGACCCAAAAACCTACTAAAAATAGTAAATGTTGCTATAAACAAGGAAACATATGAAACCGACTGGAGATCTAGGTGGAATAGGTGGGTGGCCACCAATATCCACCTGGATCAGTCCTCCCATTTTAGGAAGCAATGGTCCCCATTGCATGCAAAGCCTCATTGACGTTAGGAAATTTCTGTTGAACACATTCCCTGGTGAAGGAGTTGGCCCGCTTTAACAACAAAATATAGCCAGATCCTCTATTGTCGAGTGTTCTTGATCTGCATTTCCATGATTTGATCAATTGTGGCATGTTCCATGCAGTTTGGGCTTAGCTTTGTTGGTGTGAGTTGTTCTGCAATGTCGAATGTGTCCAGTAATGGTAGAAAGTATGGTCGAAGGCAGTCCACATTGAATAATGGGTGTAGAACAACGAAATTTTGGAATGCTAACCTTAAGGGAATTATCCCCTATAGCCTTGGTTATGGTACATGGGGCCCAATAGGGCGTTCCTTCCACAGATGTAGCCAAACTTTGTCACCCACCTGGAACTTGTGTGGCACCCGATGTTAATCATGTCGTTGCTTGTACTTAGCATTGACTTTGTCCAATATGTCATGGAACTACTAGGGGAAGTGATAAATGTACTCAATGAAGTTCTCAGACCTGTCATCTTTGGATTGGACATGATTTGAATCTGCCTGGGTAGCTACAAATGGTATGGCCACATCAAGGGGACATAGTGGTTGGAATCCCAATTCCACCTTAAAGGGGTTGTGCCCAGTTGAGATATGAAGAGATTTGTTGTACTTATACTGGACATAGGGGAGGATTTCATCCCATGTGCGTGGATGCTTCAAGATGTACATGCACAAAATGTGTATGATCATCTTGTTGACGAAATCTATTTAGCCATCAATTTGGGGGTGGAAATTCATGGACTTAGTGAGTTTGTGTTGGCTTGAGGGGGCCTGACCCAAGTTCAATTTTAATTAGCCAAACAAATCACTACACCACTGGCCCTTTCGGCATCAGCCCGTAGAGCGCGGACCGAAGTCTCACCCGAAGCAGTATGAGGGGATGTTGGAACCAAGTTTTCGCACCCTAAGATGGTCATGATTTCGTTTTATTCCCTCTCTTCTTGCCTTCACGTGGGTCACTTGGTTCTAGGGGTCTGTCTTCCTAACCCCTTATTCCTCCCTTCGATACCTCTGCAAAAAGGTATGATTGGCCTTCGCCCAACCCTAACCTTCGATCTAGACACTTTCACATTGCTAAGGCAGCGTATTGCACGGATTGTCAAGTTATCTTAAGCATCTTACTTATCTTATTAGACACTCATAGTTAGCACTGCGTAAACAGATATCCTTATTTGCGTTTAGTTAACCAACATAATTACACACATTCGCGCATCACATAAGCATTATAAAGGAAATTCATACATAACATGTCAATATGCATTACCAGGAACAAAGACACAGAAATTGCATAATAATTCTCTTTATTGATATCTTCCAAGTGGTTATAGATTCTATCCACCTTGCACACACAGCTGCAGTGGTCCGTGCACTCAGCTGCAGACTTCTACCCTAGGCCTCTGCGCACTCAGTTGTAGAGCATCTACCTACGCTGCGACCTGAAACTTAGACTCCTTACTTCAGAGCTATGACTTTATTCTTCATTAAATTGTGTGTCTCTAAAAATACTTAGAGCTTAGCTCTTTTTATAAAATCCCATGGTCTGCGGACCATGGGTAGATCTCTTACAGCCGACTCTACTTTACAAAACTAAGGGCGGATAACCCTTTATGATTTATGACACCTTCGCACCCCATGATCACAAAATGCAGAGTCTTTACAAGCTTATTACAAAATTTGACTAAAACATGGGCTTTTAGCCCCAAAACCGTCCTTGTGGGATCCCACTCCAAACAAGCCCCCAACACAAACATCGTGACTCGCCCTCGAGTCACTCGGTAGGTGTGGAGATCTTTGCACAAATCCCTTCCAGCTCGACCTGTATGACCGCAACTTTGGCCATGCACTGAGCTACCGCCTGCTTCGCAACTTCAACCATATGTTTGGTCACTGCTCCTGCGCAGTTGGCCTAAAGCTTTTGCTAAGTCGCTTGCAGCATCGCAAGCTTGCCTTCGATAGATCCTGTCACTATGTAAGTCTCATCCAGTTAGGGCTTTATTTGTGCCTTCAGCACTGGTTCCTTGTGTAGTGTTGCATCCACCTGTTCCTTCAGCTGCTTGGCCTCCTACAGCTTGGCTAGTCTTTGTGTCAACACGACGGTTCACGTTGTGCCCTTAACCTCATCGTAGTGCTATTGTAGCTCGCACACTTCCGTCTCTAGCCACTATACATTGGGGTCCTCCTGCAAGCTGGTCAGGACCTCAAATGACTACTCAAGCAATTGTGTGTAGTCTTCAATTGCACTATCCACCATCGCTACTACTTCTGTGACAGTGGTCGCCCTCTGCTCCTTCACTTCTGGTGGAGTTGAAGGTTGGGTCTTCAACTGTAACTATATGATTTGCAGGTTCGACTCCAACTGAACTCGTTCCATCTCAGTGCGAGTGTCGCGCACCCCTGTGGCTAGCTTGTGGATGCGTACCTCGACTGGATCCTCCTCTAGAATGGCCAACTCTAGGACCATTCTGCATGCCTCCTCAACGACTTGCATAATGCATTTACTCTGATTGGTCGCCTCAGTCTCAGCGGTGATGGAAGCATCTCTCTATAGTGCCATCTGCTCGTTGTTGATCCGTTGTTCACTGATCACCTGGAGGGCACGGTGCTCTCAGGCCCTCAGCTCTGCAATCACTCCATCCTGTAAGAGGTGGAGCATTTCTCGCAGGAGCACTGCCAGGTTCAACCCTACTCCCTTTAGGGTGCTAACAGTGGGCCTGTCAGCCTCATTCTCTGTGGTCAGTGCTCCATCAGGCAACACTATCGCACTGGAGGTGTTCATGTGCAGCATATCGACAACTTTTGAAGTGCCGATAGCCAGGCTGGTAGACACTATGCCAGCATGCGACATGCGAGTCTGCAGTTCCTACAACCGTGTCTCGATAGCCCCCAAGATTATCTGTTGTTATTGCTCAAATTGTTGCAGGGCCTCCGTAGTGACATCCCTCAGTGTGTAATCGACATCATGCAAGTCACCCTCTATTAGTGTGATAGGGTCCAATGATGTCTTGGTCACCTTTGATTTCTTCCTGGACCCTCCTTTCTCTAGCTCCCTTGGGCACTTAATGCGGGCGGACGTCTTTTGAGGGTCTGCGCCGTGTTGTTTTGTCTCCTCCTCTATCTCAGGTGAGGGCGACCTCACGCCTTTGTCAGAGCCCTACTCTATCCTACATGTATTCTGCGCGGCCTTGCGCTCCGCCTGGGCCTTATCAACGGCCTCCTTTTTCTCGCTTTTTGGCTAGTTGTGTCATCTTAAGCTTGGCCTCCTCCTTCTTCTTCTGCACGGAAGACTTGCTCCCGCCCACCGCCAAGTCTGTGGTAGTGTGCCACTCTACCGGCCATTGATCAAGCACTGCATCAATGGCATCATCTGTTTCCAGATAAGGAAATTCATACCATTTTTGCGCAGGGTCCTTTCATGCCCTGATGGATACATGATGGAATTCTGCTTTAAATTCGGTGTAGCCCTGTAGGTTGGCGTACACAGTAGGTGACAATCGCATTTGCGATTGATAGCCTTGTGAATGTTCATCTCCATCAAGATCCAGAAGATCTTGATGTCCTTAACTCGTCGTGCATCCTTGGTCGCCCAGAGTGAAGCGTACTTCGCTACTTCTGGGAGGTCTAGCACGACCAAAGGGAATTGGTTGTCCTCTAGAAGCTCCCATGCTACCAGCACAATTGATAGCAAGAGCCACATGTAGTGGAACATCTTTCTGAGCTCCTGTGCTTCGCGGCAGTTCATGAGGAACTCTCCGCAAAGGTATTTCGACCAGTTCAACTGGACTCCTTTAGCACACAGGTCTGCTAGCATGACAACAGGCATCGGCACCTCATCAGCGCAACACTTCCTCATCACTATCCCTGCTAGTATCTGCATGGCTACCTTCATGGCAGGGTCATTGTTGTGAAGGTAAATCCTCTCTGCGGACAGAGACGACCCCTACTAGCCCAGACCGGGTCTAGCAACAATCACACAATGCTATCACGCAAGTTCCTAATTGCAAATACAAAGTAGATGGTGAGAACCTACTTGGATTCCAACGCTAGTGTTCATAGAAGAGATGTCGCCCTCGTTCCTTTGCCTTGACCGGTCACGATCCCCACGATCTCCGTGATTTGATACCTGCACATGCAAAGAACAACACGAAAACAAGCATAAAATCTAGTAGATGCAATTATATATCAGTCAGAAAAGATATAACTCAACATCAAACATAAGACAATGAGAGTGGAACCATAATGATAGTAATCTATTATTGATAAATAACAAATAAGAATACAACCATTGTTCTGACGTCAAATCCTCCTTTGGCTGGGTAGTCAGCTACACAAGTCTTGCAAAGCTTGTTGGGATGAGGAACAAGCCTCTCTCTCTTTGGGTGACAAGAATCTCCTTACTTAGATTTAGCCTTATGGGTGCAAAGAAGGCTCTTGCAGCTTCAAACTCTCTATGCTAGAACTGGAGCTATTGTAACTATGACTGCAACTAGCTTGCTCAAGGCATAAATGCAAGCTTTTATAGATAGAGAAGAAAGAGATAGGATCAACCACATTATTCATGGTATTGGCTTTATCACTTGGAAACTTCCATGAAAGGTGGCAAACCACTTTCCCTTCTATGGAGATTCGAAGCCAAACCATCCTAGCTCAACATAGATTCAGTTGGTGAATGGGTTGAAGAGAACCTTCGGGAGTTAGTTGGTTGAGAACTTTACTCAATTCGGTTGGCGCAAGTGCGACTCTGAGACAGAGCGCCAATAGCGTGCCCTTTTTAGAGGATTTCCCTCATTGGCACGGGAAGTGAACTGAGGACCCGCGCTAATGCAAAAAGAGTTGTTTTCATGGAGATTTTGCAGGAGATGTCTTCAGGGCAAATGAAGCTCATACTTAGAGGAATATGATGCAAGTGGTTTCAGGTCATGTCACTTCTCACAGGTCCCGGAATGAGTCCTCCAGTGTGTAGGAGAGAGGTAACAGGGACGGTGACAAACGGTGACAAATTGTTGTGTAACAGATGCCCCCTAAAGCATAAGGCCCGAGAGAGAGAGGGGTGAAATGCTTTACAAGAACATGCGTGACTGAAAACACGGCCGCCGGAGAACCTGCGCAAAGAAGTACAACTGATATCTCAAGTACATGATGTATGTGGTATGGGCGCAGCCATCCATAAGAGAGTACATAACGATCTAGATCCAAGGTATGGACGCATCCATCCAGTGAATGAGTCATGTAATGATCATAATAAGCCACAAATCGCAGCCTGGATCCCAATAGACAAAATCCAGGGTCTTGCGCTCCATCTCTACCCGAACAGAGTACAAGTTCAAGCATGTGAATACATGAGTTGAAGTCGAACATGCATGAACATCATCTGATTACCAGTCAATGATGAAAACTGTTAACAGACGCGAGAGGTACCACCAATAATGACAATGGTCCTCAAGGTACTATAGGTACAATCTACGGCGTGTGAATCAATGATCTGGCGTCGAACACCCGTAGAATCATTCGATCGGAGGCCAATGATGAAAACATCTCGTCGAACACAAAGAACCTGCCATTGAGGCATGCAGGCTCCAAGGCACCGAAGGGAGTCTCTAGATCAGCTTCCTGGATAATGAGCTGAAGTCGACAGGAAGTGACCTTGATCAAAGGTGGGCCATAATGTTTCCCACATCATTGACACGAGACAGAGGAAAGATGTTGTGGTGATTTAGAATTATGTGACGTATCAGAGGGAGGTTGAAATTCTGCAGAGGTCAACTTCTCTTGAACATATCGACGGCACGATAGTGGACTTGGCAATATTTGACATCAAATGAGCAAAGGTCATGGTGACAAGGTAAAGAGCAGATGAGAGGTCAAATAGGATCACCCAAACCCATGGAGGCTAATGTGAAACAAGATGAGATGTTCCCACCCAGACACGAATGTAGACTAGTGCCATGTTCAAGAGCGACATACTCCCGATACGACAATGATTATGGATCCATTTTCCCCACCATTTCTGGCGAGTACCCTAGTTATTTTTAACAAGCTTGACGGGGATGGCATATGCTTGTGGGCGTCATTACGACGGAATCCGATGTCATTAAGTTTTAACGAGTCTGACAAAGGAAGAACTCGGTGTCTTTTCCTGTTTAGAGAGTCTGAAAAGACAGCAGAAAAGTAAACTCCAGGGGGGTCCTTTTTGGTAAAGTTGTGTCTCTCGAGCCCGAAAAAGTATAAAACAATGCTCGAAAGAACCGCCCGACCATTACGATCAAGGAGTACTTTTCATGAGTAGTGATATCGATATGAAAAAGTAAAAAAGCGATCAACATCAAGTCGTTTCGTAACCATTAACGAACCTAAAACGACAAGGGTCCCACGATCTTTTCGTTTTTACACGGTCGGAAAAGGGTTTAAAGACGACCGCCTCTTATTTATTTTTAACGAGTCAAGAGGGGAAACCCGACAATCTTTTCATTTTTAGCGAGTTAGAAAAGAGCTGAAAGATGAATCCATAGTGACTTTTTCGTGTATTTACTGAGTTCGAAAAAGTATAAAATATAACTCGTTTCACCATCGAAGTTGCAAAAAGGACTTGTCATAGCACCAAAAGCAAGCGTAACATCCATTTTCGACCAAAAATATATTAAAATATTCAAAAAAGAACTCTTTAACCCTAATTACAAGTCAAAAAGTCTATAAATATGGTGAAAATGTAAAAAATAGAATTACTTTTACTTTTTACGTTTTGCATAGTAGTGGTGGTCCATTTGGGGAGCAAACTTCGAGCAGCGATTACCGCCAATCCGGGCAACCATTTGAAATTCCGCCAGTTCCAGGTAAGAGGCGCTTCCTTTAGCTCCATTTCCATACTTGTTTTATGCATTTTGTTCCTTGATTGAGCCTTCGCAAGGGGGATTTTAAAATTTAGGGTTGCGCCCCATTGGCGCGGGTATCCGACACGAGTCTACGCCAATGGGGTGATTTACCCAAAGGTGTCGCGCTATTGGCGCGACTGTTTTAGAAACAGTCGCGCCAACCGCGCGACCTAACTTTTTATTTGAATTTACCCATCATTTTTTAAATTTGTCCGGTTTATAAGCCTACCAGGGTTTCATTAATGATGTATTCATCCTTGTGGGTGCAGGAAACAAGCAAAAATGGTGGTGGAATGGAAAGAAAGGGAGCATGATGCCGTAGGTGCCTTGGCCATAGCAGATGAGGGATGTATGAATGCTTTGAGAGACTATGGTCTCAAAAAGTTCTTCCTCACTTCTTATCTGCGAGCTCAACCGGAGCTATTACAGTTCATAGTGGATGCTTGGGATGTTGATGACCAAGTATTCCGCTTACGGGATCAAACCTTAGAGCTGGATGTATCTGATGTGTACTTCATTACTGGGCTGTCACGGAGAGGGGCAAGCCCCATTTTGACCGGAAGCAGGCCTTCCGAGGAGAAGATAGGTGAAGTGAAGGCTTGTGTGTGCCCAGAGGCACAATTTGGGAAAAACAGTGCTAAGGTGGATATCGCCACCATCCATGACTTGGCTCTTAGAGTGATATTGTTCACTATCACGCGTGCAGCTGGGGTACAGGCGCCCCATGAGGCAAGCAAGAATCATCTGTTACTAGCGACAGAATGCCTTAGCCCCACCATTTTTGACTGGGCTACAACGGTGACTACAAATATCAAAAGGCAGCTTACAAAGTGTAAGCGCGGGGGAGTGAAACAGTTCGGGTATGGCTCGATTGTGGTGTCGTTCTTCTTGGAATGATTGCCGCTCTTCCAGTACCAGGGAGCTGTAGTGGCGGACCCATTGCCACGAGAGCCTAGGATGGCTCGCTGGGCAGCATTGATGCCCAGAGGAGGAGGGGGCCAACAGATGTCATGGAGGCCCGAGTTCTTCATATGGCTTCGCTGTCAGCTGATCATGGTATAGGATTGGCCATATGCGGGAACCAACTTCACGGGGGACCCAGACCTCCCACTGCCAGAGGGGGAGGAGTGGGAAGAGGAGTTAGGTATGATCTTCTCTTTTTGGTGTTTTATGTATTTTCATTTTTTTGTCAATACATGCATGTTCTGATGACAATTGTATGTATATGCAGATGTGGGCCCAGAGCGACCAGTCGGCTTGTCTCCTATAGCGCGGAGGGACCAACCTGCAGCTGACCCTTAGGCAAGGGGAGCCGTGGGGGAAGAGCTGGTGCAGAATCTCGAGGGACTTACCCAAGGGATTCCAGGCTATGCTAGATTGGCGGACGTGCCCTTTGCATACCAGAGGCACATAGTGGGGGTGCCGACCCGCATCCATCGTCTGTTGAGATGCTTGGTGCGTGCGGTGACGTGCTATCATGAGCACCACCACGAATAGACTCCTAGGCTTCTTTCATGCATATTTTTTGAGGGACATGTTGTCCGAGGATGTATCAGGATGAACATGTATTATTTTTTGGGTTTTGTAACGCACCCGGTGCAAACATTATGACACACACACACACACACACACACACATATATATATATATGCCTATGGTTTATTATTGTGCTTTTATGTGCTTGCTTGTATAATGTTCTAATTATAAATTACGCAAATGTCTATCTAATACATGATTGGCCAATGCATCACATAATGTGTTTAATTTTCGTGGAATATGCTGATATGTGATAAAGTCAAAATTCCTTTCTAACAATTTAACACGTAAGTACAACCTTAAAATGTGACGGTCTCTGACGGAATATCGCCCATTGAGTTGATGGACGACAAGTTGAGATTCTAGGTTAACAAGCAATGTACGAATACCGAGATTAATTGCCTCGGCTAATAATTCAATAACAACACTATATTTAGCAACATTGTTTGTAGTACAGCCTAAACAGACACCTTGAAGATCTATCAACTCACCGTGAGGATCATAGATCACCCACACCACAGAGGACAAATTACGAGTGGTGCGACAGGCACCATCAGTGAAACCAATGTAAGGTGCACCCGACATCTGCACAAGAAGCAAAAAGACACAATAAGGGGCAATCACGCTTTCACACCAAACCGAAAACATGAAAGCTCACACACACATGTACAATTCGAAGCGCATTAAACTTGAGAATAAAGGGACGGGCATGCCCCCTAGCATGGTGTCTAAATTCGAGGTACATGCCCCCCAAACTCCAATAAAAATGGAGTGAAGGTTGACATCACTGTTATTGCGCTCGAATGGCATTATATCGCCCCGAGATTCTATCTGATGCACGGAAATCGTTTTAATAGGGGCGAGATTCGGAGGTGGAAGGGGAAAGACACCCATAAGAGCGGGATCCTTAAAGAGTCTGGCTCCCACACTCTCGAATGATTTAGAGGTATGCTCCACGAACGGCACTTCGGAAGAAGAGGCGAAGAAGGAGAGCTGGTCCACCGTGACAATCTTCCCTTGATGAGGGAAACAAA
This sequence comes from Pinus tabuliformis, assembly GCA_031772625.1. Classification (NCBI taxonomy): domain Eukaryota; kingdom Viridiplantae; phylum Streptophyta; class Pinopsida; order Pinales; family Pinaceae; genus Pinus; species Pinus tabuliformis. Next base: position 88,841,188 of record CM062808.1, on the reverse strand, counting down.
TGACACGGAAAAGGGAGGAAGTCACGGCTTGCATGGCATATGTCCAGCTACGTCTGAGGAGGAGGTTGTAGGTAAGATTAGCGTCGACAACTTCGACCTCCACTTCTACTATCTTTCCTTCAAAGGAGATGGGCAAGCGTTGGAGGATACCGTAAGGACGGGACTCTCTTCCATCAAAGGCTTCTAACGTCGTAGGAGACTGGCTCAATGTTGGAGAACCAATAGCTTTCCAACAAGCAACAGACATGATGCAAGTTGAGGCACCTTCATTAATGACTGTATGATGAATCGTTTTACCATTGACGATGACCTGTATAAGGAAAGCGATTTGGTGAGGCAGTCTCGGTGTATAGCCCTCGAGATCAAAATAAATCAGATCCGAGTCAGCCGGGTCTATGCCACCGATGGCCGATAGCAAGGACTTCCTCTGGGAGGGGCAGCTCTGGAGGACTTCTAGAGCGGACATAGCAGACGGAGCCTGGGTTAAGTCCTCAACAATGCTGTAGTGCTGAGCAACACGAGCATTCGGGTTGTAAGAAGACTTCCGGAGTAAACCTTTTGGAGGGGGTCAGATCATCGTCTTAGTGCTGGGTTGTTCGATGTGGAGTGGACCAGAACTGGACGGAGGAGCGCTGGAGGGGACCTCCAGCTCTTTCCCAGCATGAGATGGATATTCTTTCGCTCGAGTAGTGAAATGGATGGGAATCGTCCCAGCCATGAAGACTTGAGAGCCGAATGAAGAAGAGGGTTGCGATGGATCTGCCACCATTTGAGTTTGCTGAGAAGGGAAAGGTTCTTTAAGCACAGCGGGAGTCCCAGGAGCACCTTTCAATAATCGACTAACTTCGGACCGCCTAGGGCAGTCTTTATTGTAGTGATCCTCATCACAGATAAGACAAGGATACTTAGGTTTACATTTGGCTCCTTCCTCGGGTGGAGGTTTAGGGGAGTCCTGTTTGGGATGTTCGGATTTATTCTTGGCTTTCCCTTTCGAGGATTTATCCGCCGTGGTGGACTGAACGACATTTACCTCGGAGGTACTTCCAGAATTAGATTGACCCTGAGAAGTGTTTCCATTAGAAGCATTCTGTTTTTTCTTCCCAGGGTTCGCGGATGATTTCTTTGAAGACGCGTTTATAGAGCCAATAACACCGTCAACAGATGGTTTTGGCGGAGCTTTGGATGTTCCGGGTCTCGAGGCGTCTGGAAAATAATCATATAAAGTACCTGACTGAGAATATACCAAGTCAAGGTACTAAGCACGCACGATAGCTTGCTCTTCAGTTACACAAGCTCCCATGGCAATGTCTCGTGCAATTGCAGGGACAAAGGAAGTCATGAACCAATCGGTCAGGAGCTGATCAGGAATCCAAAATTTGATCAAGCGACGACGCCATCTCCATTCATGTATATGATCGGATATGTGTGTGGCCGTGTCCTATTTGAGAGACGTAAGGAGATGTGTCCCTGTCTCATACCGAATGGGTAACTGAAAATGAGTTAGGAATGCCATAGCCAGCGAGTTGAAGTCTTGAAATGTTCCGCGATTCAACTCAATATACCACTTAGCGGCCGAGCCGGTGAGAGTCCTTTGGAAGAGGCGGAGCCGAATGGAGTCATCAAGCCATGAGTTGGATGAGCACCAAAGGTGATAGGTCATGACATGGGCTTGAGGGTCCTCACCAGCTTTGCCGTCGAATTTCGGGCAATCACCGGGTATCTTAGTTGGAACTGGTGGCCAATATGGATTATGAAGAATGGGATCATTCGTCAATTTGGACACATCTGGAAGTTCCAACGTCGCTAAGAAGGGCAACTGAGGATTAAAGGACATTTGTGGCTGTGGAAGAGAGGTAGTACCAGGGTTCCAACCAGGTGGTGGTTGCCCCCACGGACTTTGTCCGGATGGGCCTGGCCCATAAGGGTTCTGCCCATAGGGATTTTGTCCATAGGGGTTCTGTCCATATGGATTCTGTCCATAAGGATTCTGTCCATATGCAGACAGTTGACCCTGGGTCTGCCCCCCAGCACCCCATGGATTAGCAACTTGACCTACAGGTGCAACATACTGCTGCTGATAATTCTGGTAAGGAGTGACCTGCATCTGTTGATAATTTTGATAAGGGGTAAATTGAGTTTGCCCCTGGGGTTGCTGGTAAACATACGTTTGCTGAGCTCCATACTGAGCCTGATAAGAAGGCTGCGCTTGGTAAGAAGGTTGGGGTCGTGGCCCACCTTGCATTTGATAACAAATTTGAGTCTGGGGCCCAGAAGGATGTCCTTGAATAGGTTGAGCTTGGACCACCTGGCCGGAAGGTTGGCCTGGTTGGGTTTGGGACGGACCCGTTTGCCCAGAAGGATGCGCTTTCTGGGTACCAGGTTGTCCTTGAGCAACTGAGGGTTGTCCTTGCGGGACACATGGCTGAGCGGGCTGGACGACCACTTGACCTTGAGGTTGGCCAGCCTGTCCAGAAGGATGACTAAGCTGGGCAGTGGGTTGGCCTTGCTATGTAGAAAGCTATCCCGCTTGCCCAGAAGGATGACTAGGCTGAGTAGTGGGTTGGCCCTGTTGTATGTAAGGTTGCCCCCCTTGCCCAGAGGGATACCCCTGTTGGACTGCCGGTTGACCTTGAGGAATATAAGTTTGTCCAGCTTGTCCACAGGGGTAACCCTGCTGGATACCAGGTTGGCCTTGTTGGATGTAAGGTTGTCCTGGTTGTCCAGACGGGAAACCTTGCTGGGTACCAGGTTGCCTCGGATAACCAGAAGGTTGACTCAGATAGGTAAAAGATGGACCACTAGCGGCTGAAGGTTGTCCCTGATAGGGTTGTCCTTGTGGGCCTCCAAATTGTCCTGGGTAAGACTGGCCATAATATTGCTGCCCTTGGGGGGTTTGCACATAAGATGGCTGGCCTTGGTTAGGGAGTCCTTGAAGCTGTGCAGGCACTGCTTGGCCTCCATGGAAAGAGGTGGTACTAGGGTCCCAAGCAATGGATAACGGTACCGAAACCTCAACGAAAGGTTGAGTAGGCAAGGGTTGAGAAAGTTGAAGGTATTGACCAGTAGAATCGTAATAAAAGAATGGACCTTGCGCATTCGGATCCTGAACAGCTTGTCCAGAAGCATCATATGGCCCCCCTCCTGGAACGGGACCAGAAGAGGGTGGAGCACTTTGTGCAGGGTGGACAACTCTAGGCGAGAGTGTCGGCTGGCCATTACTCACTTGACCGTGAGGGGGACCAGCACCAGTGTTCAAGGCTGAAGACGTTGTTACGGCACTAACAACCGGAGTTGAATGCGCTACACAAACAGTTGGATTTGTCGGAACTGAAGTAACAGGTGTAGTGTGGACTTGTGAAACAAAAGATCTCGTGGTGGGAGTGATATGGGGATCCCACATAGTCGAAGCAGGGGTCCTGGCACTTACCCTATCCCTTAACGACTGGTAGCGTGGGGGGAGCGGAGAAGTAGCTGGGATGGGAGTGTCAATATTCGACAACACAGGTGTCTCACTCACTCTAGGAGATGTCTCATCCATATGAGAGGTAGACATTGGAGACGAAACACCAGGGGGGGTAAAAGGAATATCGTCCTCGTCAGGCTCCCAGATGGGGTACCAATGAATTTCGTAACCTTCGTCGTCCGGAGCGCGAGAGTTGATCGGTTGGATACTCGGGATAACAGGAAGAGTATCACTTATAACCAGTACCTCAGGAGCAACGGAAGACGGAGACCCTTGATCACTTGCAACGGGAGTCGACGGTTCAGCCAGGATGACAAACTTCAAACGAGACCTAAGGGAGTCTAACGATAAAGGACCCTACTCAAACTAACGCACATAAGATCTAACCAGGTAATGTTTATCACGGCCAAATAAATTTTAAGACGCAAGGACACAACTTGACCTTTTCATGTTTTAAGAGTCGAGAAAATGACAAAAAGTTGACTCTAGTCGCCTTCGAATGTTTTGTGAGCCCGAAGTGACAAACTGCTCAAGTGAGCCTTTTCTTTTAAGGAGTCCGAAAAGGATCAAATGTGACTACTCTGGAGAGACTAGGCAAAGGGTTTACCAAACAAATCCTTAAAACTGCATATACACCTTGGCAATCATATGAAAACCAAGGACTTCCCGTACGACAGTCAATCTTCCCGAATGTTGTGTTCGGTGCGTTACGGCTTGTAAGGCAGCAGACACGGCTTCCTGTGGATAAAGGATGATAACCTAGTGGGGTCTCCCCTATATACGCGACGGTACGTGGGAGCTCAAGTCCGTGCTAGACCACTATCGAGTCACAAAAGGAGGAATCACCCAACTGTAGTGTGAAACAACAGTGACTAGGTTTAACGATGCCGGAGCACGTCTCTAGCCTAGACCTCTAATTAGTGAGCGTTATGTTCCAATGCGTTTTTAAGTTCATTCAGTTCATTTTATGGTTGATCTTTAGTTAAGTTTCAATTTCTAGGTCCTACCGTATGTAATCTCTCACAATTCCCTAAATGCAAGCTATATGCCAAAGAATATCATTTCGTTCGATGAATAGTAACTACGAGAGAGTTAAGAATTTTTCAAACAAAATGACCACAATCAAGAAGCACTCTAATGCAGCTAATGACACATAAACAAAACTTTTCTTTGTTTTAAATCACTTAATCAATGAAAAGCTTCTAATTTCAATTAACTAATGCAACACAAAAGAGATTATTCGTTTTTCGTTTCAATGGCAAAGTGCACTAAACAAATTTTGAGAGATAGTAACACCGAGAAAAAGATCAATTTCACTCAATGAGAACACAATCGAATCCCCAAAACACCAAAATAGTCCTTCAAACCAAGCACAAAGACCTCTATGAGCTATGTAATCTAAGCCCAAACGAAGCCAAGTGAAACCCAAGCGAAAAATAAACAAATCACTTGAAAAAAAGCTTTGACAACTACTGAGCAAATGCAAAAAGTAATCACAAAGTTGACTGGACGATCAAAGAACCCAAGACTCCTACGGAAGGCTCGATGCACAAAGCCACTAGATGCCCTAGGGCTAAAAAGTGTAATCGATAGAAAGAGGCAAACACCCGAAGGATAAAGTTCTAAAACCAGTCAAAAAAGGATCAAACACACTCCAGTAATTGAAAAAGATGCGGCAAAATACAAATCCAAGCTCAGAGGGCTTGAAGACAAGCGAACTGGAAAAGTTGACAGGCCTGGCGCGACTGTCAGGCTGCAACTCGCGCTTTTATGGGATTGGCGCGGGTTGTTTTTGAGCAACTTGCACCAATTGGCGCAACTGTAAGGCTAAAAAGCGCGCTAATCAAGTTGGCTAAGTCAAAAACAAAAGCAAGCGACTCAGGGCTTGAAGACAGTATCTAGGCAAACCAGGAAGCAAGAAACAACAAGAAATCCAACCCAGAAAGCTATCTAAGCAATCAAAGCAAGAAAAACCAAAGAGACAAGACAAAATCCAAGCTGTTTAGTCCGTAAACTAAACCGGAGATTGACTGAAGTGGCGTTGATCTACTTCGCTAATGCAAAGCAATAGCGTTTCGAAGGCTACCTGGCCGTACTTCAGGCTCCGTCTAAAGTTTACAAATCAAACAACAAGATCTCCACAGTGGAGTCGCCAAATTGTTGTGAAGGTAAATCCTCTCTGCGGACAGAGACGATCCCTACTAGCCCAGACCGGGTCTAGCAACAATCACCCAATGCTATCACGCAAGTTCCTAATTGCAAATACAAAGTAGATGGTGAGAACCTACTTGGATTCCAACGCTAGTGTTTGTAGAAGAGATGTCGCCCTCGTTCCTTTTGCCTCGGCCGGTCACGATCCCCACGATCTCCATGATTGGATGCCTGCACATGCAAAGAACAACACGAAAACAAGCATAAAATCTAGTAGATGCAATTATATATCAGTCAGAAAAGATATAACTCAACATCAAACATAAGACAATGAGAGTGGAACCATAATGATAGTCATCTATTATTGATAAATAACAAAGAAGAATACAACCATTGTTCTGACGTCAAATCCTCCTTTGGCTGGGTAGTCAGCTACACAAGTATTACAAAGCTTGTTGGGATGAGGAACAAGCCTATCTCTCTTTGGGTGACAAGAATCTCCTTACTTAGATTTAGCCTTATGGGTGCAAAGAAGGCTCTTGCAGCTTCAAACTCTCTATGCTAGAACTGGAGCTATTGTAACTATGACTGCAACTAGCTTGCTCAAGGCATAAAGGCAAGCTTTTATAGATAGAGAAGAAAGAGATAGGATCAACCACATTATTCATGGGATTAGCTTTATCACTTGGAAACTTCCATGAAAGGTGGCAAACCACTTTCCCTTCTATGGAGATTCGAAGCCAAACCATCCTAGCTCAACATAGATTCAGTTGGTGAATGGGTTGAAGAGAACCTTCGGGAGTTTTTTGGTTGAAAACTTTACTCAATTCGGTTGGCGCGAGTGCGACTCTGAGACAGAGTGCCAATAGCATGCCCTTTTTAGAGGATTTCCCTCATTGGCGTGGGCAGTGAACTGAGGACCCGTGCTAATGCAAAAAGAGTTGTTTTCATGGAGATTTTGCAGGAGATGTCTTCAGGGCAAATGAAGCTCATACTTAGAGGAATATGATGCAAGTGGTTTCAGGTCATGTCACTTCTCACAGGTCCCGGAATGAGTCCTCCAGTGTGTAGGAGAGGGGTAACAGGGACGGTGACAAACGGTGACAAATCGCTGTGTAACAGTCACATATGCTGGATGCAGGGTCAAGGTCACCACCTTTTCCACAAAATATCATCTCTATATTCTCTCCTGTATACGGTAATCGCTTTATGTGGTGAATCAATATATCCGTGATGGGTATTGGCTCCTCCAGCCACCGACACCCATCATGCACCAAGCATAATAGTTGCTTGATGACCAATACTGTCACTAGGGTGCAGTTGTAGTGCGGCACCCAAAGCAAGTTGAGCAACCCTGCCTTGTCTACTCCTCTGAGCCACCTCCGCAGCTCCAATGTGGTCATTCCAATATTCGTATCAATGATGTGACGCATCAGCTGCTCGGTCGCCAGGTGTGGTAAATTCTCGTGATCAACAAAGTCCCAGTCTTCAAGTTTCAGCAGCAGCACCTGCGCCAAGCATGGTCCCTCGAAAACAGTCTCATCCAGTAGTAGAGGGGTTTGCAAGGGGGTCTTTCTCTCATCGATGTCCTTTGCTACCTTGGTCTTGGGCTTGAGCAGAGGGACATACTCTGGAAACCAAGTAATAGGGTCTACACCCTGGGCTTCAACCTCCTCTACTTCAACTCCCACATCCTCATTGTCCATCAGGATGTCTTCAATGTCTTCCTCCTCCAGTTCCAAATTTATAGCCTTTCCCTTCTCCTGTGCCGTGGGCTTCGGTGGGTTTCTCCTTGGTGATGCGCGCAATGGTATGATAGGCTGCTTTCCTTTTTTATCCTTGGCGGTCTCTATGGTTGGTGTCAGCTTTGGTCTCAGCGTCCTCGACAATTTAGGGACTTCTGCCAATACTTCAGCCACTATTGGAGCAACTTTCTCTGCATCTATCTCCATTTCCGGCGCCAACTCCTCTGCTATTTCTTCGGTATTTATAGTTTCTGCGGGTGCCAACATAACGCTTTCCAACAGTACTCGCGACGTCTCTGGTAAGTTTTCAAATGATAGAGTCTCTTTCAAAGCCTCAAATAATTCTCAGTTCATGAGTGCCTGAAAGCTCAACAACTCAATTCTCAAAATGCCAAGTGTTTTTCGCTGGACAGCCACTTGTAATTTATAGTGAATTTTGAATTCAAATCCGACCATTCCCCCCAAATTCGATCCATTAATGCCGGATTGGTGGCAGTTTTTCAAAGATCTGAGCCATAAATTTCATCTTAAATGTCGCCACCCACTCCATTTGGCCACATTTCAACCATCAAATCATGAGCAGTGTCTTTAACGGTCACTTTTTGGTCGACCTACAAGATTTCTCCCTGGGTAGTGCAGCTCCCTTCGCTTTGTCGCGATCCCTGTGACACTTCCTTTCTTTGCACAATTCTCTAGTCACACAACTTCCTAACCCAGGCAGTGTAGTTTATAGTCCCACGCCTCCTTTCAGCTTCCTAGAGCACTAAGACTGTGCTGCCCTCATCTAGTCACATGGCCAGACCATCGATGTATGGATTCAATCGACTGCCATTCACCTTTCCTGGGAAGGGTTCTCCATTCAATTTGACCAGTTGTACCACTCCTCCATCGGTAATATCCTTAATGACATAGGGCCCTAACCAGTGCATTCTGAACTTCCCTGGAAATTTATCAATATCATATAACAAAACCAGGTCATTTACCTTAAAGGTGTGCAGCTTAACGTGTCGATCATGCCATGCTTTTTCGCACTGCTTTTGGACCTTTTGGTGAAATCTGGCTAGCAATCTCTCTTCCTCAAGCTCATCCAACTGTGCGAGCCTTTCATCCAAGGCTACGCGATCTGTCATACATGTGAGCATCGTTGTGCGCAGACTAGGCACAATATATTCCATAGGCATTACCGCTTCAACACCATAGACAAGCCTAAAGGGAGTTTGTCCAGTCAACTTCTTGCATGTCGTTCGATAAGCCCACAGTACTGCAGGTATGCGTAGGTCCCAATCACTTCGCTGAGCATTGCAAACCTTGGTTAGCGCGTTCTCCAACACTTTATTGAATGCTTCCACTGTCCCGTTAGCCTGCGGGTGATAAGGTGTGCTCTTCTAGTGATATACCTGAAATTCCTCCGTCAACACGTTGATCGTCTCATTCAGAAAGTGCGTACCGTGATCACTCATCAAGATCTTTGGACAACCAAATTGCGTCAGTACATGCTCAAAGAGGAACTTTGCAGCAGTCGCACCTGTGCAATCCTTCATAGGTTGTGCTTCTGCCCATCGAGTCAAATACTTCATCGTGGTGATAATGTACCTCGCTCCCGTGTTTTCTTGGGGCTGAATAGGTCCCACAAAATCTATCACCCATTTCTCAAATGGTTGCAACATCATCTGTGGATTCAAAGGCATCTCATCCCTTCACGATGGCTTTCCAGTTCTTTGACACACATCACATGCCTTGCAATACGCTTTTGAGTCCTGATGGAGGGTTGGCCACCACAACCCTACATGTAGAATCTTCTGCGTGGTCGCTCTCCCTGCATAATGTCCTCCCATGGCGCCCCCATGAGCATCCGTAAGGATGCTACTTCTTTCAAACTCAGGTACATATCATCGCAATATCTCATCAGACCCCATTTTGTATAGATTCCCAGCAATGACAGAGAAATCTGTTGCACGCACCACTAATTCCTTCTTTTGCTGGATAGTGTATCCCTCTGGGGCAGTTCTTGTCGTTAGGAAGTGTATTATATCCTCAAAATTACCATCTGTGATGTGCACTACAAATAGCTGCGCATCAAACAATCCCTCCTCCAATTAGTGGGCTCTTCCCCTATTTTGATGCACGACAGATGGTCTAGTCCCGCGTTCAGTCATCCAGGCTTCAGAATAACTTCAAAATCGTATTCCTGGAACAATAACAACCATCTATAGATTCTCCCCCCCAACACAGGCTTATTGACCAGGTACTTCAGCGCGGAATGATCTATGTACATATTAAAATGGCCTCCCAGCAAGTAGTGTCTAAACTTCTGGAGTGCATATACCATAGCTAACCCCTCATGCTCGGTAGTGGAATAGTTCTTCTCTGCCTTGGATAACCTTCTGCTTGCAAACGTGATAGGATGGTCCAATTCTTCTCCACTAGCCTATGTCAGTACTACTCCCAGTGCTATACATGATGCGTCGACATGTACATGAAACTCCTTCTTCCAATCTGGGAAGACTAGGATCGGCGCAGTGACCATATTTTCTTTCAATACATCCAGGCTCTTCTTACAGTCCTCATTCTAGTAGAATGTGACATCCTTCTTCAACAACTTTTCCATAGGTGCGGTGATCTGGGCATAGCCTTTGATAAACTTTTTGTAGTATCCCGTATGTCCTAGGGTAGCGCACAGCTATTTCACACTCCTTGGCACCTCTAAGTTCAGTATCACCGCGATCTTCGTGGGGTCTACCAACAGTCCTTGTCTGCAAACCACATGACCCAGCAGGGTCCCAAAGGGAACACAAAACAAGCACTTCTTCATATTGAGCGTGATCTAGTATCTTCGATAGGTATCCAGCATCATGCGCAAGCTTGCTACATGGAGTTTCACCAGTTGAAACATAGTCCAGTTATCAAAGTATACTTCCAAGAGGCTATGAATAAACTCTTTGAACGCATAAATGACTACGCGTGAGAAAATCGCAGGCGCATTCTTCAACCCAAACGGCATTACAGTTTACTGGAAACAACCCCACTCAGTCACGAAGGTTGTCTTGCTCCTATCCTCTGGCGTGATTTTGATCTGATGGTACCCAAAGAACCCATCAGCGAAGGAATATGCTTCCTGGCCACCTACATTGTCCAACACTTCATCAGTGAACGGAGTCGAGAAAGGATCATGTACACAAGAATCATTCAACTTTCTGAGATCCATGCATATCCTTATTTCTGCATCTTCTCCTGTACCACCATTGGGCTTACCCAGTTGGATTCTTCCACAGGCTCAGCGATGCCTGTTGCGAGCATCTTATCTAACTCTAAGCGGACCTTTTTCTTATACTCGGATTGAGATGGTAAGGCCTTTGCTTAACTGGCTTCGTGTCAGGCTTCAACGTGATCTTCATAACACCTAGGTCCCTGATTATCCCTTTTAGATCTGTAAACTTGGTAGGGAATAAATCCTGGTATTCACACAATAATTCAACGACCTTGTCCACCATTGTGTCATCCTAGTAATCTCCAATATTCGCGAATTTGGGCTCTGCCTCCGTACCAATGTTTACCTATTTCGTTTTCAGCAGCGCGGTTACATCAGGATTCTCAACTTGCGTACCTTCAACCTTGCGGTGACCCTCAGTTTCTGGGATGTTAATAATTCGCAGATCCTCATCCTCTTATTCAATGGTTACATTATAGAATTCTAGTGCGTGACTCAGCTGAGTAGCCCACTCAGGCTAAATCAGGTCTAAAGGATCCTGCAGTATCTTAAAGATTGCTGCTTTCACCTCTTGTAGCGCCTCATCAATACAGTCAAACTCGTCTTTAAAACTGAATGTCATTATGAATCCTTCATGTAGAATATCCCATTCACCTGTACCATAACAGAGCTCTGTTTCTACATACCAGTTCATCGGGATGACATCCGAGGTGTGACAGAACAAGTGCACCCATTCAGGCTAGGGCTTCTCTCCATAAGCCTGAGCCCATTTGGCCAAATGCGCACGCGGATCATCCTGCCCATCATACTTGTCTGTCATTCACACCTTCGGTTTCCCAAAGCATGTTCTCATCATCTTCCTACATGATTCCTTGTGCGTAACAGACCACCTTGCGGGCGTAGCACGCAGTGCCCAATCCAACGCCTGGAAGCGCTGCTTTTCTGGTACCTCCCTCTCCAATGCATCCAAAAAGATATCTACATAATTTAGGCCATCATAAGTGGGTAGATTCCTTACCTCTGACGACACACAGCGCAACGACCGAGTCATCATGTTATAGCTCAGCGTAGTTACTTCATGTAATCGATTCTGCCAGTGCTCTAATTCTTCATCAGAGTCCGAGGTACAGGAACTCTCGCAATCCCATGTAATTTGTCCATCCATTGTTGTATTCACCCAATCTTGGTCTCGCGTTGTTACCTTATAGATACAGTCTAGATCATCATCTCTCTCATAATCGTGGACTGGTTCAGTATAGCGCAATCCTTCAGCAGGATCTATGGTTACTATTACGCATAACGGTTTCTTCTCAAATATCATCTTTCGCTTCTTTAGGTTGATTACCCCGTTCATATTAGTAGCCCAATCAATTCCTAGGAGCACAGGATAGGGGTTTCTGTCATCCACAATTTCTGTTACTTCGAAGTCAACCAGCACGCTCACACCTTCAATATCCACAGTCACCCCCTACAACCATCCCATGGGGATGATCTTCTGCTGATTTTCCATCCTTAGCTGAATTGGAGACCACTGAAGCGTGAGTCTCCCCATCCATTACCAAGTCTGCTTTGGTAGGACGTTCACATCTGACCCTAGGTCCAAGATAACTTAATCTGTCTCATACTCTCCTATATGCGCAGTCAGTCTCATCTCCCGTCCCATTCTGGTTTTATGCTTACCAAGCTTTTGTACTACGCGCGACTCAGTCAGATTGTTTCTGGCACATCTATTTATGAGCTCCTGTAGCCCCTTTACAGCCTTTCTATCAAGCAGTAGCTTCATGCAGGTTTCCAAGAAGGTAGTAAGCATAGAAGGGTCCATCTCTTGATCAGGCTTATCCTTGCTCCCTGAGGTGGAGGCCTCAGTGAATCTCTTCTTCGCTTCCATGAAGGTTTCACGTGCACGCTCTAAATCGAACCCATCCTCCTTCGCTGGAGCTTTGTGAACCCATGTAATGTCTTCGGGTTGTTTCCCCTTGTCTATCCTATTGCGATTCCACTTCAGAGCACTATACTTACGTACGAGTCTTCTTCGCGTGGCTCAGACCTCATCATCTACAGGTTCTGAGTCAGCGGAGGTGGTAGTGCCCCTTTGTCACGTATCCTAGCTATTAGCATAGGACAGTCTTCCATTTCATGATCAAACATAGTGAAATATTTGCACGACAGACATGTTGGGTTCGTACAATCACGGGCATAGTGCCCTGGTCCTCTGCAATTGTAGCAGATCAACTGCCCTCGACCTCTGCCAGGTCCTCCTCCTCCTCGGCCTCGTCCACACCCCTAAAAGCCCGTTCGAGCCATCCCCACACTCTGGTCATGGGGCTGCATTTCTGCCTGGACCCTATAGGCGGGAGTTATATCCATCATCAATTCATAACTTCTGCAATTACACTCATCATGCCCTACCTACCTACAAAAGTTGCAGAACAGATGTTGCAGTGTCTGTACAAACTTCTACAACAAATGACATTTATTCGCGACATGTTTTCCTGCTAGCTGACAGATAGTGCACTACAATGCAGGCCCCGCACTCGGTCCTACCTGAGCTTCCGGCCTCAAAGGAATTGGTCCTCCTCCTGCAATATAGTTCGCAAAGACCAGACAATGGTCTTTTTCATGCCCCTGACTCTTGCATTTTAGACACTGTACCTCTTCGCGCACCTCTGGTCGGACTGTTCTGTCCTGCTTCAAACTTTGCATCTCTAGGCAAAGATTTTTCAGCTGCGCATGGATCTGTTGAACCCCTAAATTTGGATCTTGCATCGGTGTTCATGCAGTCTCATTGCAATCTCCAAGGCCTCCGTCTGAGTCGTTATCTTCTGTTGTGACAGCGCAACACTCAGGTGAGGCAGGAGCGAAGCCACAAACCATTCGTGATGTTTTCCATCTGTTAAATTCATATTAGCTTCGTGGATCTTACACTTCAACCTCTGATCTAAGTCCCAAGGTGTCTCGCCTGGCTGCATCGTGATTTCCTTAAACCCCACAATAGACTATGCTTTATATTTGGGCCTCCTGAATTCTTTGTTCAGCATGGTCTGGATGTCTGCTACTCTAGCATTCGGGTTATCATTAGAGTACTTGATGTACCAGGTTAGTGCGTGATCCTACAGATCACTAACCAATGTCACCTTCTTCATGTTATCATCTATAACGCCCTGAGCTTCCCATACAGCTTTTACAACGAACCAGAATTAGTCTACATCCTCATTCCCCAAGCCTTTAAACAAAGCCTACTTCACTAAATTTTCCATACTGAACTGCGGTGGAGGCGGAGGTAGTATAGGTGAAGTCACAGGTGATGGTGGTGAAGTTGGAGGTGGAGTGGGTGAAGGTGGAAGTCGCGGGAATCCTTGTCTTATTAACTGAATAGCACTTTTGCAAAGAAACCTGCGCTATCCCTTCTTTGTCACCTCACGGATGTGAAATCAATGGGCTATATTCAGGACCCTTTTTTCCTTTGTTCCTGTAAGTTTTTCCACTTCGAGTAGCTCCAAACATCAAGGTAGTTGCATAACCCGTTTTTCACACAATAGCATTTTAATCCAGGTATTTAAAGATTTCAAGTACTTACCTCGTGGTCCTTTGAAAAAGCGTCGCTCCGCCTCGTTGTAGCTGACTGAGGTGTCGACCACGAATTCAGTCACAAATCCTCCTATGATGCAATCAAGCCAATGATCAATAGCACGGGTGATCTTGTCCTTAGATGATTCCAATTTCTATACTAGCTTCGAGGTCCAAACAATAGGACCGTCAAGTTTCCACCTTCCTTGGTTGTCTGCTAGCTTTGCAATCCACTCGTATAGCTCAACCAGAAAGGAACAGAAAAAGATCTCGTGTATTTCTGTATATAGGTACTTGTCCAGCCATTGTTCCTTTGTCAGTCACGGACTTCTGTTCTCCTACGTCATGAATTCATGGACCTTCCTATCTAACCAGTCTTCGATCTATTTCTTAGTTGGATTTGAGTGATACAACATCACACATCTCTTATGCAGATTCCAGTCCCGGCAACGGAACCATTTGTTGGCTTGAGGGGGCCTAACCCAAGTTGGTTCAGTGTTAATTAGCCAAACAAATCCCTACACTACTGGCCCGTTCGGCATCAGTCCGCAGAGCGTGGACCGAAGTCTCACCCGAAGCAGTATGGGGGGATGCTGGAACCAAGTTTTTGCACCCTAAGATGGTCGTGATGTCGCTTTATTCCTTCTCTTCCTACCTTCGTGTAGGTCACTTAGTTCTAGGGATCTGTCTTCCTAACCCCTTATTCCTCCCTTCGATACTTTCACGAAAGGGTACAACTGGCCTTCGTGCATCCCTAACCTTCGATCTAGACACTTTCACGTTGCTAAGGCAGTGTATTGCACAGATTTTCAAGTTATCTCAATAATCTTACTTATCTTATTAGACACTCACAATTAGCACCGTGTAAACAGATATCCTTATTTGCATTCAGTTAACCAACATAATTACACAAATTCGCACATCACATAAGCATTATAAAGGAAATTCATACATAACATGTCAATATGCATTAACAGGAACAAAGACATAGAAATAGCAGAATACTTCTCATTATTGATATCTTCCAAGTGGTTACAGACTCTATCCACCATGCGCACACAGTTGTAGGGTTCTGCGCACTCAACTGCAGACTTCTAACCTAGGATTCTGCGCACTCGGCTGCAGAGCCTCTACCTACGCTACGACCCAAAACTTAGACTCCTTACTTCAGAGCTATGACTTTCTTCTTCATTGCATTGTGTGTCTCTAAAACTACTTAGAGCTTAGCTCTTTTTATACAATCCCATGGTCCGCGAACCATGGGTAGACCTCTTATAGCCGACTCTACTTTACAAAACTAAGGGCGGACAACCCTTTATGACTTATGACACCTTCGTTCTCCGCGACCACAAAATGCGGAGTCTTTACAAGCTTATAACAAAATTTGACCAAAACATGGGCTTTTAGCCCCAAAAATGTCCTTGGGGGATCCCACTTCGAATAGTTTGGTATCCAACATCGACCAGAGACTTGACCAAAATGTACTTAGGAACTTGTTGTCCTGATCTTAGATAATGGACTGTGGGATCCCAAAGTGTACCCACACTCATTCAAAGAAGAGCTTAGCAATGGCTTCTGTTGTGATACTCTCCTTCCCATCTTAGAGAATTTTTCGATGACCATGAAAACGCAGTCGTTGCCATGCTTAGTAGAAGGAAGGCCCGACATGTAATCCATGGAGATGGATTCCCAAGGTCGACTAGGAGTAGGCAGAGGAGTATATAGCCCTTGCTTCATGATGGTTGATTTGGTAATTGCGTAGGTAGTGCATGATTTTATGTACTTCCCAACATCCTGTCGAAGGTTCGGCTAATAAAAATACTTATGCATCATTGCCACTCTTTTCTGTACCTCGAAATGTCTAGTAACCTGACTGTAGTGCACCTCCAAAATCATCTTGGCACGCTCGCTTGAAGTAACATAGAGGTGTCCTAGGTGGCATAACAGTGCATCCTAGAGGTGAAAATTTAGAAATTTATTTCCTTCCAAGAGCGTCTAGTATGTGTTGTCGAATTCTAGATCGCTCTTATAAAGATGTGGCCACCCCGTAGTCTCATTCCCACAAGAGTTGAGCACAGTAGTCAATGCCATGACCGATGGTCGGTTGAGGCAATCTGTAACATTGTTGGTGTTTCCCTTCTTGTACTTAATTTTCAAATGGAACTGTTGCAGGTATGTGGACCATTTTTTATGGCAATCATTCAACAACTTCCCTTGTGACTGTATGAACTGCGGGGGTTGGTGGTCTGTGTGGATGACCATTTCCTTTCCCATAATGTAATGCTTCCATTGTCCATAGGCTTGCATAACATAATACATCTCTTTATCATAGGTGGGATACTTTTAGACTGTGTCTGAAAGTGTCTCATTGTGATATGCCACTGGATGCCCCTATTGTGAAAGAACTGCACCAATAGCATAGTCGAAGGCATTTATCTCGATCTCAAATGGTTGCTACAAGTCTAGTAATGTGAGCATTGGTGAAGAGCAGAGGCGATGCTTCAACTCGGAAAACACCTATTGTTGGGATTTAGACCAAAAGAAATTTTCTTTCACTCCTCCCTTGGTGACTTGACTCAAAGGCCAATTGATTTGAGAGAACCTCAACACAAACGTGCGGTAGAAGTTGGAAACGCCTAGAAAGTTGTGGAGATCTATTAGAGTGGTTGGGGTTGGCCAATCCCGAATGAATTGTATCTTGTTTGGGTCCACATGCACACTCTTCTCATCAATAATTTACCCAGATATTGAACCTGGGTCATACCAAAAGTGAATTTCTCCAAATTGGCACACAACTTGTGTTGCTGTGGGGTTTGGAGGACTTGTCAAATATGGTGGAGGTGCTCTTCCAAACTCTAGTTGAAGATCAGAATGTCATACAAATACGCCACCATGAATGAGTTGGTGAAGGGTCACAATATGTTGTCTGTCAGCCTCATGAAGGTTGTGGGGGGATTATTCAACCCAAAAGGCATGACCAACCATTCAAAAAGGCCCTCCTTGGATTTGAAGGAAGTTTTCCAAACATCGAAGGGTTTTATCAGTACCTAGTGATAACCAGACTTCAAGTCAATCCTGCTGAAATATTTGATCCCCTTGAACTGGTCCAGAAGATCATCAATCTATGGGATTAGATACCCGATAGTCAATACAGAGTCTGCAGGTCTCGTTCTTCTTCTATACCAACATGATCGGGCTCCCACAAGGTGATGAACTTGTCATGATGTGCCCTTTCTGCAATAGATCTTGAATCTACCTCTTGATTTCATCATTCTCCATAGTAGAGCATCGATAGATCGATCCATTAGGTAGCGGCGTGCCCGGGGTCAGATCGATGGAGTGCTTGACCTGACAGTGTAGAGGTACCCATGTGGGTAAGGTGAAATGTCTCTATACTCCTCGACGACCTTTCCCATCTATTATTCCCGTGCGTAGGAGCCCTCTCTAGAGGTCATGGCCACAATCTTCTTCTTACCTTCATGGTGAATCATAAGGGAAAAAAAATTCCCTATTTGGGAAATGATTTTACTGCATTGCTTCACAGTGATCAAAGAAATGGCAATAGGTGATGCTACCTCTAGTATCCTTTACAAATTATTGCACAAAGTAATAATAATAGTGAGAGGCTTAGACTCATACAAAAAAAGTCGCTTTGACAAGTATGGTTGGCCTAATAATACATCAAAAACTTCAATAGGAGCAACATCACACAGTACCTCATCCGTGAAGGGCTTGATGTTGTAGGGATGTTGACATTGTTTGCTGATACAAAGATCTCGCTTTTGGTGAAGCAACCTAATGGTGTATGGTTGCGGTTGTGGTGTGGTTGGTAGGCCCAATCACTTCATGACCTCTAATAAAATGAGGTTCTTTTGGCTCCCACTATCGACAATGAACCGCAGCGGAGAACCCTTCACCCACATTTGTGAGTGAAAGAGTCACTCCCCTCCTCTGGATCTTCGAGCTCATCCTTCTGGATCGGTTGTGGCAACAATGGCACTAAGCTTCGCATCGATAATCTTCTTCCCTTTTTCATTCCCCTTATCGGTTTCTGACTCAGAGTCAGAACATGCATCTGATTCAGAAGCCTTCAGATCGGCCACTAGTGGCTTCTTGGCTTGACACTCACTTGTGTTGTGAGTAGGGATCTTATGGAACTTGCACCATTTCCCTGTTTCCTTCTTTGTCTTCGTGGTGTTGTTCTTTGCTCACATCATTGATAGTTTGTCTTAGGTCACCCAACCTTAACTTAGTCCTTTGTTCTGTGGTTTGGGGGCGCCTTTCCCTTGCTTTGGATTCACATATCCAAAGAATTGCTTCTTATGTTTAAATTTTTGCTCAATCTTAATAGTGTATCGATAAGTGGCACCAAGCAAGGAGATGTCTAGGAACTCCATCCCATCTTGGATGTACTAGTGTATACAACCACAATACTTGAGTACCAAATGTTTCTCAGAATCCTTAATACCCAGCTTCGTGTGAAGGGTATGGAAAACATTTGTGAACTCTAGTACATCTTGGTCCCTTCCCTGCCACAGCATGGTCCACTTTATGTATTTATCTTCTTAGCTCCCGACAAGGTAATCTTTTTCTTTGATGGCATCTCAGAAATAATTCTAAGTGGGTGTGGCTGAAAGCAATGAGGACTCCCTCTCGCCCTTTTGTTCACAGTAGGTTTCCCACCATTCCTTGACATGTGGGATGGATTTGAGGAGTGAGAAAGTAATCTTTCCTCAATTTGAAAAGTCATGAACTGAAAAATATCCTTCCAACAACAATTTATCTACGACGTTTGCATCTATTTGGCCTTCAAATATGGGAATGTCAAAGTTAAATTATACCTTAAAATGAGTGGCGCCTCTAGAGTGGTTGTTGGATGAAGATGTGTCACCTATGGGTAGTTGTCGAAGGATCTAGGCAAAGTTATCCATCGTCGTGCTCATTTTTCACTCGAGGGCTTCCTCGAGCAATATTTTGAAAGGATCTCCTACCCCCTCATCTTTCTTTTCTTCGCCATGGGAGGTCGTCGGGGTTTTCAAGGCTAGTCTTGCAAAGGTTCAACCAATTTGAGCCCTAACTCCTTATAACCTGACCTCGTTGGGGACATGCAAAGAAAAAACGAGAAAGAGAAGACCGCTCTGATACCACTGGTCCAGACTTATGCAATAACACAACAAAATAAAGATATACATATAAACACAGAGAGGCAATAGAGATAAAACTTCATTGCATTAATATTAAAGAACTGAAATATGCTTACATACAGAAATGGAAATAAACTAGCTCGAGCTATGGTAGCTTATCTCTTAGAAGAGATGTGGCACCTACATGCCTCTGAACTGTGTTACAATGAGGCTCAAGGGCCTTTTTATTATTGAACGACAAGGGAAAATGTTAAAAAACTAAAACCCTAACCCCAGGAGATGGAACACCAAGAGTTTGTGGGCCCCATTGGGGTTAGTTGGGAAGCCATCTTCCTGGGGTCTTAATTTGGTCATATTATCTCTGTATGTCACAAGCCCTTGCTTGTAACTATGGGCTTCTTGCGGACCTAAAAAAATGTCGTTTAGGGGGTCAAAACTGTTCCGGAAGTTCAGGACCCGAAAAACTGCTAAAAATAGTAAATGGTGCTATAAACAAAGAAACAGATGAAATTGACTGGGATTTTAGGTGGAATAGGTAGGTGGCCACCAATATCCACTTGGATCACTCAATGATGTCATTCTCCACTTATGGTGGACCTAACTGACGTAGAAAATTTCAAGGAGGGAAATTTATTTTAATTTTTATAAACCTTTCCCACATGGCATAAAACAAATGGTGACAAGGTTCTATATTAAGAAAACTCGTGGTGAAAAGCTCACTGGTTCAAAACTACATTGGAAAAAATTTAGTCATGCGAAGGGTTGGTGTGGCCCAGGTAGGGTGTGCTTCCCATGTGATTTTGAAAACTTAGACCCTAGGTCGTGGCTCATCAAGCCACAGTTTAGGTGTACCAGTCATCTCAGGACTCATGTTACATCTTAGGACTCATGTTAAAAAACTAGAACCCTAACCCCAGGAGATGGAACACCAAGAGTTTGTGGGCCAAATTGGGGTTAGTTGGGCAGCCATCTTCCCGGGGTCTTAATTTGGTCATATTATCTCTGTATGTCACAAGCCCTTGCTTGTAACTATGGGCTTGTTGTGGACCTAAAAAAAAGTTGTTTAGGGGGTCAAAATTGTTTCGGAAGTTCAGGACCCGAAAAACTACTAAAAATAGTAAATGCTGCTATAAAAAAAGAAACAAATTAGGTGGAATAGGCAAGTGGCCACCAATATCCACTTGGATCACTTGATGATGTCATTCTCCACTTATGGTGGACCTGACTGGCGTACCTTGCTCATATACCCTACCATTTGTAGCGAAAATTTCAAGGCTGGAAATTTATTCTAATTTTTATAAACCTTTCCCACAAGGCATAAAACAAATGGTGACAAGGTTCTCTATTAAGAAAATTCGTGGTGAAAATCTCACTGGTTCAAAACTACATTGGAAAAAATTTAGTCATGCGAAGGGTTGGTGTGGCCCAGGCAGGGTGTGCTCCCCATGTGATTTTGAAAACTTAGACCCCTAGGTTGTGGCTCATCAGGCCACAGTTTAGGTGTACCAGTCATCTCAGGACTCATGTTACCTAACAAAAAAAAAATTATAAACCTTGGTGAACCTTACTAGTCTCTAACATCCATAATACAAAATGTTTGGCAATATTTTTGTGAAAAATATTCAAATTTCCAATGATTTTATATAGTCTTTGTAAAATTTTAGTGATTTTTGTTGGGCACCAAACTGGCCTATCTTTTCCTGCATTTCCACTCCTCTTTTCATCCTTTTTGTATTCATTCACAAGTATTTACTATGCTAAAACTATGAGGTAATTCCCCTTTTCTTTGTCTCTTGGAATATTTAATTAATGAAGTAGAGTCATGAGGGTTTTGCCTATGCGAACCACTAAAACATGTTATGACCGTAGATTCTGGAGCACAGGCGTTGACTTCATGGTATATCACAGCAGTTCCGCGATTCACAACAGTAGATCGACCATGATGAAACAACATAACTAATTTGCAGTTGTTCTCAACCCGTTTTGGATCATTTCTGTTCTTGCTCTCTCGGCGTTGGTGCTGTGTTGAACTGATGTATATCTTTGGGCATATAGTTTCCAGGTTTTGGGGAGAGATGTTATTCCCTTTTGTACTATATAAAAGACGGTTCATTCCTGTACGAGGGGTTAGCTAGACCTTGATCTATATTGTAACAACATTTCTCAGATTAATAAAGTACAACCCTTTTTGTTGTTCTATCTTTCGCCGTGAGTAACGCAACCCTGATCAGAGAGTTGGGCCCGCTCTTCTGATCAGGTGTTGCGTATTTTCCTGTTATGTGTGTTGTTCATTGTTGTGTGTATTTATTGATTGTTGTTACAGATTTTTTTAAATTACTGTGAATGCCTTTTTCAGTTCCGTCATTAGTTTTTATCTCTGTTACAACAATGCTTTGATTTCGTAATCGCGAACCCTTGGTCGATGACAGATTGTAACCTTTCCCCTGCATATACTTTGTGTGTTACCTTGAAAAGAATACGCACCTGGATTGATAAGTTAATGTAGGAAAGGGGGTGAATAAATTGTTCATACCTGGACACCAACATTTTGGTGCCATTGCCGGGGAGGCTAACAAGGTGCAAGACACGATTTGTATCAACCAGAGGGTCAATCTCTCGTCCTGGGGAGAGAACAAGCTTTCTCACTCTGCTCCAGGTCCTGAGCATAGGTATTTATTTTGTTTTGTGCTTTTACTATTTTCCTATTTTTATTAGTGCCGATCTCTTGTCTTGGGGAGGGAGGAGTCCTTTGACGCCCTACTCCAGGCCCTAAGCTTAGATTTTTCCAACATTTTTGTTGTTTCAGTTTTGAGAAACCCAATCTCTTACCCTGGGGAGGGAGGGGTCCTTTGGTGCCCTACTTCAGGTCTTGAAGTGTTAGGTTTCCTCACATGTGTGTTATTTTCTTGTTTGGCTTCTTGTCCTGGGGAGGGAGGAGTCCTTTGACGCCCTGCTCCAGGCCCTGAACCCTAGGTTCCTGTTTTCTTTTCTGTTAGTTGTTTTCCTTTCAACGTGATCTCTCGTCTTGGGGAGGGAATGGTCTTTTGATGCCCTACTCTAAGTCTTGGTCACTGTGATTTGGTATCAACATCTTTTGTCATATCAATTTCTATGAATAGAGAGCCAACTAAGAGGGGCAGAGGGAGAGCCTCAAAGAAGGGAGGACAGGATTTGGGAAGGAATACTTATATCCAGAAAATCATTGCAAAAGATGAATCGGAGGCATCTTCCCGTGCAGCAGTGAGACCAGGTGCACGAACAAGATCTAACGGACAAAGTGTAGATCAACTAGTGTTGTTCACAGCACCCCCTACTGATTCGATACAATAGATCCTTCCAGTAGCCGGAGAGACAAGCAGCAGTACACTTGATAAAGGGCTACCGTTGCTCGTAACAAAAGAAGAAGAAGTTTCAAGTAAAACATTTGAAGAAACGATCCATCCCAGTAGGGAAGAAGAAGTTGCAGAAAGGAGGTTTGAAGGGTCAAGCCATTGTGACAGGAAGGAAGAATTTGTAGGGACATTCCTATCACCAAGGGATAGAGGGAGCGTTGTTAAGGAAACTCAAACCCCTGTGATAAGAGCCCTTCCTGCAGAGCCTACTGAAATCCCCAGTGAGTATTGGAGGATATTCATGGCACCTACAACCTCTACTATTGACTTCCCAATTGGGGATCTTGGGACTGGCGCACCAACAAAGCCCATTCCTTTAACAGCTTTACCCAGCTTCCATGGGCTTACTTCAGAAGACCCCGACACGTTTTTGTTTGAATTTGACATTGTGTGTCAGGGATATGATTATATAACGAATGCTTAAAAATTGAAAATATTCCCTGCTACGCTAAAAGGGACAACCCTGCGGTGGTTTATGGGTCTTGGGGGAAGGACTATCACAACATGGGAGGAGATGAAAACTACTTTCTTGGAGAAGTACCAGGATTACTGTAAATCACAGGATATTAAGGAAGAACTTTTCAAGTTTACACAGAAAGAGGACAAAAATATGGAAGACTGTGTGGAACGCTTTAAATACACATTGCAGAGATCAGGTCACTCTGACCTGGATAAGGACATTTTGAAAATTATCCTTCTCCGGGCCTTTTGAGAGGACTCTTTGGAATTGTTAAATATAGTCGGAAAGGGAGATATATCAAAGGAGAACTTTGACACCATCTGCGAGTTGTGCATCCAGTGCTCAAGGGGAGTTGCAAGGAATAAACAGGGGATTCGATCAACAAAAATATCTGGTGGAGGTGTCACAAAAGCAGAAATTGGAAATCTGTTGGACAACCTGAGGACTGATATCTTGAGTACCTTGTCTGAATAGATAGACATGTTGTAGGTAAAACAGAAACAGCTAGAATTGGAAAGAACTATGGCTGTATTTTTCCCAACGTGCAGGAAGAAACACCCACAGAGGGAATGTCCATTAAACTCTGTAGAGGAGTGTGCAATCTGTGAGTTGAATCATGCGACAAGTTCATGCCCATCCTTGCCAGGACTGAAAGCGGTTTTTCAAGGGACAGGCGAAGAGATGGAGCAGTTGTACTTTATGGGACCTAAAAAGCCATGGCAACCTTGGCCGTCAATGGGAAATCAAGGTATGTTTCTGGATCCATCTCAATATTTTAGTAATTTTAATATGGGTCCCCAGTCCATGCCTTATCCACCCATGTGATCCCAATACCAGTTTCCACCTTGGCGGCAATGGGCTCCTCAAGCTAGTTTGAGTTCCTCGTGGGCTCCAAATTAGCAGGGACCTTCTCCTCCTGGGCAATGTTAGTGTCAGTCTTTCCAGCCTTCCTACAGTGATCAAATATGCTCTTACAAAGTGGTCTCAGAGTGTTAAGGTCAAATTTTGTCATTTCAGTGAGTCTTCAAGCAAAATTTGGTTACTAGGCATTAGGTCTAGGGTTTGCCCAAATGTCAGTCCATGTCATCATTCAGCTGAGCCTATCATCATTCAGAGGGTTGTCATTATCATGTCAGTGTCGAATGAGTCATTTTACACCTTATTCATGCTTCAGTTGTGCCTAGGCAAGGTCATTTCCCTCTCCTAGGGTTTTGAAGGCAATTTCTCTTGGATGGTCAAATCACCGGCAAAACTTGTATCCTGATGTTCATACACCTTCCCCTATCCTTAAAGTACCTTATCAAACACTTCCCATCCCTTAGATCCGCCAAATTCCTCATTTTGCACAAACCCTAGTTTCTAGCTACAATCTGGCAATTTTCTAGGTTTGGCCTGTGTTTTGCCCTTTTTGACCCCTTCCCCTCGCTCAATCTCTGCGATTCCACTTTCCCCTACTTCCTAACATCCCTCCCCACTCCCAAAAATTTCCCCAAGAATTTAGAAGCCCCCTATCCCCTTCATTTCGCTTCATTTCGGCAAAATCCCTTGTTCCACACATCGGGACAAGTTTCACTCAAAAGATGTTTCAGAGCAATCAAAGATGAATTTTGGGAAACTGAGAGAGTTTTTTGTCCAGAACATGCCAAGGAAGAAAAAACTCCTTCACTTGTTTCACAGGTGTCATGGTTTGAGAGAAATGTCAAGAATACCGTTGCCTCAGGAGAATCAAAGACACCTCTAAAGTGATCTTGGGAAAATCAAGTTTTCTCCTAGCTTGGTTGGCCAAATTATTTTCTTGATGGGTAAAATGATAACTAGACACAAAGATATTTCTAATGAGCTATCATGAGCTCAATTTGGGGTTGAGGAAGGCATTCAAAAGTTGACTGCAACAACACTCTTCCTTGAGGCAGCCTCATTTGGCACTTTTTGACCAGTCTTGGGAGATTTGATTTTTGGCAGGTCAAGTCAACTCCAAATTGAAACATTCCAGTTGGTTTGGAAAGTAGAATCAAATATCTTTCCAACGAGCTATCTTGCACCTAATTCTGACACTAGGAAGGCCTCCAAAAGCCTCCTGCAAAAGCGCGACCCGTTGAGAGCTCTTCCGCAGTTCAGAAAAGCAACGTGCGCGACCCGTTGGGAGGGGCGCGACCCGTTGGGGATTTCTCCACAGAAATTTGCCAGTAAGCTGCCAAATGACCCCAAATCTCTTCAAGGTTGCAGGTAGGCCTCTGATCATCAAAGTATTTTGCTTGATAGAGAAAAATGAGCATGGGAAATGTGTTTTAATGCCATCAAGTTGAAATGAGAAGTTCATGTATATTTGCTTTAAAAATGTCAAAATGCAAGTAGAGATAGGGTTTTGTTTTGCTGCTCTCAAGGTTATCCCTTTCACCCCCTGAGGTTTTTCATGAGGAGGGAGGACCTTCTCAGCAGCCTGATGCTCCGGTCACCCGACATGTTAGCTCCACTCCTTTGGTCACTTATCAGAAAGGCCCAAGGGCCTTATTTGCAGCAGCTAGGCGAGTACTATCTCCACATCAGGTGGAAGGGGTCTCGCCTTCATATTCAGCTCAGTGAGTGTTATCTCCACATCAGGTGGAAGGGGCCTCGCTTTCTTCACCAGCACAGGTACTATAGAGGGGCAAAGATCCCGCGATTCATGAGGATCCAGTGATTGATCTTGAGGCCAGTTCTCCTAGCCAAGAGGCGAAGGAGATCATTCAGCATCTCAGGGCTGAAAATGATGTTTTACAGAGGAGACTTGAGGGTGCCCAATGGACTATGACTTACCTGGAGCAGCGGAACAAACAGTTAGAGGAGGAGAAGGCACTTGATGAGCTATGGAGGATTCGTAGCAACCGAGTCTTGAACCGTAGAAGACCCGGTGATCCATTGCCTGCTGACCGAGAGTTGATGCTCATTCAGGAGAATGCCCATTTGGAGAGGCTGTTGACTAAGGCCAACCAAGAGAAAAAGCTACTGAGAAACATGAAGAATCACTATTGGGCAAGGATGCATGTATGCAAAGCCAAGATGAAAATGTTCCAAAGGAGGTTGTCCAAGGCTCTTAGGTGGAGGAAGAAGACCAATCCACTCCGTATCTTGGCTGAGGCATCCCTCAAAGATCATGGCACTCACTAGCATCAGCTACAGAACAAATCCTAAAATTTTTTGAAAATTTTGGGTAATTTTGGTATTTTTTGGAAATTTACAGGTTTTGGCTTCTCAACGGGTCTCACCCCCGGTGAGACCCTTTGTCATCGTAGCTCCGTTTTGCAAAAACTCAACATTTCTAGATTTTTCATGCAAAGTTACACATGCCTATGGATGGAATTGAGTTTTTATGGGGTTTTGGGCCTCCAGAAGGTCAAAATACAGGCAAAATTTGACTTTCTGCCCCTTTTTTGAGTTGCAGAAGTAGTCTTGGGAGAACTGACTTTTGACTGGGAAAATGACCTTCAAATCCACCAATTCTAGTTGGGTTGGAAAGTATACTCAGAGACCTTTCCAACGAGCTATCCTACACCCAATTCTGACACCGGGAAGGCCTCCAAACAGAGCTCCAAAGTGCGCGACCCGTTGAGAAAATGTGCGCGACCCGTTGAGGAAATTTTGCCAGATTTGACCAGTTCAGCCCAGAAAACGCAGTTTGGCTCCAGTTTGACTTTTTGAGGTTGATGGTGGTCCTCTTGGATGTAATTGTGACACTTTTTGGGTAATTTTACTCTTGTTTAACTCTTCTAGAAGATTCTTTCATGTAAAGGGTAAAAATTGATTGTATGAACTGGTTTCCAAGTTTATAGAGGCAAGTTGTTTTGACTGCCTATTTTGTAGTGCTTAGTTTCGAAGTGGTTCAAACAGCTCCTAGGATAGTGAGCTTGACCCATGGAGGCAGGGAAAGAGGTTAGATCATCTATATAATGTACTTTCTTGCTCATTTTCATGGTTGGACTCTTGAGGGAGAAGCTATCATTGTATTATTCACTTGTATCTCTGCAATTTTTGGCTAAGGAAGACCAGGGTTTTGCAATCATCTTTGGGATTCTTTTGGACTCATGTGTTGATGATGTTTATCTTAATGTACTTTTAAGTGTGTTTATTTGCTTCATCTCCTTTCTTTACTTCTGCATATTAAACAAATGAGGTGTTAAAGTATGAATTCATGCCTGCCATGCTCTGCTTTTAAATTTGTTTAATTTCTATGTTTTCTGCTGTCTAAAGAGAATTCAAAGTCATTGTTTGCTCTCTTTAGCTCCTGCTCTTTCTTTCCTAATCATCCACTTCAACTAAAGGCATCAATATAGGTTCCTACCTTGCCCCAAATATCCCCCTGCAGAAACTGTGTCAAATCCCCGCATCCTAAATTGCAGCTCCTCAAATTGCCACCAAAAACCCTAAGAAACCCAAATCAACCTTTTTAATCAGTTTACTAGCCTAATATCAGTGTTACCTTGTTGGTCATCTCATCCCATTGAAGATCTACCGAGATTGACCGGAGAGAGCCTTCTCCTGCCCCGTAGGGCTAGCTACGAGGCTGAATGGTTTGATGTAGCCTTGAGGTTTACATTTCTCTGCCTGAGGTGAAATTTCAAGCGCTAACATACTGGCGACCATACTGGGGAGAACAAACTTGTCTGTTGATTGATGTGTTTGTTTCATAAGTCTTAGACGAAGCCTGAAGATATGCCAGGTAGCCTTCGAAAACGCTCTTGTTTTACATCAGCGTTAGTAGATAAACGCTGCTTCAGTCAATCTCCATGAGCTTGTGAATACATCACTTCATTTGCATTTTACCCCAGTACATGTATCAAGTTCAGATCTGATTGTTGATAGTGGACAACGATCAGACACTGACAAGGCTGAAATCATTCACTGGCGAGTCTTTTCACTTAAGAATTCAGCAACCTATGCTTCATGGTGACTTCACTGCAGGAAGATCAGTAGCTTTGAGCTTTTCAAGATGGATCGGATTGCAAGAAGATATGCTCCCTTGAGCCGAGATCACATTCCAGGTTTTCCAAATAAGATTCCCAAGGTAGATTGGTCAAGGAATCTGCCTACATTTAATGATGATGGTAAGAAGGATGCTGCTTTACATCTAGTTAGATTTCACATGCATATTCGCAAGTTGAAGGTCGATTTTCTTGAAGATTGCTTGATGAAGATATTCTTGGCCACTTTGGAAGGTAAAGCTCAATCTTGGTATGAAAGTTTGCTGCCTGCTTGTATTTACTGTTTAAAGGATTTTCATGCTATGTTCATTGAACGATATAAGGACTCTTATCCATCATTAAATTTAGTTCAAGACTGTTGCCAGCATGCCTATAGTTTTATTGAAAGCCTTGAGAAGTTTTATGAAGATGATAATTTCATGGATGAAGAGATCATGGAAACCCTGTATGAAAAGCCGTTTCAGCAGCACATAGAAATCTTAGAGGATACTTGTCAAGATCAGCAGGTTGAAGATGGCCATATGGTTGTAATTGATGAAAGAGAAGAGCTTGTTTCAGATCTGCCCACAGAAGAAGACAGCGTTCAAGGTAGCCAAGATTCAATTTTAGAATGTAATGCAGTCAACTTAGCTATTTCAGATCAAAATTCAGATCATGGTGACCAAGAATACCTTGTGTTGAATCCTATAAAGAAGAACTCGACTGTTGAGATCAGCTGGCATGAAGAAAACGAAGTTACAAATCTAAGTGCTCCCACCTCACCGGAACTAGATCTTCATGAGGAGGTCATTCAGCCAGCTCATGAACAGCAAGATGAGATCTTTGTTCAAGTAAGTGAAAACTCTTCTTTCAATCATAATTTGGATAGTTTGATTGCCATGTCATATGAAGATGATCAACAATGTTTCCAAGTTTCAGAAGATCAGGATTGTCATTCAGATTTTTCATGTTTTGAAATGTTATTTCAAGAAGACAAGACTTGTTTGAGCAAAGGGAAACAGAAAGTCTTATCTCCTTTGTCTGAAGAGGAGATAGATCAGCTTTTGAAAGGTCATGCTACAACCCAAGCTAAAGCAAATTGGCAGTGTGCACATGGTCACGAAAGTGTTGGTGAAACTTCTTCCTCTTTTGAAAATGATGACAGTGTTGTAATTAGTTTTATAGATCAGCAAACAGATAATATTTTCTTTCATGAAGATGATGAGGTTGTCATGTTTGATGATCTTGAGGATTGTTTTCTGTTTAAGAATGACCTAGACCATGAAATTGAGGAATATAAGCTTGAGAGAGACAATATGTCAAAATTTCTCACGGTCAAGGAATTTTCAGCCAACACTCATATGGCAGAAGCTTATACTTCTTTGTGCCTTCCTATCAATCAGCAACCCACTGTTCTTTCAAATCAGAATGAAGCGAGTACTTATATTTTTGCAGCTGGATCTCCAAACAAGGTAGTGCTTCAGGATTATCAAGATCCCTTTGGCATTTTTCTGCAAGCATTAGAAAAGATAAATGTTGCCTGGTTCATTATCATAAGCTTTGGTTTCAGTGGTTATTTTGAGTTGCCTACAGGTTCATCGTTTCGCCTGCTCGAGATAAGCAAGAGAAGAAATTTGTTATGTAGCCATCTGCTGGATTGGTTACATTGGAAAGCTCATTATACATGATTGTACATATTTCATTAGTATGCAGGTGGTTGTCATCATGATTCCAAATCTTGATGGATTGCTGCCGTTTTTCCAAAAGCTTTGTAAAGTTTTGTTTTAAGTCGGTCATGAGTCATTTGTGTTTGGTCTGTTGAGTGAGTTTTTCAAGTTATTTCAGTTTGCTATCGAGTCGGTTTGAGTCAAGTTCCAGTTAAGTTTCAGTCAGTTTTCAGTCAAGTTTTCATTCAATAAATGAGTCAAAGTCTTGTGTCGTTTGCCGAAATAATGACTCCATCGCCCAATGGTTGCAAGCACTGGTCTGCTCTCCCAGAGGTCTGAGGTTCTTGGCACCTCCAAGGAGCTACCATCCCCATTGGAGCCAATATTAGTGTTAGTATTTCCAGCCTTCCTACAGTGATCAAATATGCTCTTACAAAGTGGTCTCAGAGTGTCAAGGTCAAATTTTGTCATTTCAGTGAGTCTTCAAGCAAAATTTGGTCACTAGGCATTAGGTCTAGGGTTTGCCCAAATGTCAGTCCATGTCATCATTCAGCTGAGCCTATCATCATTCAGAGGGTTGTCATTATCATGTCAGTGTCGAATGAGTCATTTTACACCTTATTCATGCTTCAGTTGTGCCTAGGCAAGGTCATTTCCCTCTCCTAGGGTTTTGAAGGCAATTTCTCTTGGATGGTCAAATCATCGGAAAAACTTGTATCCTGATGTTCATACACCTTCCCCTATCCTTAAATTACCTTATCAAACACTTCCCATCCCTTAGATCCGCCAAATTCCTCATTTTGCACAAACCCTAGTTTCTAGCTACAATGTGGCAATTTTCTAGGTTTGGCCTGTGTTTTGCCCTTTTTGACCCCTTCCCCTCGCTCAATCTCTGAGATTACACTTTCCCCTACTTCCTAACATCCCTCCCCACTCCCAAAAATTTCCCCAAGAATTTAGAAGCCCCCTATCCCCTTCATTTCGCTTCATTTCGGCAAAATCCCTTGTTCCACACATCGGGACAAGTTTCACTCAAAAGATGTTTCAGAGCAATAAAAGATGAATTTTGGGAAACTAAAAGAGGTTTTTGTCCATAACATGCCATGGAAGAAACACCTCCTTCACTGTTTTCACAGGTGTCATGGTTTGAGAGAAATGTCAAGAATACCGTTGCCTCAGGAGAATCAAAGACACCTCTAAAGTGACCTTGGGAAAATCAAGTTTTCTCCTAGCTTGGTTGGCCAAATGATTTTCTTGATGGGTAAAATGATAACTAGACACAAAGATATTTCTAATGAGCTATCATGAGCTCAATTTGGGGTTGAGGAAGGCATTCAAAAGTTGACTGCAACAGCACTCTTCCTTGAGGCAGCCTCATTTGGCACTTTTTGACCAGTCTTGGGAGATTTGATTTTTGACATGTCAAATAAACTCCAAATTGAAAAATTCCAGTTGGTTTGGAAAGTAGATTCAAATACCTTTCCAACGAGCTATCTTTCACCTTATTCTGACACTGGGAAGGCCTCCAAAAGACTCCTGCAAAAGTGCGACCCGTTGGGTGGTGCGCGACCCGTTGAGAGCTCTTCCGCAGTTCAGAAAAGCAACGTGCGCGACCCGTTGGGAGGGGCGCGACCCGTTGGGGATTTCTCCACAGAAATTTGCCAGTAAGCTGCCAAATGACCCCAAATCTCTTCAAGGTTGCAGTTAGGCCTCTGATCATCAAAGTATTTTGCTTGATAGAGAAAAATGAGCATGGGAAATGTGTTTTAATGCCATCAAGTTGAAATGAGAAGTTCATGTATATTTGCTTTAGAAATGTCAAAATGCAAGTAGAGATAGGGTTTTGTTTTTCTGCTCTCAAGGTTATCCCTTTCACCCCCTGAGGTTGTTCATGAGGAGGGAGGACCTTCTCAGCAGCCTGATGCTCCGGTCACCCGACATGTCAGCTCCACTCCTTTGGTCACTTATCAGAAAGGCCCAAGGGCCTTATTTGCAGCAACTAGGCGAGTACTATCTCCATATCAGGTGGAAGGGGTCTCGCCTTCATCTTCAGCTCAACGAGTGTTATCTCCACATCAGGTGGAAGGGGCCTCGCTTTCTTCACCAGCACAGGTACTACAGAGGGGAAAAGAGCCCATGATTCATGAGGATTTGGTGATTGATCTTGAGGCCAGTTCTCCTAGCCAAGAGGCGAAGGAGATCATTCAGCATCTCAGGGCTGAAAATGATGTTTTACAGAGGAGACTTGAGGGTGCCCAATGGACTATTACTTACCTGGAGCAGCGGAACAAACAGTTAGAGGAGGAGAAGGCACTTGATGAGCTATGGAGGATTCGTAGCGACCGAGTCTTGAACCGTAGAAGACTCGGTGATCCATTGCCTGCTGACCGAGAGTCGATGCTCATTCAGGAGAATGCCCATTCGGAGAGGCTTTTGGCTAAGGCCAACCAAGAGAAAAAGCTGCTGAGAAACATGAAGAATCACTATTGGGCAAGGATGCATGAATGCAAAGCCAAGATGAAAATGTTCCAAAGGAGGTTGTCCGAGGCTCTTAGGCGAAGGAAGAAGACCAATCCACTCTGTATCTTGGCTAAGGCATCCATCAAAGATCATGGCACTCACTAGCATCAGCTACAGCACAAATCCTAAAATTTTTTGAGAATTTTGGGTAATTTTGGTATTTTTTGGAAATTTACAGGTTTTGGCTTCTCAATGGGTCTCACCCCCGTGAGACCCTTTGTCATCGTAGCTCCCTTTTGCAAAAACTCAACATTTCTAGATTTTTCATGCAAATTTACACATGCTTATGGATGGACTTGAGTTTTTATGGGGTTTTGGGCCTCCAAAAGGTCAAAATACAGGCAAAATTTGACTTTCTGCCCCTTTTTTGAGTTGCAGAAGCAGTCTTGGGAGAATTGACTTTTTACTGGTCAAATGACCTCCAAAAATTCTAGTTGGGTTGGAAAGTAGACTCAGAGACCTTTCCAACGAGCTATCCTGCACCCAATTCTGACACCGGGATGGCCTCCAAACAGAGCTCCAAAGTGCGCGACCCGTTGAGAAAATGTGCACGACCCGTTGAGGAAATTTTGCCAGATTTGACTAGTTTAGCCCAGAAAACGCAGTTTGGCTCCAGTTTGACTTTTTGAGGTTGATGGTTGTCCTCTTGGATGTAATTGTGACACTTTTTGGGTACTTTTACTCTTGTTTAACTCTTCTAGAAGATTCTTTCATGTAAAGGGTAAAAATTGATTGTATGAACTGGTTTCCAAGTTTATAGAGGCAAGTTGTTTTGACTGCCTATTTTGTAGTGCTTAGTTTAGAAGTGGTTCAAACAGCTCCTAGGATAGTGAGCTCGACCCATGGAGGCAGGGAAAGAGGTTAGATCATCTATATAATGAACTTTCTTGTTCATTTTCATGGTTGGACTCTTGAGGGAGAAGCTATCATTGTATTATTCACTTGTATCTCTGCAATTTTTGGCTAAGGAAGACCAGGGTTTTGCAGTCATCTTTGGGATTCTTGTGGACTCATGTGTTGATGATGTTTATCTTAATCTACTTGTAAGTGTGTTTATGTGCTTCATCTCCTTTCTTTACTTCTGCATATTAAAAAAATGAGGTGTTAAAGTATGAATTCATGCCTGCCATGCTCTGCTTTTAAATTTGTTTAATTTCTATGTTTTCTGCTGTCTAAAGAGAATTCAAAGTCATTTTTTGCTCTCTTTAGCTCCTCCTCTTTCTTTTCTAATCATCCACTTCAACTAAAGGCATCAATACAGGTTCCTACCTCGCCCCAAAGACCCCCCTGCAGAAACTGTGTCAAATCCCCGCATCCTAAATTGCAGCTCCTCAAATTGCCACCAAAAACCCTAAGAAACCCAAATCAACCTTTTTAATCAGTTTACTAGCCTAATATCAGTGTTACCTTGTTGGTCATCTCATCCCATTGAAGATCTACTGAGATTGACCGGAGAGAGCCTTCTCCTGCCCCGTAGGGCTAGCTACGAGGCTGAATGGTTTGATGTAGCCTTGAGGTTTACCTTTCTCAGCCTGAGGTGAAATTTCAAGTGCTAACAGGCAGTTTCCCCAGTCAATGCCACAATAGCAACTCCAATTACCCTCTAATGTACCTCCTAGTAATCAGTCGTTCTGATCCAGGTGGATATTGGTGACCACCTGCCAGGTCCACCTGGACCCCCACCATTGTCTTTCTCAGCATTTTCAGTTTCCTTAATTGTAGCACAGTTTACTATTTTTAGCAGTTTTTCGGGTCCTGAACTTCCGGAGCCGTTTTGAGGCCCTAAACGACATTTTTTTGGAATTCTGGAGCGACCGAGCCCTATGTTGCCCCCGAAAGTGGTAGTACTCGGATAGATCTTTCTAACGAGCTATCGTACGAAAGTGGTAGTACTCGGATAGATCTTTCTAACGAGCTATCGTACGCGTCAAACGGAGATCGTATGCCAAAGTTACGACCCCGGGAAATTGATGTACCAATTTACCCAAACGGGGCCCACAATTTGGCGTTTCATCTCCTAGGGTTAGGTTTCGGTATGTGAAGGGTTTTCCATTGTTTCTCAACAATAAATAGGCCTTCAAGCCTCATTGTAATACAGTTCGGAACAGTTCAGAGGCATGTAGCCGCCACATCTCTTCTCAGAGATAAGCTACCATCGCCCTAGCTGGTTTCTTTCCATTTCTGTTTGTAAGCATATTTCAATATTTTACAGTAATGAAATGAAGTATTATTTCCGCTGCATCTCTATTTTTATGGTTATCGCATCTCTGTATTTATGGTTATCTCTGTAATTTGTTGCGTTCCTGTTTAAAATCCAGATCAGTGGTATCAGAGCGGTCTGCTTTTTCTCTGTTTTTCTTTGCATGTCCCCAACGAGGTCGGGATATAAGGAGTTAGGGCCTGAACTGGTCGAACCTTTGCAAGACCGGCCTCGAAAATCCCGACGGCCTCCCATGGCGGATGAGAAGAAAGACGAGGGGGCAGGAGATCCTATCAAAATCTTGCTCGAAGAAGCCCTCGAGCGACAACGGAACGCGATGATGGATAGCTTTGCGCAGATCCTTCAGCGGCTACCCAGAGGCGACGCATCGGCTTCCAACAACGACTCTGGAAATGCCACACCCTTCAAGGTACAAGTTAATTTTGAAATCCCCATATTCGAGGGTCAAATAGACGCAGATGCCGTAGATAAATGGTTAAATCTGCTAGATGGGTATTTTTCTGTTCATGAATTTTCAAGTCGGGAAAAGATTGTTTTTGCTCTTCTCAAAGCAGCCCCCCACGTCAAGGACTGGTGGGAAACCTACTGCGAGCAGAAGGATGAAAATACAGGCTCACTATTTTCAGCCGCACCCACTTGGAATGACTTCCGGGATGCCATCAAAGAGCAGTACTACCCTGTCGGAAGCTATGAGGACAAATACATCAAATGGACCACACTGCGACAGGGACGAGACCAAGATGTGCCGGAGTTCACAAACATTTTTCATACCCTTCGCACACAGTTGGGTATCAAAGATTCTGAGCTGCATCTGGTACTCAAATACCGCGGCTGCCTGCACAAATACATCCAAGAAGAGATGGTGTTCTTGAACATCTCCTCACTCGGCACAGCATACCGATACGCTGTCAAAATCGAGCAAAAGTTCAAACAGAAGAAGCGAGACTTTGGATCTACAAATCCGAAGCCCAAAGGACAAAGCCAAGGCGGGGTGACCCAAGATAACCTGTCGAAGCCACAAGAAAAGAACAACACCACGAAACCGAAGAAGGACACAGGAAAGTGGTGTGAGTTCCACAAGAGTCCCACTCATAACACAAGTGAGTGTCGGACCAAGCAGTCGTTGGTGGCCGAGTTGAAGGCTTCCGAATCAGATGCATATTCTGACCCTGAGCCAGAACCCGACAAGGGGAATGGCAAAGGGAAGCAGATCATTGATGCGGATCCCAGCGCCACTGTTGCCACTGCCAAGATCAAGAAAAATGAGCCTGAAGATCCAGAGGAGGGGGAGCGTCTTTTCCACTCACAGATGTGGGTGAAGGGTTCACCGCTGCAATTCATTGTCGACAGTGGTAGCCAAAAGAACCTGGTTTCAGCAGAGGTCGTGAAGCGGTTGGGCCTACCGACTACACCACACCCACAGCCATACAGTATCGGGTGGCTTCATGAAGGACGAGATCTGAAAGTTCGCCAGCAGTGCCGCCTTCCCTACAGCATCAAACCCTTCACAGACGAGGTATTGTGTGATGTTACACCTCTAGATGTTTGTGATGTACTATTAGGCCAGCCATACTTATGGAGGCGACATGCTGTGTATGAGTCAAGGCCTCGTGCTGTCATTATTTCTTTGAATAATTCATTATACAGGATACCAGAGGTAGCCCCACCTACTGCCACATCCTTGATCACTACCAAGAAAGGCAGCAAGCTCATATCACAGACCAGGAAATTCATCTGTCTGGTTCACTCCCAAAATAAGGGGAAGATCGTTGCTACATCCATGACCCCTGCAAAGGGTTCCTCCACGCAGCAGCAGCAGAAAAGGGATACGGTCATGACAGAACACAGGAACAACTTCTCCTTACCCAAAGGGGTACCACACAAGTTTCAGGTGGGCAACAATGTCTGGTGGCATCGACAGAAAGAACGCCTTACCAGAACCCATCAGAAGCTCAGACCACACCGACATGGTCCTTACAGCAGTACCAAGGCTATGGGGAACAATGCTTTGGAGCACATCATTCCTCCATTCCTTCGCCTGCACCAAATGTTCAATGTGGACCATCGTCGACCATGCTTCCCACCATCACTGGACACATCAGAGATTGCAGGACAAGTTCAGCAGATGGAGGAACTCAACGCAATGGGGACCATTGCTTCCTAAGGGGGGAGGAATGATCCAGGTGGATATTGGTGACCACCTGCCAGGTCCACCTGGACCCCCACCATTGTCTTTCTCAGCATTTTCAGTTTCCTTAATTGTAGCACAGTTTACTATTTTTAGCAGTTTTTCGGGTCCTGAACTTCCGGAGCCGTTTTGAGGCCCTAAACGACGTTTTTTTGGAATTCTGGGGCGACTAAATCCTATGTTGCCCCCCAAAGTGGTAGTACTCGGATAGATCTTTCTAACGAGCTATCGTACGCGTCAAACGGAGATCGTATGCCAAAGTTACCACCCCGGGAAATTGATGTACCAATTTACCCAAACGGGGCCCACAATTTGGCGTTTCATCTCCTAGGGTTAGGTTTCGGTATGTGAAGGGTTTTCCATTGTTTCTCAACAATAAATAGGCCTTCGAGCCTCATTGTAATACAGTTCGGAACAGTTCAGAGACATGTAGCCGCCACATCTCTTCTCAGAGATAAGCTACCATCGCCCTAGCTGGTTTCTTTCCATTTCTGTTTGTAAGCATATTTCAATATTTTACAGTAATGAAATGAAGTATTATTTCCGCTGCATCTCTATTTTTATGGTTATCGCATCTCTGTATTTATGGTTATCTCTGTAATTTGTTGCGTTCCTGTTTAAAATCCAGATCAGTGGTATCAGAGCGGTCTGCTTTTTCTCTGTTTTTCTTTGCATGTCCCCAACGAGGTCGGGATATAAGGAGTTAGGGCTTGAACTGGTCGAACCTTTGCAAGACCGGCCTCGAAAATCCCGACGGCCTCCCATGGCGGATGAGAAGAAAGACGAGGGGGCAGGAGATCCTATCAAAATCTTGCTCGAAGAAGCCCTCGAGCGACAACGGAACGCGATGATGGATAGCTTTGCGTAGATCCTTCAGCGGCTACCCAGAGGCGACGCATCGGCTTCCAACAACGACTCTGGAAATGCCACACCCTTCAAGGTACAAGTTAATTTTGAAATCCCCATATTCGAGGGTCAAATAGACGCAGATGCCGTAGATAAATGGTTAAATCTGCTAGATGGGTATTTTTCTGTTCATGAATTTTCAAGTCGGGAAAAGATTGTTTTTGCTCTTCTCAAAGCAGCCCCCCACGTCAAGGACTGGTGGGAAACCTACTGCGAGCAGAAGGATGAAAATACAGGCTCACTATTTTCAGCCGCACCCACTTGGAATGACTTCCGGGATGCCATCAAAGAGCAGTACTACCCTGTCGGAAGCTATGAGGACAAATACATCAAATGGACCACACTGCGACAGGGACGAGACCAAGATGTGCCGGAGTTCACAAACATTTTTCATACCCTTCGCACACAGTTGGGTATCAAAGATTCTGAGCTGCATCTGGTACTCAAATACCGCGGCTGCCTGCACAAATACATCCAAGAAGAGATGGTGTTCTTGAACATCTCCTCACTCGGCACAGCATACCGATACGCTGTCAAAATCGAGCAAAAGTTCAAACAGAAGAAGCGAGACTTTGGATCTACAAATCCGAAGCCCAAAGGACAAAGCCAAGGCGGGGTGACCCAAGATAACCCGTCGAAGCCACAAGAAAAGAACAACACCACGAAACCGAAGAAGGACACAGGAAAGTGGTGTGAGTTCCACAAGAGTCCCACTCATAACACAAGTGAGTGTCGGACCAAGCAGTCGTTGGTGGCCGAGTTGAAGGCTTCCGAATCAGATGCATATTCTGACCCTGAGCCAGAACCCGACAAGGGGAATGGCAAAGGGAAGCAGATCATTGATGCGGATCCCAGCGCCACTGTTGCCACTGCCAAGATCAAGAAAAATGAGCCCGAAGATCCAGAGGAGGGGGAGCGTCTTTTCCACTCACAGATGTGGGTGAAGGGTTCACCGCTGCAATTCATTGTCGACAGTGGTAGCCAAAAGAACCTGGTTTCAGCAGAGGTCGTGAAGCGGTTGGGCCTACCGACTACACCACACCCACAGCCATACAGTATCGGGTGGCTTCATGAAGGACGAGATCTGAAAGTTCGCCAGCAGTGCCGCCTTCCCTACAGCATCAAACCCTTCACAGACGAGGTATTGTGTGATGTTACACCTCTGGATGTTTGTGATGTACTATTAGGCCAGCCATACTTATGGAGGCGACATGCTGTGTATGAGTCAAGGCCTCGTGCTGTCATTATTTCTTTGAATAATTCATTATACAGGATACCAGAGGTAGCCCCACCTACTGCCACATCCTTGATCACTACCAAGAAAGGCAGCAAGCTCATATCACAGACCAGGAAATTCATCTGTCTGGTTCACTCCCAAAATAAGGGGAAGATCGTTGCTACATCCATGACCCCTGCAAAGGGTTCCTCCACGCAGCAGCAGCAGAAAAGGGATACGGTCATGACAGAACACAGGAACAACTTCTCCTCACCCAAAGGGGTACCACACAAGTTTCAGGTGGGCAACAATGTCTGGTGGCATCGACAGAAAGAACGCCTTACCAGAACCCATCAGAAGCTCAGACCACACCGACATGGTCCTTACAGCAGTACCAAGGCTATGGGGAACAATGCTTTGGAGCACATCATTCCTCCATTCCTTCGCCTGCACCAAATGTTCAATGTGGACCATCGTCGACCATGCTTCCCACCATCACTGGACACATCAGAGATTGCAGGACAAGTTCAGCAGATGGAGGAACTCAACGCAATGGGGACCATTGCTTCCTAAGGGGGGAGGAATGATCCAGGTGGATATTGGTGACCACCTGCCAGGTCCACCTGGACCCCCACCATTGTCTTTCTCAGCATTTTCAGTTTCCTTAATTGTAGCACAGTTTACTATTTTTAGCAGTTTTTCGGGTCCTGAACTTCCGGAGCCGTTTTGAGGCCCTAAACGACGTTTTTTTGGAATTCTGGGGCGACTAAGCCCTATGTTGCCCCCCAAAGTGGTAGTACTCGGATAGATCTTTCTAACGAGCTATCGTACGCGTCAAACGGAGATCGTATGCCAAAGTTACGACCCCGGGAAATTGATGTACCAATTTACCCAAACGGGGCCCACAATTTGGCGTTTCATCTTCTAGGGTTAGGTTTCGGTATGTGAAGGGTTTTCCATTGTTTCTCAACAATAAATAGGCCTTCGAGCCTCATTGTAATACAGTTCGGAACAGTTCAGAGGCATGTAGCCGCCAC
Organism: Pinus tabuliformis; assembly: GCA_031772625.1. Taxonomy (NCBI): domain Eukaryota; kingdom Viridiplantae; phylum Streptophyta; class Pinopsida; order Pinales; family Pinaceae; genus Pinus; species Pinus tabuliformis. Next base: position 88,801,366 of record CM062808.1, on the reverse strand, counting down.
ATCTCTTCTCAGAGATAAGCTACCATCGCCCTAGCTGGTTTCTTTCCATTTCTGTTTGTAAGCATATTTCAATATTTTACAGTAATGAAATGAAGTATTATTTCCGCTGCATCTCTATTTTTATGGTTATCGCATCTCTGTATTTATGGTTATCTCTGTAATTTGTTGCGTTCCTGTTTAAAATCCAGATCAGTGGTATCAGAGCGGTCTGCTTTTTCTCTGTTTTTCTTTGCATGTCCCCAACGAGGTCGGGATATAAGGAGTTAGGGCCTGAACTGGTCGAACCTTTGCAAGACCGGCCTCGAAAATCCCGACGGCCTCCCATGGCGGATGAGAAGAAAGACGAGGGGGCAGGAGATCCTATCAAAATCTTGCTCGAAGAAGCCCTCGAGCGACAACGGAACGCGATGATGGATAGCTTTGCGCAGATCCTTCAGCGGCTACCCAGAGGCGACGCATCGGCTTCCAACAACGACTCTGGAAATGCCACACCCTTCAAGGTACAAGTTAATTTTGAAATCCCCATATTCGAGGGTCAAATAGACGCAGATGCCGTAGATAAATGGTTAAATCTGCTAGATGGGTATTTTTCTGTTCATGAATTTTCAAGTCGGGAAAAGATTGTTTTTGCTCTTCTCAAAGCAGCCCCCCACGTCAAGGACTGGTGGGAAACCTACTGCGAGCAGAAGGATGAAAATACAGGCTCACTATTTTCAGCCGCACCCACTTGGAATGACTTCCGGGATGCCATCAAAGAGCAGTACTACCCTGTCGGAAGCTATGAGGACAAATACATCAAATGGACCACACTGCGACAGGGACGAGACCAAGATGTGCCGGAGTTCACAAACATTTTTCATACCCTTCGCACACAGTTGGGTATCAAAGATTCTGAGCTGCATCTGGTACTCAAATACCGCGGCTGCCTGCACAAATACATCCAAGAAGAGATGGTGTTCTTGAACATCTCCTCACTCGGCACAGCATACCGATACGCTGTCAAAATCGAGCAAAAGTTCAAACAGAAGAAGCGAGACTTTGGATCTACAAATCCGAAGCCCAAAGGACAAAGCCAAGGCGGGGTGACCCAAGATAACCCGTCGAAGCCACAAGAAAAGAACAACACCACGAAACCGAAGAAGGACACAGGAAAGTGGTGTGAGTTCCACAAGAGTCCCACTCATAACACAAGTGAGTGTCGGACCAAGCAGTCGTTGGTGGCCGAGTTGAAGGCTTCCGAATCAGATGCATATTCTGACCCTGAGCCAGAACCCGACAAGGGGAATGGCAAAGGGAAGCAGATCATTGATGCGGATCCCAGCGCCACTGTTGCCACTGCCAAGATCAAGAAAAATGAGCCCGAAGATCCAGAGGAGGGGGAGCGTCTTTTCCACTCACAGATGTGGGTGAAGGGTTCACCGCTGCAATTCATTGTCGACAGTGGTAGCCAAAAGAACCTGGTTTCAGCAGAGGTCGTGAAGCGGTTGGGCCTACCGACTACACCACACCCACAGCCATACAGTATCGGGTGGCTTCATGAAGGACGAGATCTGAAAGTTCGCCAGCAGTGCCGCCTTCCCTACAGCATCAAACCCTTCACAGACGAGGTATTGTGTGATGTTACACCTCTGGATGTTTGTGATGTACTATTAGGCCAGCCATACTTATGGAGGCGACATGCTGTGTATGAGTCAAGGCCTCGTGCTGTCATTATTTCTTTGAATAATTCATTATACAGGATACCAGAGGTAGCCCCACCTACTGCCACATCCTTGATCACTACCAAGAAAGGCAGCAAGCTCATATCACAGACCAGGAAATTCATCTGTCTGGTTCACTCCCAAAATAAGGGGAAGATCGTTGCTACATCCATGACCCCTGCAAAGGGTTCCTCCACGCAGCAGCAGCAGAAAAGGGATACGGTCATGACAGAACACAGGAACAACTTCTCCTCACCCAAAGGGGTACCACACAAGTTTCAGGTGGGCAACAATGTCTGGTGGCATCGACAGAAAGAACGCCTTACCAGAACCCATCAGAAGCTCAGACCACACCGACATGGTCCTTACAGCAGTACCAAGGCTATGGGGAACAATGCTTTGGAGCACATCATTCCTCCATTCCTTCGCCTGCACCAAATGTTCAATGTGGACCATCGTCGACCATGCTTCCCACCATCACTGGACACATCAGAGATTGCAGGACAAGTTCAGCAGATGGAGGAACTCAACGCAATGGGGACCATTGCTTCCTAAGGGGGGAGGAATGATCCAGGTGGATATTGGTGGCCACCTGCCAGGTCCACCTGGACCCCCACCATTGTCTTTCTCAGCATTTTCAGTTTCCTTAATTGTAGCACAGTTTACTATTTTTAGCAGTTTTTCGGGTCCTGAACTTCCGGAGCCGTTTTGAGGCCCTAAACGACGTTTTTTTGGAATTCTGGGGCGACTAGCCCTATGTTGCCCCCCAAAGTGGTAGTACTCGGATAGATCTTTCTAACGAGCTATCGTACGCGTCAAACGGAGATCGTATGCCAAAGTTACGACCCCGGGAAATTGATGTACCAATTTACCCAAACGGGGCCCACAATTTGGCGTTTCATCTTCTAGGGTTAGGTTTCGGTATGTGAAGGGTTTTCCATTGTTTCTCAACAATAAATAGGCCTTCGAGCCTCATTGTAATACAGTTCGGAACAGTTCAGAGGCATGTAGCCGCCACATCTCTTCTCAGAGATAAGCTACCATCGCCCTAGCTGGTTTCTTTCCATTTCTGTTTGTAAGCATATTTCAATATTTTACAGTAATGAAATGAAGTATTATTTCCGCTGCATCTCTATTTTTATGGTTATCGCATCTCTGTATTTATGGTTATCTCTGTAATTTGTTGCGTTCCTGTTTAAAATCCGGATCAGTGGTATCAGAGCGGTCTGCTTTTTCTCTGTTTTTCTTTGCATGTCCCCAACGAGGTCGGGATATAAGGAGTTAGGGCTTGAACTGGTCGAACCTTTGCAAGACCGGCCTCGAAAATCCCGACGGCCTCCCATGGCGGATGAGAAGAAAGACGAGGGGGCAGGAGATCCTATCAAAATCTTGCTCGAAGAAGCCCTCGAGCGACAACGGAACGCGATGATGGATAGCTTTGCGCAGATCCTTCAGCGGCTACCCAGAGGCGACGCATCGGCTTCCAACAGCGACTCTGGAAATGCCACACCCTTCAAGGTACAAGTTAATTTTGAAATCCCCATATTCGAGGGTCAAATAGACGCAGATGCCGTAGATAAATGGTTAAATCTGCTAGATGGGTATTTTTCTGTTCATGAATTTTCAAGTCGGGAAAAGATTGTTTTTGCTCTTCTCAAAGCAGCCCCCCACGTCAAGGACTGGTGGGAAACCTACTGCGAGCAGAAGGATGAAAATACAGGCTCACTATTTTCAGCCGCACCCACTTGGAATGACTTCCGGGATGCCATCAAAGAGCAGTACTACCCTGTCGGAAGCTATGAGGACAAATACATCAAATGGACCACACTGCGACAGGGACGAGACCAAGATGTGCCGGAGTTCACAAACATTTTTCATACCCTTCGCACACAGTTGGGTATCAAAGATTCTGAGCTGCATCTGGTACTCAAATACCGCGGCTGCCTGCACAAATACATCCAAGAAGAGATGGTGTTCTTGAACATCTCCTCACTCGGCACAGCATACCGATACGCTGTCAAAATCGAGCAAAAGTTCAAACAGAAGAAGCGAGACTTTGGATCTACAAATCCGAAGCCCAAAGGACAAAGCCAAGGCGGGGTGACCCAAGATAACCCGTCGAAGCCACAAGAAAAGAACAACACCACGAAACCGAAGAAGGACACAGGAAAGTGGTGTGAGTTCCACAAGAGTCCCACTCATAACACAAGTGAGTGTCGGACCAAGCAGTCGTTGGTGGCCGAGTTGAAGGCTTCCGAATCAGATGCATATTCTGACCCTGAGCCAGAACCCGACAAGGGGAATGGCAAAGGGAAGCAGATCATTGATGCGGATCCCAGCGCCACTGTTGCCACTGCCAAGATCAAGAAAAATGAGCCCGAAGATCCAGAGGAGGGAGCGTCTTTTCCACTCACAGATGTGGGTGAAGGGTTCACCGCTGCAATTCATTGTCGACAGTGGTAGCCAAAAGAACCTGGTTTCAGCAGAGGTCGTGAAGCGGTTGGGCCTACCGACTACACCACACCCACAGCCATACAGTATCGGGTGGCTTCATGAAGGACGAGATCTGAAAGTTCGCCAGCAGTGCCGCCTTCCCTACAGCATCAAACCCTTCACAGACGAGGTATTGTGTGATGTTACACCTCTGGATGTTTGTGATGTACTATTAGGCCAGCCATACTTATGGAGGCGACATGCTGTGTATGAGTCAAGGCCTCGTGCTGTCATTATTTCTTTGAATAATTCATTATACAGGATACCAGAGGTAGCCCCACCTACTGCCACATCCTTGATCACTACCAAGAAAGGCAGCAAGCTCATATCACAGACCAGGAAATTCATCTGTCTGGTTCACTCCCAAAATAAGGGGAAGATCGTTGCTACATCCATGACCCCTGCAAAGGGTTCCTCCACGCAGCAGCAGCAGAAAAGGGATACGGTCATGACAGAACACAGGAACAACTTCTCCTCACCCAAAGGGGTACCACACAAGTTTCAGGTGGGCAACAATGTCTGGTGGCATCGACAGAAAGAACGCCTTACCAGAACCCATCAGAAGCTCAGACCACACCGACATGGTCCTTACAGCAGTACCAAGGCTATGGGGAACAATGCTTTGGAGCACATCATTCCTCCATTCCTTCGCCTGCACCAAATGTTCAATGTGGACCATCGTCGACCATGCTTCCCACCATCACTGGACACATCAGAGATTGCAGGACAAGTTCAGCAGATGGAGGAACTCAACGCAATGGGGACCATTGCTTCCTAAGGGGGGAGGAATGATCCAGGTGGATATTGGTGGCCACCTGCCAGGTCCACCTGGACCCCCACCATTGTCTTTCTCAGCATTTTCAGTTTCCTTAATTGTAGCACAGTTTACTATTTTTAGCAGTTTTTCGGGTCCTGAACTTCCGGAGCCGTTTTGAGGCCCTAAACGACGTTTTTTTGGAATTCTGGGGCGACCGAGCCCTATGTTGCCCCCCAAAGTGGTAGTACTCGGATAGATCTTTCTAACGAGCTATCGTACGCGTCAAACGGAGATCGTATGCCAAAGTTACGACCCCGGGAAATTGATGTACCAATTTACCCAAACGGGGCCCACAATTTGGCGTTTCATCTTCTAGGGTTAGGTTTCGGTATGTGAAGGGTTTTCCATTGTTTCTCAACAATAAATAGGCCTTCGAGCCTCATTGTAATACAGTTCGGAACAGTTCAGAGGCATGTAGCCGCCACATCTCTTCTCAGAGATAAGCTACCATCGCCCTAGCTGGTTTCTTTCCATTTCTGTTTGTAAGCATATTTCAATATTTTACAGTAATGAAATGAAGTATTATTTCCGCTGCATCTCTATTTTTATGGTTATCGCATCTCTGTATTTATGGTTATCTCTGTAATTTGTTGCGTTCCTGCTTAAATCCGGATCAGTGGTATCAGAGCGGTCTGCTTTTTCTCTGTTTTTCTTTGCATGTCCCCAACGAGGTCGGGATATAAGGAGTTAGGGCTTGAACTGGTCGAACCTTTGCAAGACCGGCCTCGAAAATCCCGACGGCCTCCCATGGCGGATGAGAAGAAAGACGAGGGGGCAGGAGATCCTATCAAAATCTTGCTCGAAGAAGCCCTCGAGCGACAACGGAACGCGATGATGGATAGCTTTGCGCAGATCCTTCAGCGGCTACCCAGAGGCGACGCATCGGCTTCCAACAGCGACTCTGGAAATGCCACACCCTTCAAGGTACAAGTTAATTTTGAAATCCCCATATTCGAGGGTCAAATAGACGCAGATGCCGTAGATAAATGGTTAAATCTGCTAGATGGGTATTTTTCTGTTCATGAATTTTCAAGTCGGGAAAAGATTGTTTTTGCTCTTCTCAAAGCAGCCCCCCACGTCAAGGACTGGTGGGAAACCTACTGCGAGCAGAAGGATGAAAATACAGGCTCACTATTTTCAGCCGCACCCACTTGGAATGACTTCCGGGATGCCATCAAAGAGCAGTACTACCCTGTCGGAAGCTATGAGGACAAATACATCAAATGGACCACACTGCGACAGGGACGAGACCAAGATGTGCCGGAGTTCACAAACATTTTTCATACCCTTCGCACACAGTTGGGTATCAAAGATTCTGAGCTGCATCTGGTACTCAAATACCGCGGCTGCCTGCACAAATACATCCAAGAAGAGATGGTGTTCTTGAACATCTCCTCACTCGGCACAGCATACCGATACGCTGTCAAAATCGAGCAAAAGTTCAAACAGAAGAAGCGAGACTTTGGATCTACAAATCCGAAGCCCAAAGGACAAAGCCAAGGCGGGGTGACCCAAGATAACCCGTCGAAGCCACAAGAAAAGAACAACACCACGAAACCGAAGAAGGACACAGGAAAGTGGTGTGAGTTCCACAAGAGTCCCACTCATAACACAAGTGAGTGTCGGACCAAGCAGTCGTTGGTGGCCGAGTTGAAGGCTTCCGAATCAGATGCATATTCTGACCCTGAGCCAGAACCCGACAAGGGGAATGGCAAAGGGAAGCAGATCATTGATGCGGATCCCAGCGCCACTGTTGCCACTGCCAAGATCAAGAAAAATGAGCCCGAAGATCCAGAGGGGGGGAGCGTCTTTTTCCACTCACAGATGTGGGTGAAGGGTTCACCGCTGCAATTCATTGTCGACAGTGGTAGCCAAAAGAACCTGGTTTCAGCAGAGGTCGTGAAGCGGTTGGGCCTACCGACTACACCACACCCACAGCCATACAGTATCGGGTGGCTTCATGAAGGACGAGATCTGAAAGTTCGCCAGCAGTGCCGCCTTCCCTACAGCATCAAACCCTTCACAGACGAGGTATTGTGTGATGTTACACCTCTGGATGTTTGTGATGTACTATTAGGCCAGCCATACTTATGGAGGCGACATGCTGTGTATGAGTCAAGGCCTCGTGCTGTCATTATTTCTTTGAATAATTCATTATACAGGATACCAGAGGTAGCCCCACCTACTGCCACATCCTTGATCACTACCAAGAAAGGCAGCAAGCTCATATCACAGACCAGGAAATTCATCTGTCTGGTTCACTCCCAAAATAAGGGGAAGATCGTTGCTACATCCATGACCCCTGCAAAGGGTTCCTCCACGCAGCAGCAGCAGAAAGGGATACGGTCATGACAGAACACAGGAACAACTTCTCCTCACCCAAAGGGTACCACACAAGTTTCAGGTGGGCAACAATGTCTGGTGGCATCGACAGAAAGAACGCCTTACCAGAACCCATCAGAAGCTCAGACCACACCGACATGGTCCTTACAGCAGTACCAAGGCTATGGGGAACAATGCTTTGGAGCACATCATTCCTCCATTCCTTCGCCTGCACCAAATGTTCAATGTGGACCATCGTCGACCATGCTTCCCACCATCACTGGACACATCAGAGATTGCAGGACAAGTTCAGCAGATGGAGGAACTCAACGCAATGGGGACCATTGCTTCCTAAGGGGGGAGGAATGATCCAGGTGGATTTTGGCCACCTGCCAGGTCCACCTGGACCCCCACCATTGTCTTTCTCAGCATTTTCAGTTTCCTTAATTGTAGCACAGTTTACTTTACTATTTTTAGCAGTTTTTCGGGTCCTGAACTTCCGGAGCCGTTTTGAGGCCCTAAACGACGTTTTTTTTGGAATTCTGGGGCGACCGAGCCCTATGTTGCCCCCCAAAGTGGTAGTACTCGGATAGATCTTTCTAACGAGCTATCGTACGCGTCAAACGGAGATCGTATGCCAAAGTTACGACCCCGGGAAATTGATGTACCAATTTACCCAAACGGGGCCCACAATTTGGCGTTTCATCTTCTAGGGTTAGGTTTCGGTATGTGAAGGGTTTTCCATTGTTTCTCAACAATAAATAGGCCTTCGGGCCTCATTGTAATACAGTTCGGAACAGTTCAGAGGCATGTAGCCGCCACATCTCTTCTCAGAGATAAGCTACCATCGCCCTAGCTGGTTTCTTTCCATTTCTGTTTGTAAGCATATTTCAATATTTTACAGTAATGAAATGAAGTATTATTTCCGCTGCATCTCTATTTTTATGGTTATCGCATCTCTGTATTTATGGTTATCTCTGTAATTTGTTGCGTTCCTCCCAAGATCCGGATCAGTGGTATCAGAGCGGTCTGCTTTTTCTCTGTTTTTCTTTGCATGTCCCCAACGAGGTCGGGATATAAGGAGTTAGGGCTTGAACTGGTCGAACCTTTGCAAGACCGGCCTCGAAAATCCCGACGGCCTCCCATGGCGGATGAGAAGAAAGACGAGGGGGCAGGAGATCCTATCAAAATCTTGCTCGAAGAAGCCCTCGAGCGACAACGGAACGCGATGATGGATAGCTTTGCGCAGATCCTTCAGCGGCTACCCAGAGGCGACGCATCGGCTTCCAACAGCGACTCTGGAAATGCCACACCCTTCAAGGTACAAGTTAATTTTGAAATCCCCATATTCGAGGGTCAAATAGACGCAGATGCCGTAGATAAATGGTTAAATCTGCTAGATGGGTATTTTTCTGTTCATGAATTTTCAAGTCGGGAAAAGATTGTTTTTGCTCTTCTCAAAGCAGCCCCCCACGTCAAGGACTGGTGGGAAACCTACTGCGAGCAGAAGGATGAAAATACAGGCTCACTATTTTCAGCCGCACCCACTTGGAATGACTTCCGGGATGCCATCAAAGAGCAGTACTACCCTGTCGGAAGCTATGAGGACAAATACATCAAATGGACCACACTGCGACAGGGACGAGACCAAGATGTGCCGGAGTTCACAAACATTTTTCATACCCTTCGCACACAGTTGGGTATCAAAGATTCTGAGCTGCATCTGGTACTCAAATACCGCGGCTGCCTGCACAAATACATCCAAGAAGAGATGGTGTTCTTGAACATCTCCTCACTCGGCACAGCATACCGATACGCTGTCAAAATCGAGCAAAAGTTCAAACAGAAGAAGCGAGACTTTGGATCTACAAATCCGAAGCCCAAAGGACAAAGCCAAGGCGGGGTGACCCAAGATAACCCGTCGAAGCCACAAGAAAAGAACAACACCACGAAACCGAAGAAGGACACAGGAAAGTGGTGTGAGTTCCACAAGAGTCCCACTCATAACACAAGTGAGTGTCGGACCAAGCAGTCGTTGGTGGCCGAGTTGAAGGCTTCCGAATCAGATGCATATTCTGACCCTGAGCCAGAACCCGACAAGGGGAATGGCAAAGGGAAGCAGATCATTGATGCGGATCCCAGCGCCACTGTTGCCACTGCCAAGATCAAGAAAAATGAGCCCGAAGATCCAGAGGAGGGGGAGCGTCTTTTCCACTCACAGATGTGGGTGAAGGGTTCACCGCTGCAATTCATTGTCGACAGTGGTAGCCAAAAGAACCTGGTTTCAGCAGAGGTCGTGAAGCGGTTGGGCCTACCGACTACACCACACCCACAGCCATACAGTATCGGGTGGCTTCATGAAGGACGAGATCTGAAAGTTCGCCAGCAGTGCCGCCTTCCCTACAGCATCAAACCCTTCACAGACGAGGTATTGTGTGATGTTACACCTCTGGATGTTTGTGATGTACTATTAGGCCAGCCATACTTATGGAGGCGACATGCTGTGTATGAGTCAAGGCCTCGTGCTGTCATTATTTCTTTGAATAATTCATTATACAGGATACCAGAGGTAGCCCCACCTACTGCCACATCCTTGATCACTACCAAGAAAGGCAGCAAGCTCATATCACAGACCAGGAAATTCATCTGTCTGGTTCACTCCCAAAATAAGGGGAAGATCGTTGCTACATCCATGACCCCTGCAAAGGGTTCCTCCACGCAGCAGCAGCAGAAAAGGGATACGGTCATGACAGAACACAGGAACAACTTCTCCTCACCCAAAGGGGTACCACACAAGTTTCAGGTGGGCAACAATGTCTGGTGGCATCGACAGAAAGAACGCCTTACCAGAACCCATCAGAAGCTCAGACCACACCGACATGGTCCTTACAGCAGTACCAAGGCTATGGGGAACAATGCTTTGGAGCACATCATTCCTCCATTCCTTCGCCTGCACCAAATGTTCAATGTGGACCATCGTCGACCATGCTTCCCACCATCACTGGACACATCAGAGATTGCAGGACAAGTTCAGCAGATGGAGGAACTCAACGCAATGGGGACCATTGCTTCCTAAGGGGGGAGGAATGATCCAGGTGGATATTGGTGGCCACCTGCCAGGTCCACCTGGACCCCCACCATTGTCTTTCTCAGCATTTTCAGTTTCCTTAATTGTAGCACAGTTTACTATTTTTAGCAGTTTTTTCGGGTCCTGAACTTCCGGAGCCGTTTTGAGGCCCTAAACGACGTTTTTTTTGGAATTCTGGGGCGACCGAGGCCCTATGTTCCCCCCAAAGTGGTAGTACTCGGATAGATCTTTCTAACGAGCTATCGTACGCGTCAAACGGAGATCGTATGCCAAAGTTACGACCCCGGGAAATTGATGTACCAATTTACCCAAACGGGGCCCACAATTTGGCGTTTCATCTTCTAGGGTTAGGTTTCGGTATGTGAAGGGTTTTCCATTGTTTCTCAAACAATAAATAGGCCTTCGAGCCTCATTGTAATACAGTTCGGAACAGTTCAGAGGCATGTAGCCGCCACATCTCTTCTCAGAGATAAGCTACCATCGCCCTAGCTGGTTTCTTTCCATTTCTGTTTGTAAGCATATTTCAATATTTTACAGTAATGAAATGAAGTATTATTTCCGCTGCATCTCTATTTTTATGGTTATCGCATCTCTGTATTTATGGTTATCTCTGTAATTTGTTGCGTTCCTGTTTAAAATCCGGATCAGTGGTATCAGAGCGGTCTGCTTTTTCTCTGTTTTTCTTTGCATGTCCCCAACGAGGTCGGGATATAAGGAGTTAGGGCTTGAACTGGTCGAACCTTTGCAAGACCGGCCTCGAAAATCCCGACGGCCTCCCATGGCGGATGAGAAGAAAGACGAGGGGGCAGGAGATCCTATCAAAATCTTGCTCGAAGAAGCCCTCGAGCGACAACGGAACGCGATGATGGATAGCTTTGCGCAGATCCTTCAGCGGCTACCCAGAGGCGACGCATCGGCTTCCAACAGCGACTCTGGAAATGCCACACCCTTCAAGGTACAAGTTAATTTTGAAATCCCCATATTCGAGGGTCAAATAGACGCAGATGCCGTAGATAAATGGTTAAATCTGCTAGATGGGTATTTTTCTGTTCATGAATTTTCAAGTCGGGAAAAGATTGTTTTTGCTCTTCTCAAAGCAGCCCCCCACGTCAAGGACTGGTGGGAAACCTACTGCGAGCAGAAGGATGAAAATACAGGCTCACTATTTTCAGCCGCACCCACTTGGAATGACTTCCGGGATGCCATCAAAGAGCAGTACTACCCTGTCGGAAGCTATGAGGACAAATACATCAAATGGACCACACTGCGACAGGGACGAGACCAAGATGTGCCGGAGTTCACAAACATTTTTCATACCCTTCGCACACAGTTGGGTATCAAAGATTCTGAGCTGCATCTGGTACTCAAATACCGCGGCTGCCTGCACAAATACATCCAAGAAGAGATGGTGTTCTTGAACATCTCCTCACTCGGCACAGCATACCGATACGCTGTCAAAATCGAGCAAAAGTTCAAACAGAAGAAGCGAGACTTTGGATCTACAAATCCGAAGCCCAAAGGACAAAGCCAAGGCGGGGTGACCCAAGATAACCCGTCGAAGCCACAAGAAAAGAACAACACCACGAAACCGAAGAAGGACACAGGAAAGTGGTGTGAGTTCCACAAGAGTCCCACTCATAACACAAGTGAGTGTCGGACCAAGCAGTCGTTGGTGGCCGAGTTGAAGGCTTCCGAATCAGATGCATATTCTGACCCTGAGCCAGAACCCGACAAGGGAATGGCAAAGGGAAGCAGATCATTGATGCGGATCCCAGCGCCACTGTTGCCACTGCCAAGATCAAGAAAAATGAGCCCGAAGATCCAGAGGAGGGGAGCGTCTTTTCCACTCACAGATGTGGGTGAAGGGTTCACCGCTGCAATTCATTGTCGACAGTGGTAGCCAAAAGAACCTGGTTTCAGCAGAGGTCGTGAAGCGGTTGGCCTACCGACTACACCACACCCACAGCCATACAGTATCGGGTGGCTTCATGAAGGACGAGATCTGAAAGTTCGCCAGCAGTGCCGCCTTCCCTACAGCATCAAACCCTTCACAGACGAGGTATTGTGTGATGTTACACCTCTGGATGTTTGTGATGTACTATTAGGCCAGCCATACTTATGGAGGCGACATGCTGTGTATGAGTCAAGGCCTCGTGCTGTCATTATTTCTTTGAATAATTCATTATACAGGATACCAGAGGTAGCCCCACCTACTGCCACATCCTTGATCACTACCAAGAAAGGCAGCAAGCTCATATCACAGACCAGGAAATTCATCTGTCTGGTTCACTCCAAAATAAGGGGAAGATCGTTGCTACATCCATGACCCCTGCAAAGGGTTCCTCCACGCAGCAGCAGCAGAAAAGGGATACGGTCATGACAGAACACAGGAACAACTTCTCCTCACCCAAAGGGTACCACACAAGTTTCAGGTGGGCAACAATGTCTGGTGGCATCGACAGAAAGAACGCCTTACCAGAACCCATCAGAAGCTCAGACCACACCGACATGGTCCTTACAGCAGTACCAAGGCTATGGGGAACAATGCTTTGAGCACATCATTCCTCCATTCCTTCGCCTGCACCAAATGTTCAATGTGGACCATCGTCGACCATGCTTCCCACCATCACTGGACACATCAGAGATTGCAGGACAAGTTCAGCAGATGGAGGAACTCAACGCAATGGGGACCATTGCTTCCTAAGGGGGGAGAATGATCCAGGTGGATATTGGTGGCCACCTGCCAGGTCCACCTGGACCCCCACCATTGTCTTTCTCAGCATTTTCAGTTTCCTTAATTGTAGCACAGTTTACTATTTTTAGCAGTTTTTTCGGGTCCTGAACTTCCGGAGCCGTTTTGAGGCCCTAAACGACGTTTTTTTTGGAATTCTGGGGCGACCGAGCCCTATGTTGCCCCCCAAAGTGGTAGTACTCGGATAGATCTTTCTAACGAGCTATCGTACGCGTCAAACGGAGATCGTATGCCAAAGTTACGACCCCGGGAAAATTGATGTACCAATTTACCCAAACGGGGCCCACAATTTGGCGTTTCATCTTCTAGGGTTAGGTTTCGGTATGTGAAGGGTTTTCCATTGTTTCTCAACAATAAATAGGCCTTCGAGCCTCATTGTAATACAATTCGGAACAGTTCAGAGGCATGTAGCCGCCACATCTCTTCTCAGAGATAAGCTACCATCGCCCTAGCTGGTTTCTTTCCATTTCTGTTTGTAAGCATATTTCAATATTTTACAGTAACAGTAATGAAATGAAGTATTATTTCCGCTGCATCTCTATTTTTATGGTTATCGCATCTCTGTATTTATGGTTATCTCTGTAATTTGTTGCGTTCCTGTTTAAATCCGGATCAGTGGTATCAGAGCGGTCTGCTTTTTCTCTGTTTTTCTTTGCATGTCCCCAACGAGGTCGGGATATAAGGAGTTAGGGCTTGAACTGGTCGAACCTTTGCAAGACCGGCCTCGAAAATCCCGACGGCCTCCCATGGCGGATGAGAAGAAAGACGAGGGGGCAGGAGATCCTATCAAAATCTTGCTCGAAGAAGCCCTCGAGCGCAACGGAACGCGATGATGATGATAGCTTTGCGCAGATCCTTCAGCGGCTACCCAGAGGCGACGCATCGGCTTCCAACAGCGACTCTGGAAATGCCACACCCTTCAAGGTACAAGTTAATTTTGAAATCCCCATATTCGAGGGTCAAATAGACGCAGATGCCGTAGATAAATGGTTAAATCTGCTAGATGGGTATTTTTCTGTTCATGAATTTTCAAGTCGGGAAAAGATTGTTTTTGCTCTTCTCAAAGCAGCCCCCACGTCAAGGACTGGTGGGAAACCTACTGCGAGCAGAAGGATGAAAATACAGGCTCACTATTTTCAGCCGCACCCACTTGGAATGACTTCCGGGATGCCATCAAAGAGCAGTACTACCCTGTCGGAAGCTATGAGGACAAATACATCAAATGGACCACACTGCGACAGGGACGAGACCAAGATGTGCCGGAGTTCACAAACATTTTTCATACCCTTCGCACACAGTTGGGTATCAAAGATTCTGAGCTGCATCTGGTACTCAAATACCGTGGCTGCCTGCACAAATACATCCAAGAAGAGATGGTGTTCTTGAACATCTCCTCACTCGGCACAGCATACCGATACGCTGTCAAAATCGAGCAAAAGTTCAAACAGAAGAAGCGAGACTTTGGATCTACAAATCCGAAGCCCAAAGGACAAAGCCAAGGCGGGGTGACCCAAGATAACCCGTCGAAGCCACAAGAAAAGAACAACACCACGAAACCGAAGAAGGACACAGGAAAGTGGTGTGAGTTCCACAAGAGTCCCACTCATAACACAAGTGAGTGTCGGACCAAGCAGTCGTTGGTGGCCGAGTTGAAGGCTTCCGAATCAGATGCATATTCTGACCCTGAGCCAGAACCCGACAAGGGGAATGGCAAAGGGAAGCAGATCATTGATGCGGATCCCAGCGCCACTGTTGCCACTGCCAAGATCAAGAAAAATGAGCCCGAAGATCCAGAGGAGGGGGAGCGTCTTTTCCACTCACAGATGTGGGTGAAGGGTTCACCGCTGCAATTCATTGTCGACAGTGGTAGCCAAAAGAACCTGGTTTCAGCAGAGGTCGTGAAGCGGTTGGGCCTACCGACTACACCACACCCACAGCCATACAGTATCGGGTGGCTTCATGAAGGACGAGATCTGAAAGTTCGCCAGCAGTGCCGCCTCCCTACAGCATCAAACCCTTCACAGACGAGTATTGTGTGATGTTACACCTCTGGATGTTTGTGATGTACTATTAGGCCAGCCATACTTATGGAGGCGACATGCTGTGTATGAGTCAAGGCCTCGTGCTGTCATTATTTCTTTGAATATTCATTATACAGGATACCAGAGGTAGCCCCACCTACTGCCACATCCTTGATCACTACCAAGAAAGGCAGCAAGCTCATATCACAGACCAGGAAATTCATCTGTCTGGTTCACTCCCAAAATAAGGGGAAGATCGTTGCTACATCCATGACCCCTGCAAAGGGTTCCTCCACGCAGCAGCAGCAGAAAAGGGATACGGTCATGACAGAACACAGGAACAACTTCTCCTCACCCAAAGGGGTACCACACAAGTTTCAGGTGGGCAACAATGTCTGGTGGCATCGACAGAAAGAACGCCTTACCAGAACCCATCAGAAGCTCAGACCACACCGACATGGTCCTTACAGCAGTACCAAGGCTATGGGGAACAATGCTTTGGAGCACATCATTCCTCCATTCCTTCGCCTGCACCAAATGTTCAATGTGGACCATCGTCGACCATGCTTCCCACCATCACTGGACACATCAGAGATTGCAGGACAAGTTCAGCAGATGGAGGAACTCAACGCAATGGGGACCATTGCTTCCTAAGGGGGGAGGAATGATCCAGGTGGATATTGGTGGCCACCTGCCAGGTCCACCTGGACCCCCACCATTGTCTTTCTCAGCATTTTCAGTTTCCTTAATTGTAGCACAGTTTACTATTTTTAGCAGTTTTTCGGGTCCTGAACTTCCGGAGCCGTTTTGAGGCCCTAAACGACGTTTTTTTTTGGAAATTCTGGGGCGACCGAGCCCTATGTTGCCCCCCAAAGTGGTAGTACTCGGATAGATCTTTCTAACGAGCTATCGTACGCGTCAAACGGAGATCGTATGCCAAAGTTACGACCCCGGGAAATTGATGTACCAATTTACCCAAAGGGGCCCACAATTTGGCGTTTCATCTCCTAGGGTTAGGTTTCGGTATGTGAAGGGTTTTCCATTGTTTCTCAACAATAAATAGGCCTTCGAGCCTCATTGTAATACAGTTCGGAACAGTTCAGAGGCATGTAGCCGCCACATCTCTTCTCAGAGATAAGCTACCATCGCCCTAGCTGGTTTCTTTCCATTTCTGGTTGTAAGCATATTTCAATATTTTACAGTAATGAAATGAAGTATTATTTCCGCTGCATCTCTATTTTTATGGTTATCGCATCTCTGTATTTATGGTTATCTCTGTAATTTGTTGCGTTCCTGTTTAAATCCGGATCAGTGGCATCAGAGCGGTCTGCTTTTTCTCTGTTTTTCTTTGCATGTCCCCAACGAGGTCGGGATATAAGGAGTCAGGGCTTGAACTGGTCGAACCTTTGCAAGACCAGCCTCGCAAATCCCGACGGCCTCCCATGGCGGATGAAAAAAGACGAGGGGGCAGGAGATCCTATCAAAATCTTGCTCGAAGAAGCCCTCGAGCGACAACGGAACGCGATGATGGATAGCTTTGCGCAGATCCTTCAGCGGCTACCCAGAGGCGACGCATCGGCTTCCAACAGCGACTCTGGAAAGCCACACCCTTCAAGGTACAAGTTAATTTTGAAATCCCCATATTCGAGGGTCAAATAGACGCAGATGCCGTAGATAAATGGTTAAATCTGCTAGATGGGTATTTTTCTGTTCATGAATTTTCAAGTCGGGAAAAGATTGTTTTTTGCTCTTCTCAAAGCAGCCCCCACGTCAAGGACTGGTGGGAAACCTACTGCGAGCAGAAGGATGAAAATACAGGCTCACTATTTTCAGCCGCACCCACTTGGAATGACTTCCGGGATGCCATCAAAGAGCAGTACTACCACCCTGTCGGAAGCTATGAGGACAAATACATCAAATGGACCACACTGCGACAGGGACGAGACCAAGATGTGCCGGAGTTCACAAACATTTTTCATACCCTTCGCACGCACAGTTGGGTATCAAAGATTCTGAGCTGCATCTGGTACTCAAATACCGCGGCTGCCTGCACAAATACATCCAAGAAGAGATGGTGTTCTTGAACATCTCCTCACTCGGCACAGCATACCGATACGCTGTCAAAATCGAGCAAAAGTTCAAACAGAAGAAGCGAGACTTTGGATCTACAAATCCGAAGCCCAAAGGACAAAGCCAAGGCGGGGTGACCCAAGATAACCCGTCGAAGCCACAAGAAAAGAACAACACCACGAAACCGAAGAAGGACACAGGAAAGTGGTGTGAGTTCCACAAGAGTCCCACTCATAACACAAGTGAGTGTCGGACCAAGCAGTCGTTGGTGGCCGAGTTGAAGGCTTCCGAATCAGATGCATATTCTGACCCTGAGCCAGAACCGACAAGGGAATGGCA
The DNA here is from genome assembly GCA_031772625.1 of Pinus tabuliformis. Classification (NCBI taxonomy): domain Eukaryota; kingdom Viridiplantae; phylum Streptophyta; class Pinopsida; order Pinales; family Pinaceae; genus Pinus; species Pinus tabuliformis. The sequence continues at coordinate 88,783,764 of CM062808.1, read as the reverse complement.
AAGGGAAGCAGATCATTGATGCGGATCCCAGCGCCACTGTTGCCACTGCCAAGATCAAGAAAAATGAGCCCGAAGATCCAGAGGAGGGGGAGCGTCTTTTTCCACTCACAGATGTGGGTGAAGGGTTCACCGCTGCAATTCATGTCGACAGTGGTAAGCCAAAAGAAACTGGTTTTCAGCAGAGGTCGTGAAGCGGTTGGGCCTACCGACTACACCACACCCACAGCCATACAGTATCGGGTGGCTTCATGAAGGACGAGATCTGAAAGTTCGCCAGCAGTGCCGCCTCCCTACAGCATCAAACCCTTCACAGACGAGGTATTGTGTGATGTTACACCTCTGGATGTTTGTGATGTACTATTAGGCCAGCCATACTTATGGAGGCGACATGCTGTGTATGAGTCAAGGCCTCGTGCTGTCATTATTTTCTTTGAATAATTCATTATAAGAGGAACCAGAGGTAGCCCCACCTACTGCCACATCTTGATCACTACAAGAAAGGCAGCAAGCTCATATCACAGACCAGGAAATTCATCTGTCTGGTTCACTCCCAAAATAAGGGGAAGATCGTTGCTACATCCATGACCCCTGCAAAGGGTTCCCCACGCAGCAGCAGCAGAAAAGGGATACGGTCATGACAGAACACAGGAACAACTTCTCCTCACCCAAAGGGGTACCACACAAGTTTCAGGTGGGCAACAATGTCTGGTGGCATCGACAGAAAGAACGCCTTACCAGAACCCATCAGAAGCTCAGACCACACGACATGGTCCTTACAGCAGTACCAAGGCTATGGGGAACAATGCTTTGGAGCACATCATTCCTCCATTCCTTCGCCTGCACCAAATGTTCAATGTGGACCATCGTCGACCATGCTTCCCACCATCACTGGACACATCAGAGATTGCAGGACAAGTTCAGCAGATGGAGGAACTCAACGCAATGGGGACCATTGCTTCTAAGGGGGAGGAATGATCCATGTGGATATTGGTGGCCACCTTGCCAGGTCCCACGGACCCCCACCATTGTCTTTTCTCAGCATTTTCAGTTCCTTAAAATGTAGCCACAGTTTACTATTTTTAGCAGTTTTTCGGGTCCGAAACTTCCGGAGCCGTTTTGAGGCCCTAAACGACGTTTTTTTGTTTT